>SCLG01000197.1:223809-244938 GCA_004367875.1 Oikopleura albicans
CACTATTTCTTTGGACCATATGAATTACTATACAAGAATAAATTCAGAAAAAAATTACAAAATAATACCAGATTTTCAGGAAATTAGATGGGTGATTTTTTTTCATTTAGGATTTTGAAAGAATTTTTCGGACGTTATTTTTTTCTAGAAATTCCTCAATAATGAACTTGATTGTACTTCATAATTGTAGTATAACCTAAACCAATTCATAAAACCAATAAAAGTTTTACTAAAATCTAGTTTTCAAGTTTTCGATTTTTATTTGTAAACAACTCTATAGACCGGTCCTTAACAAAATTGATCAAAGTGAAAGAGAATTTTTATCGTCAATTTTGGACAACAAAACTATATTCAGAAAAAAATGAAAAAGAGTATATATTACGTTGTTACGTTATCTGATAACTTTATTGACGTTAACTTACGCGCGTACCTTCTCTCACAAATAAACACCGGCATGTCACACCCCATATAAAATGAGGCATATAAGGTGACAAAAAGCTGCAAGATAATGGCGCAATGCGATAGTAATTTGAGTAAAACTGAACTAATTTGATTATTCATGATTTTTACTGGAACATTGTATTATCAAGTTAACTGATTATCCAGTTAACTGAATTTGTGTGTTTTATTTATTAAGCTATCCATGTAATTATTTATAAGCTACCCATGTATGTCGCAGAAATTCTGTGGAAAATGCTTTTTGCGAAATGCCGCGGTGCTGAGTATCGTAAAAAGTTTTCAGCAATTCGTAAAGCGAAAAAACTCACTTTATGTAACTATTTTTTTTTTCGAAGTCCGTTTGAGGTTGGATTTACTGGAAGTGTGGCCACTATTAAGTCAGGTTTTTGATGCATATATTTTTACATATATGATATTTGTGTACGTTGCACTTTCTTGAACAGTATTTGTTTCGGTTTATTATAATCGTATATAAGATTTTTTTGGTTTGAGTTTCAAAAATGCTACACAGGGTGCGCCGTTATGTTTCACAAAAAAAAAGATATGTTATAGCCTATAACTTATAGGGGAAAATATTTTCTCAAAAAAGTGAAACATAACAGCTCGGGCGGGAAAAAGTGAAACATAGCGGGGTGAAACATAAGGGCGCACCATGTGTATTAGGATAAGTAGTTGTAAGGTCAAGAGTTATGAAATCAAGTTAAAATCACTTTTTGAGTTGAATTTATCAGGTCTTTTTGCTTGATTTTTTTTATCGCAGGGTAGTTTTTTTAATTTATAAAAAAAAATAAAACAGTTTTTTTATGTTTACTATGACCAACAAATGGTTTTAAATCCACGTGACAATAGTTTGTGTTTAAAATGTTTCGGAGTGTGATTCGATAGAAAAAATGAAATTGTTATTCAGTCATTCGAAAAAAGACCTGGGACGGAAAATCATTAAATTAAATAATTTAAAACGTGTATATAAACAGGCCTATACTATTGTACACGAACTATTCTAAATCAATGGAATATATTTTTATAAATGATTTTGTCTTAACATATCTTTATGGCATCTTGGCTCAAGTTAGTTAAATGGTATAACACATATAAGATAAATTAATTATACAGGCGCTTCCCCAATCAAGGGCAGGTTTTGTGTTTTTCTAAACCTGTCCTTACTTGGCGCCCCTACCCTTATTTGGCGTTGTCACTTAGACCATTTTTATCTTATTTTGATCTAAGGCTGACACACAAAATTAATTCAATAATTTAATTTAAGATATATTTAAATCACGCAAATAATCATATTAAACAAAAAAGTTTGATTTGACAACCCTAATCCTACTTTGATTGGCGTATCCTTTCTTGGCGTCGCAATTTCTTTACTTGGCGCTCCCCCTGTATAAGAAAATTTTAATTTGGGTCAAGAAAGCTAAAATGTCGACTCTACTCAATAAATTATACCATATGTATTATAGTGTTCAGTATATAGCGCAATTATATCATCAAATAAGTTAGGCCAACGATGTTATATTGGAAATAGAAAATGCGTGTTCTGCCAAGGGTATTAGTGCATCTATCCGCGTTATTGCCACTGAACGATCAGCGCATTTTCTTACTGGCATTCCACTGACAAATATTCCAATTTTCACAGATGCAGGATAGGCCTTATTTTAGTCTNCGAAAAAATGTGCATCCATTTCAGATTTGATCTGGACACTCATTTCAACAACAAGATACGAATCTGTTAATTTTTTTGGCAGTGCATTCGTGTTCTAACGAATTGGTACTAAATTTTGATTATGTTGGATATAACGGAACATTATTATTTTTTATGCGGACTATTATGAAAAAATATGTTAATACTGAGCGTCCCACACGAAACCTCGGTGCTTTTTATCTTGTATTTTCTAGATGAGGAAATTCAAATTCTCTGAACAAAGAGTTTTAACTTCTGCAGCCCGCAAGTGCCATATGGCACTGTTTTCATTCATTTGGCTAATAACTCGAAATCGATCAGATATCTCCAATTGGCTTTAATATTCGTGTTGTGTGTTCTGATGACGTTTTTTATGTGACAAAATTAATTTACGGTAAACCGGTTATGAACATTCGGTTACCGGTTTTTATACTCGGTAAAATTGTCACATACACTAACTCGACTACGGCAAGTTCGAATTTGTCGTCTATCTTTTGATACAAAAACTGTCGGGCCAAAACAGGGTATTAAAAACGGGGCCAGTCTGACTTTACCCGTCTAACTCCATCATATTATATGATTAATATATGTCACATACCATGGTATAATACAGTCCTTACTCATTTATCGGACGTTTTAGGTTCTCGAAAATCCCCATTTTGGTCGAAAAAGCGTCCGAAAAAGGAGCAATCGCCCGATAAATGAGTAAGGACTGTATGTGAGCTTCAGAAAAAATTTCCGCGCGGTAATTTCCTCATCTAGAAAATACGATAGAAAAAGTAGACGGCGGAAATTAATTTAATACTAAGTATCAAAAAACGGTGTTATATTAAACGGAGAAAACAAGCGACTACTTTGTTACAGTTAGGGCCTTATATGGTATTTTTCAAATCTTATGTATTAAAACAACATTTATATAACAACTTTTCTCGTAGCTTACTTTTTTATGATTTAACTTTGTATTCCACTGTCTTTATTCAAAAATTCATAAAAAGATGAGCCAAATTGTCTCTTTCGGCAATGTAAAAAATTATCAAAATGAGCAATAAAAAGAATAATATAAAAAGAATAACCATAGTTGTTTTCGAGGCCGAATTTCTAACTTATAAATGAAAAATCTTGAAAAGCGGGCAACATCACAAATTCAATATTTTGTCATGAAATAAGTTTCAAGCATATAAAGTAAAATCCATTAGGAGCTCGATATAAGAAGCGGATTAAACCCGTTTATACAAGAAAAACGACATTTTTTTCTTTCAATTTCATCTGTTTCTCAAAAAAAGTTGAGCGAACAACAACTTACGAGCTTTTAAACATTTCGGCCGAAATATGACATCCGTGATTTAGTATCGACGATTTTCAGGAATATAGGGTTATAACGAACCTCCAGAATAAACTGTTATTTACCGTCATTTATCATGGGGCTCTGTGTTATATATTTTTTTATCTCTAGTCTCAGGGGGAAGGACTTTTTGATATGACTTGGGGGAAATTGTGTGCACGTATGCACACACTTACAAATTCACAATAATTCGCAATAATTCGGGTAAAACTGGTAAGGCCAGGTTGTAGAGCTCGTCAAACTACGTCGATCTGACTATTAAGAAATTTATTTAGGCCACCAGGGCCCGCTAGAGAGCTCTTTGAAATATCCAACCTACGCAAAAAAATACCGCCAATGGAATTTTCTCGAAAAGTTGAGGGGGGTTAGCAATACCAATTCTGTTCTTCGGGGCCTCCTTATGCCTTAAATTGACGAAAAACCAAGTCGTGTGCAGTTAACTCCCAGAAGGAATATGGAAAATGATAACCGATACGGGAAATTGTGTGCTTAATAAAAAACGGAAGTTTAAAAATAGATAATTCAAGTGAAATTCCACGAAGACGTACTTAACTGTATATTTTTGAGAATCGCCTCGACATCAATCATGATTCCAGCGTCGTCGATAAATTCATCAATATATTCCTCCAACCTTTGGCTGTCCAGTTTTGCCCTCGGATCAATGATACAAATATTTCGACTCTCGCCATTGACTAACCCATTAATAATAACATCGAGTCCGACCTTGATCGCGTTCATTGATGCACCACAACAAGGAAGATGGCTAAATAAACGAGATATCGAATTTGAGGCTGGTTAACATTGATACTGATACAGTAGTTCCTACTTTAGGGGAACAACCAATCGCGTAAAAGGAAATTATTAAACACGTGATTTCAGCCATGCTTAACGGGGCTGCTTTGTCCTGGGACTGGAATTTCAGCACCGACCTGAAGGGTTGTTCTGTTCCCCATAAAAAGGCCCGATAACCGTATTGTGCTCAACATATACTGTGTTATTTTCTTTCAGCTCTCCTCCAGCTCAACCATTGGCTGTTGTACTTTTCTGTGGTTTGGGACACCACGTGGATTTAGCTAGAAGACAGATTAAAAGAACAATACTGTAGGTGTTACGGTAGACATTTTGAGCAAAAACGTCCCGATAAAAGTACGAGCAGGTCCGTTAAGCGCATAGGGGTGTAATTTATCATTGAGTCAGACTGATTGTTCACGCAGTATTCTCTTAATGGAATGTCAAATCTTTGAAATTCAGCCAATCACACATCTTGTGATTTTAATTGGATAGTGATTGGCTGACTGGCAATACTCCTAACATCCATTATGAGTTTTGCTCAGACAACCAGTTCAGTATTGGTTACATTGTGGTCCATAATATATATGCTACATTATTTATGGATAGAAATATATGTGTTGTTAAAAAGGTATACATTGAAAAACGCGTTTACACGGAGACTGGATCTTATAGACACAGTACAGTCTGTAAAAAGCAAATAAAAAACATTTTCACGGAATAAAACATCAGAAACAAAACTTTACATGAATATGTTTTTAAAGCTGTTAAACACAGCTCTGAGTCAGGGGCCCTAACTTTTTTAACACTTACCAAAAAACCGGGATGCAAAAACTTTCCTCGATTTGTTAAATTAAAAAAAACACATACATGTATAATTTAGTGACATATTTATAAATTATAGACTAGATCATCATAATAATTAATTAAAAATGTCAAAAACAGTTTATAATAATTTATAGAACGTACCAAAACTCGTAAATTGTCCGACTTTTCAAATGGAATTCCGGCGAGAAAATTCTTATTCGTGATTTTGTTTTCGTCTCCATTTTATAATCGAATTCGTAATTTCGAAGGCAAATATCAAGGGTGAATTTATAAATTAAAAAATGTAAGTTTTAAACTTATAGTTAAAGTAACTAATAGTTAAAATCGACTGCCATAAATACCAATCATTTTTTTTTTTATTTCATTATTACTCATCTCTGCGCAGTGATCGGGGCATTTTCGGCAACGACCGTGCCGATAACTGCGCAGGACGCCCGATAATTACGCGTAGAAAGATATAAGGGGTCCTGGAAAATTTATGAGTAAATAAAAATGACGCGATAAGGGAACCCGCCAGAAACGGTTGCGATAACTGCCTATGGGGTGTAGTTTTATTCTCACGTTTTTTTTGTGATAAACGAGCAATATATACAGAATTCACCCTAAGCGTTCAATAAATTCTTTGGCAATTTGGTCGCTTCCATCGAGACTTAGTACATCGCCCAATGTCATACAGCCACGTATTTCCCATTTCGTTTTCCAGGCAGTCGGAAAGCCTTTTTTCTGCTGATTAGAGAACAAATTATTATAAACATATCCTTTGCGTAATTATCCGAACAGAGCAAAAAAAGGGGGGGATAAAACTCGAAATTGATTGTTTTTACATCACATGCTGTGTTTATGGTTCGAAAATTGTGTCTATTGTGCCAAAATTAACAAATCGAAAAATTAATTGTTGATAATATTACACAAAAAAGAGAATTAAGTTAAAAATGGCCTTCGCTCAATTGAGTACAACACATGTCCGTTTGTTCGTGAAAATGATGTCTAAAAGCAAATTTCGTTATTAACCATATCAGCAGATCACAGACTGTATAAACCTTTTATGAACTGCTTCAGCCGTTTTAAATTAGTGCATGAAACGCAGAAATAAAATTTTTTAATTTGATGAAATTTTAAAAGGTTAGTGTGGAGGAATCGAACTGGCGAAAGAAATTAAAAACCCTCAGGTGATAGAACTCTCGGGGATTCCAAAAAAGTGTATACAAATATTTTTGGATCACTGGGTTTCGAGATACCGGTCGGTTTAATTTTGTCCAAAATATTTTCACCAAAACTACACCGACCGGTATCTCGAAAACCAGTGGTCAAAAAAAAAAATTACACTGATTTTCGGAATCCCCGAATGCAGTTCTATACCCTCAAAAAACTTTTTTTTTGCCCGCCAGTTTGTAGCCCTCCGGTTTGTGTTTTAAAGATTTTTACTCCAGTCCATCCTCCGAATATTGACGCTTTTGATTCTCGAAAAGAGCGTCTCCAGTGAGGTTATTAACTTACTTAAAGTGTCCATTG
The DNA here is from genome assembly GCA_004367875.1 of Oikopleura albicans. NCBI lineage: Eukaryota > Metazoa > Chordata > Appendicularia > Copelata > Oikopleuridae > Oikopleura > Oikopleura albicans. Next base: position 230,424 of record SCLG01000197.1, read on the forward strand.
TTGGACGCGTTGGAAACATTTTTCGCACAAAAGCGTACCTACCGGAATCTTCCTAATTGGGAGTAATAACCTGGAACTTTGTTTAATACGACCAAAAAATATAAGTTTTGTTAGAAAATATCACATCGTATATTCCGCCGAGAAATACCTATTGTTGTATTCCGTAGAGGAATATGACATTCAATTGTGGTATTCCGTGGAAAAATCTCACATCCGAATGTGGGATTCCGCCCGGAATCCCACATTCGGATGTGAGATTTTTCACGGAATACCACAATTTAATGTTATATTTCTCGCGGAATACAACCAATAGGTATTTCTCGCGGAATATATGATGTGATATTTGAACATAATTTCAAAAGCGCTTTTTAGCGGAATATATAATGTGGTATTCATGGTACAAAAAAATCAGCTTACTTAAAACTTATCAATGAATTTGTTTAAAGCCAAAAAGACTTGATGTGCCGGGCGGAAAAATATATGCCATCTCGAATTTTTGGCTACAAAATGCACTTTTCCGATTTATCGTTTCTGATACTCCTAAACCCGAAGTTTGTGGGCAGCATACTTGGGAGTTAAAATGAAGAATGCTATAGAACGGGTGACCCGCTGTTCCACTTTTTTTCTGTTCGTTCTGTTACTGTTCATTTTTTCCCATTACAGTCCTTAACCATTTATCGAACGGTTTCGGTTCTCGAAAATAGCGTCCGATAAATGAGCATCGTCACAAAAGAGGTCATTTTTTTTAGAATGACCCCATTTTGGCAAAAAAGCGTCCGATAAATGAGTAAACGTCCGATAAATGAGCGTCCGATAAATGATTAAGGACTGTACAAACTAGTCAACTCGCCTACACCGTGCGTTGTTAAGTTTCACCTTCTGAAACATGTTTTTGTATTGAACATCAATTTCTCATAAATTAAATCCCATTATGACATAATACTATTTTTTTTTGGCATAATAAAAAAAACTTTTCAAATATTTTTATTAGTTTTTTTAACAATAATTTATAACATTTTCGAAAAAAACGCAAAACTATGAAGCTCCAATTTTTACGAAAAATTTTTTTACCTTGGTTTCTGACAAAATAAATTGTTTTGGAACCTTTTGTCTAAAAGTTTTGTTTTTAAAAAAGTGAAATTTAATGGCGCTCGAGGTAAAGCGAAACATAAGGGCTTAGTGGGTAACCGGACTTACTCTAAATTTTAAAGAGGTGGAATTTAACGTAGGAATGGGACTGTAAATTATAGAGAAAATTATAGTCTTTTATACACTGCTTAAGGGGTTATCCGGCCCCCCCTTATCCGGCCACTTTGCCCGCTCGTGCGCTTATCCGGCCACTTTTTTTCCGAAAAGTTTTTCGTCAATCCCGCCCACGCACTGAGGGTTTATCCGGTCACCTGCGGGTTTATCCGGCCACTTGTGCTTTAAGTTTATTCTTGCGAATGGGTTTATCCGGCCATTTTCCTACTTGTGTTTGAGATATNATCATGGGGCTCTGTGTTATATATTTTTTATCTTAAGTCTCAGGGGGAAGGACTTTTTGATAACCCGTAGGGGGAAATTGTGTGCACGTATGCACACACTTAAAAATTCACAATAATTCGCAATAATTCTGGTAAAACTGGTAAAGCCAAGTCGTAGAGCTCGTCAAACTACGTCGATCTGACTATTAAGAAATTGATTTGGGTCACGAGAGCCCCTAAAGAGCTGTTTGAAATATCCAACCTACGCAAAAAATCCCGCCAATGGAATTTTCTCGAAAAGTTGAGGGGGGGCAGCAATACCAATTCTGCCTACGGGGCCTCCTTATGCCTTAAATCGACGAAAAACCAAGTCGTGTGCATATATGCACACACTTCCGCCTGCGAGTTAACTCCCAGAAGGAATATGGAAAATGATAACCGATACGGGGAATTATGTGCTTACAATCAGTACACGTGGTGCGCATTAAAGGGAACACCTAACTCTAGATAAACAAGAAACGACCATTTTTTCTCCTGATACCTATAAATCGCAATTTCAACAAAAAAACATATACAAAAACGGAAGTTTAAAAAGGGATAATCCGAGTGAAATTCCAAGAAGACGTACTTAACTGTATATTTTTGAGAATCGCCTCGACATCAATCATGATTCCAGCGTCGTCGATAAATTCATCAATATATTCCTCCAACCTTTGGCTGTCCAGTTTTGCCCTCGGATCAATGATACAAATATTTCGACTCTCGCCATTGACTAACCCATTAATAATAACATCGAGTCCGACCTTGATCGCGTTCATTGATGCACCACAACAAGGAAGATGACTAAATAAACGAGATATCGAATTTGAGGCTGGTTAACATTGATACTGATACAGTAGTTCCTACTTTAGGGGAACCACTCGGGCAAAAAAAAATTATTAAACACGTGATTTCACCCATGCTTAACGGGGCTGCTTTGTCATGGGACTGGAATTTCAGTACCGTCCTGAAGGGCTGTTCTGTTTCCCATAAAAAGGCCCGATAACCGTATTGTGCTCAACATATACTATGTTATTTTCTTTCAGCTCTCTTCCAACTCAACCATTGGCTGTTGTACTTTTGTGTGGTTTGGGACACCACGTGGATTTAGCTAGAAGAGAGATTAAAAGAACAATAATGTGGGTCTTACGGTAGAAACTTTGAGCAAAAACGTCCCGATAAAAGTACGAGCAGGCCCGTTAAGTGCATAGGGGTGAAATTTATCATTGAGTCAGACTGATTGTTCACGCAGCATTCTCTTAATGGAATGTCAAATCTTTGAAATTCAGCCAATCACACATCTTGTGATTTTAATTGGATAGTGATTGGCTGACTGGCAATACTCCTAACATCCATTATGAGTTTTGCTCAGACAACCAGTTCAGTATTGGTTACATTGTGGTCCATAATATATGGTACATTATTTATGGATAGAAATATATGTGTTGTTAAAAAGGTATACATTGAAAAAACGCGTTTACACGGAGACTGGATCTTATAGACACAGTACAGTCTGTAAAAAACAAATAACAAACATTTTAACGGAATAAAACCGTGATACCGGAATCAGAAACAAAAAAAATCACATAAATATTGTTTTAAAGCTGTTCAACCCATCCCTGAGTTAAGTTTTTTAACCCCTTACCAAAAAACCCTGATGCAAATTCTTTTCTCGATTTGTTAAATTATTGACCGATCTATAACATCGTAACAATTTATGAAAAACCTTGAAAACACATAAAAGGCGAATAAAGTACATTCGAACTGTTGATTATAGAACGTACCAAAACTCGTAAATTGTGCGATTTTTCAAAAGAAATTCCGGCGAGAAAATTCTTATTCGTGATTTTGTTTTCGTCTCCATTTTGTAATCGAATTCGTAATTTCTAAGACAGTATCAAGGGTGAATCGATAAATTAAAAAAAAAATAAAAGTTTAGTTAAAATCGACTTAGATAATGACCGACAGAACTAAATCATTTTGTTATTTCTTAAGTACACATTACTGCGCAGTTATCGGGCCATTTTCGCCCATAACGGCCATGTCGATAACTTCACAGGACGCCCGATAATTACGCAGAGAAAGATACGGGTACCTAGGGAACTCACATAAAAAGTTTTTCGTCGAATTTTTGGGAAATTTTTTTTCCGCGAAAAACTACAAATGGCAGCAATATGCTATGGGGAGGTATTTTTGGGAAAATTTTAAGAGATACGTTTTCTACGAGAAAATTTTTCGGCGAAAAAACATTACCGTCGTCTTTTTACACGAAAATATTTTTCTGTAAGATGCCGCGGTGCCAAAGATATGTTGTCCTGGAAAAATTTGTTAACAAAAAAATGACGCTGTAACCTAAAAAACATAACGCGCGAAAAATGGTCGCAATAACTGCGTATGGGGTGTAGTTTTATTCTCACGTTTTTGTGATAAACGAGCAATATATACAGATTTCACCCTAAACGTTCAATAAATTCTTTGGCAATTTGGTCACTTCCATCGAGACTTAGTACATCGCCCAATGTCATACAGCCACGTATTTCCCATTTCGTTTTCCAGGCAGTCGGAAAGCCTTTTTTCTGCTGATTAGAGAACAAATTATTATAAACATATCCTTTGCGTAATTATCCGAACAGAGCAAAAAAAGGGGGGGATAAAACTCGAAATTGATTGTTTTTACATCACATGCTGTGTTTATGGTTCGAAAATTGTGTCTATTGTGCCAAAATTAACAAATCGAAAAATTAATTGTTGATAATATTACACAAAAAAGAGAATTGAGTTTAAAATGGCGTTCGCTCAATTAAGGACAACACATGTCCGTTTGTTCGTGAAAATGATGTCTAAAAGCAAATTTCGTTATTAACCATAGCACCAGATCACAGACTGTATAAAACTTTTATGAACCGCTTCAGCCGTTTTAAATTAGTGCAGGAAGCGCAGAAATAAAAGTTTTGATGAAATTTTAAAAGATTAGTGTTTTTAAATATTTTTACTCCAGTCCATCCTTCGAATATAGACGTTTTTGATTCTCGAAAGTAGCGTCTCCAGTGGGGTTAAGTGTCCATTCTTTGGACGCTTTTAAACGTCCATTTTTCGACGCTCTGGCTACATTTTTTTAAACAAAAGCGTACCTATCGGAATCGTCCTAATTGGGAGTAATGACCTGGAACGTTTTCGAATTAGAACATAAATTTTCGAATAAGACCTCCTTAATTTTACTCACACGCCCTCTATAGTAAGTCTACTCTAAAATTTGAAAGATCTTCAACCAGCGTAAAAGATGAATTGATGTATTCATTCCTCTGTGTCGTCAGGTGATAAAACTTTCAAGAGTTCATGAAGTGGAATAATATGGAGTCAAATAATTTCATGAAAAGCCAAATTTTCGTGATCTGGGACAAAAACCCTTTCAGGGAGGTTGGTTATCAGGCCAGGAAAAGGACCGATATAAGGTCTTATGTTTTTCATATGGGCGCAAGGACTGTAACGGGAACTCCATAATTATGAAATTTTTATTTTTTTAATGAAGTACGAGATTTTCCACAGACCCTAAGCCGTTTTCATCCCATAGCATCCAAATTTAGCACTTTATGAAATTATTCCATTCCATATTATTCCACTTGAAGTAACTCCCGAGGTGCGAACTGTTATCACATTTTTTTTTCTCCGTTTTGGCGATATTTGAACGCTGCAATTTCCCACGGTGCCTCATTGGCTCCGTGGTTTCACTCGCCGCCTCTCATTGGCCCTTTGCTCGTTTTACAAAATAAGATTATAAAAAAAGAATGAGCTCTTTGATTTTATCGGACCAAACTGGAAATGACCGGGAGAAAACGGAGAGAAATTTGAATATCCTGTGAAGGCTTCGAAAAGATTTATATTTATAAATAATTTGCCAAGGTCAGTTATTTTAGCGCTTGAAATTAATTCGTCAAATCAATAGACTAATCGTTAGATCTGGTAAACAAGTAAGCGTTTAAGTTAACAGAATTGATCAGAGTAAATTTTGGACATGAAAACTACACCCCCTGCGCAGTTATGTTGCCGAAGCAATACTTCGGAAGTATTTTCAAAAAACGACAACATAACTGCGCAGGGCGTAGGCGGAAAGTAAAATTATAAAAAAATGCGCAATAACTGCGTAGGCGTAAACGTTATCTTCAGAAAAAATGAAAATGAGTATAATTACGTTTTTTACGTTATCTGATAACTTTACAGTAAAGTCTGTCGTTAACTTAAGCGCGTACCTTCTCTCACAAATAAGCACCAGCATGTCATACACCATATAAAATGGGCCATATTGGGTGAAAAAACCGCAAGATAATGGCGCAATGCGATAGTAATTTGAGTAAAACTGAACTAATTTGATTATTCATGATTTTTACTGGAATATTGTATTACCAAGTTAACTGATTATCCAGTTAACTGAATTTGTGTGTTTTATTTATAAGCTATCCATATAATTATTTATAAGCTATCCATGTATGTGACACACACAGTACAGTTGATGTGCACACAACGCGACACTACCAGTTCCCAAAAACCGTCGCGTTGTGTGCGCATCGCGATGCATTGTCGCCTTGTGTGCACACCTAGTGTATGTCGCAGAAATTCTACGGAAAATACTTTCTGCGAAATGCCGCGGTGCCGAGTATCGTAAAATAGTTTTCAGCAATTCGTAAAGGCAAAAAAATCACTTTATGTATTTTTTTTTCGAAGTCCGTTTAAGGTTGGATTTACTGGAAGTGTGGCCACTATTAAGTCAGGTTATTGATGCATATATTTTTACATACAGTTCTTAAAGTTTGGAAGCGGTCTTCAATTTGCGAAATAAAAAAAGAGGCGACCTTGGAAGAGGTAGACGCATGTTTGAATATTTTTCATTACTACCTCTTCGGAGGCCGGCCCTTTTTATTTCGCTAATGGAAGACCTCTTTCAAACTTTAAGAACTTTATATGATATTTGTGTACGTTGCACTTACTTGAACAGTATTTGTTTCAGTTTATTATAATCGTATACACCACCTACCTACGTAAGTTAACAAAACTCTTGGAAAAAAGGTGTTAACTTACGTGCATTTTGTTAACTTACGTGAATTTTGTTAACTTACGTGGGTAGAGCGTAGGCGGAAGTGCTGGAAAACTTTTGAAAAACTATTAACTTACGTGAATTTAGGCTTTTTGTCAAAAATTGACAAAACTGNTCGCCTACACATTGTGCACTTATCTTCCCGACGGTGCAGTTATCTTTCCGCTTTTAGAAAAATTAGGTGGAAAGATAACTGCGCAGGGGGTGTATAGTGTTCAGTATATAAAGCAATTATATCATCAAATAAGTTAGGCCAACGACGTTATATTGGAAATAGAAAATGCGTGTTCTGCCAAGGGTATTAGTGCATCTATCCGCGTTATTGCCACTGAACGATCAGCGCATTTTCTTACTGGAATTCCACTGACAAATGTTCCAATTTTCACAGATGCAGGATAGGCCTTATTTTAGTCTAAAACAGGGATTTAGAATAAATAATCTGATCACGATTAGAAAATTTATATGATGTGAACATTTAGGGGTTAAAACGATTTTGCAGAACTTAGTTTGTTAAATACTAAAATGTCGTTAACTGCCTTAGAGTGTAATACACTCAGTGTATGTGTAAAAAAAATTTGACGATCATTTTAGTGAAGCAAACTATAAATTTAGTATTGAACATACTTAGTTGTGCTAAGTCGGTTTAACTCCTAAGCGTTCGCCATACAATTTATTTTTAAGTTGTGATCCGCTAAGCCTTGAATTCTAACGGATTTCGTATGGATACGTGAATTTGTAATCGATTATTGGCACCATTTACTAATTCTTTTTGTTGAATTGAAAAACACATCTTTGAATATTCTACAAAGTTACTAATAAAATAAAATTTATAATTAAAATATTACGGTCCGTTTTTCATGGAAAATTAGTAGTAATATCTGGTAATCAATTACAGGGGTCTGGTCATAAGATCACAAGGTGTGACCGTTATAAGGTCAAGTCTTTTTTTGTAGTACAGTCAGGGGTCTCTCGATGTGCATTTTCGATTTCCGAAAAACGTGCACATCGAGAGGAACATGCACATCGAGAGAGACATGCACATCGAGAGAGACATTGCTCGTCGTACACACGGACAATATGACCATATTTTTGGAGGGCGTGGTCAAATAAGTCTATAAACGCGATTTTCGGATTGTGTTGAAAAAAATGCTACCATAAGAGTCCAAACTTGATAAAAATATTTTTTGTAGATTCCAAGTGAGCATTTTCGGTGAAAGAGAATAAGGGCAAGTCTTTATTTACATTTTCAATAAAAGTAGTCAACGCTTTTAACTTTTGAAAATTGTAATCAGAATTTGTCTTTTGATAGTCATTATTCCCATTTTATGATATTTTTTTAGAAATTCGACAATGCATTTTCTTTGTTTTATTACCAAAATTTCGCATTTAGTAGATCCTTTTGGCCAAAAAATATCAAATATGTACACTTGGAAGCTCTTTGTGCGCAAAAAATACAAAAAAGTGAACATCGAGAAGGATTTTTTCAAAACATCAACCTGGAAAAAGTGCACATCGAGAGGTTTATTTGAACAAAAAATGGTCTGAAAAAAGTTGTGCACATCGAGAGACCCCTGACTGTATGTGTTTTGGGAAAAAAATCTATGAAATCATGTCTTTTTATGCTTTTTTTGGATGAAGACCCCCCTTTTTAAATAGTAATAAGGTCAAGTCATTTTTTGAAGTGCTTAATTTAAGGTCAAGCCATTTTTTCGGGCTTGACCTTATAACCAGATCCCCCTGTAGTACTACTAATAATTACTAAATTATTATAATTTTGTAGCGTTTGATTTAAAATAATTTACAGCAGAGGTTGGTATTTTTACCCTATTCGGAATTCAACGTAAATCCCGAATTTACGGTACCGAATTCAAGGTAATCACGAATTCAATTTAAATCCCAAATTCACGGTGAATTTCGAACTTAATTCGAGTCCATTCGGTTAGAGTAAGGTTCATTTTTGGGCCCCTTTGCTTAGGGAACTGAATATTCTACAAACTTGGCAATAAACTAAAATTAATAATGAAAATATTACGGCTCTATGGAACTGGTCAGATAATATCTGCTGGTAATAATTAATGCGTTAATGTCCCGCGCCAATATATATGTCTAAAATGAAACAGAGGAGTGGACGTGGAAGCAGCGAGGCGATCCAGTATTGCATATTCAGGTTTTTGGACATTATGTTTTTTTCTGATATCTTGTCATGTTTATCGCCCGCCTGAGTCTCATGATGATTAACAAAGATACACTTATTAAATTACTTTCGGCCATTTAGCTAACGACATCAAAGACAATGCGTACGTGTATGTCTAGGCAAAAACATGTTGTTGTGTCCTAACGGCACCGTCTGAATCGGTCTTTTTTATTTTTGGGAGAAAGGGCAATCCGCCGAAATTTTTGCCCTTCTGAGTAGTGTAATTGGCCAGAAGTGTAAAAATTTCGGCGGATTACCCTTCAAAAAGTCATTTAGATTTAAACAAATTAAACGATTTTGACAATTTTATCACACAAATTATTTTTTACAGGGGGTTGGTTATAACTTATAAGGTCAGCCATTTGAGCCGTTATAAGGTCAAGTCAGTTTTTTTGCACTAAGGTCAGGTCAGTTTTTTTTGAGTAGTATGCTTTTTGGGAAAAATCTTCAAAATCATGTCTTTTTACGCTTTTTTTCTTTAAAATAGTGTTTTATTTTTACATTTTTTCTAGTTTGAAGACCATAACTTTTTGGGGAAAATCAAATGTTAAAAAAAATCTGTTTTTTAGACTTTGACCTTATAACCAACCCCCTGTAGTAATCTAAGACATTTTCCCGATTTATTTTTTTTTATTTTTTTATGTTTTGGCGTAATACCCCCTACCATTTTTTTGCTGTGAAGCACCAATAGTCAGTTGTTTTCGAGAATCAGGACAACAAAAAGCTCAATATTACTGAATTGTCCGAAAATTTCCCCCATGTTTATCTAAGTACAAATGGTCTGCTCAAGTTTACTCTTTCATGAATAAACAATTAATTATTCATTTAAGCTGCGCGATTGGGCCGACATATTTTTAATTGCGCCGTTAAGCGCAAACACCCTTGCAAAATTGTCGGCAGGAATATGTGATAATCTGCTCACTTGTGTTTGCCGTGCGTGGCCACTTAATTCCAAAAAAGTGATCGTTGCACCTGCCATGAACACGGCTATGTGGTGAATGGGGAATGAAATTGATTTTTTTCGTTTTTAGCTTATATTTTTTTTTTTGACTCTACCGTGCGCCGCAAAGCCTATTTCAGCTTCACTTGGCAATTAATTTTTGTTCATCTTTTTTTGTTTTATTTTTCATTTTGTACTGTCTGCCGTATTCTATCTTCATTTCAGTCTGGAGATATCGGTGTGAAGTATAGTAACTGTAGCGGAAAATCTACGGAAATATTATTTTTTTTTATCAATTTTGTATCAGAATCACCCGTGCACGTCAGAGCATCTAGAGAGGATACAGAAATGGGGATTTTTGGTAATTAATCCCATCTCAAAGACGTTAATGTGTGGAGAGATTGGAATTGGAGCAATGGAAGGAATCGGTTAACATTAAAGTAAATATATTATAGTTTTATAGTGCTTGATTAAATATAGTTGATACGGTATAAATTATACCATATTCCGAATTCACGGTGCTTTCTAATTTTCGGTAAATTCCGAATTTCCGGTAAATTTCGAGTTCTTAGTTAATTTGGGGCTGTTACCTTATCGTTGTTTCTAACCTTGTAGTGGCAAAAACGTTACAAAAAAGTTATTAAAAATACAAAAACATTTTATTTTAATTTTTAACAAATTCTTTGGAATATATAAATTTTCATCAGAGGTCGGCACTCGGGTAAACTCGTGTTTTACCCGTACCCGACTTGGGTAGAGCACGGGTTGGGTAGCCATTTTTTCGGTCGGGTCAGACGGAATTTTAGTCGTGTAATACCCGAGTATACTTTACCGATTTTTTTACCCAAATTTTACCCGTGCTCGGGTATAACCCGATTTTCTTACCCGACCTCGTTTCTGGGCTCGGGAATTACCCGACTTTTTTACCCGTTTTTACCCGCGGGTAAAACAGTCGGGTCGGGTAAGAAAAAAAATGGAATGTGCCGACCTCTGATTTTCATGACATAGCCAGCTATTAGCCACAAATATAAAATTTAATTTTTGAGAATAATTTATGCTGCACAACCAGCTTTTCATACACATATTTTCGTGGGGTAAGTTCTTATTTTTTTTTTTAACTTTTTCGCTAAAGGTCAAATTTGTGATATACTATATAAAGCAACTAATATGGATTGTATTGTCCACATCTCGCACCACGGGTTAGTTCTTCAGATCGTTTTAAGCCATCAATAACTGCCAGATATTAATGGATAGGTCAACATACAGTAGCCTGGAAAAAAAAATGACATGTCATAAATACGGTTGACGCTGATTTAAGATCACCTTGATATTTACACAGAGGTCTAAGAGAACAAACTAATTGAACTAAATCGGTATTCGGTTTTTTGACAGATTTCTAATGATGTTTCACATTTTTTTATATTAGGTTTATATATTCTTTACCTTAATTTTAAAATATTGTTAATGGCTTTACAACTTTTGATTGAATCACATTTTGTAATGATGCAGTATGTTACCCCTTTATTTTTAAATTCAAGGCTATCTATGCGCCAATAATTTAGAGATTATAAAGAATGGTTTATTATTTATAAATGATCGTGTTTTAATGTATCACACACTAGCTATGGTGTTCAAAGGTTAAAACAAGGGAAATCGCGAAGCTGATTATACAAACGTAGTTGGGTCGTCGTTATGACTTATAACTTATAAGTTATAAGTCACCAATTTTTAGCCAAACCATTTTTTGTCAGAAAAATCGGGATTTCCAAATTTATTTTTATATAAACAAAGCGGGCTATAAACAAGTTTATCACCTGTTATATATGTTAGATTGTTTGTTTTCCAGTATAATAACCAGATGTTTTGTCAGTTATATAATTTACCGGTTCTTATTCGCGGTCAAATTCGAAAAAAAAAATTTTCTATATATGAACTTCATGGAAAAAATAAAAGTTTCACCGCCAGTAAGAACCGGTAAATACTACAACTGACACACCAAGTGCGCCGTTATGTTACAAAACCAAAGAAAAAAAGTGACATAACCGAAAATTGTAACATAACGGCGCAGTGCGTAGGCGATTTCGCTGGAAAACGCCAAAAAATTAAAAATTGTAACATAACGGGACGGACGGGGAAAATATTTCGCAATACGTGTTTTTTTTTTGTTTGTACAAATTGTAACATAACGGAAAATAGTGATTACGTAACTCAAAAGTATTGCGAAATACGCGTTTTTTGTTGTACAAATTGTAACATAACGGCGTAGTGCGTAGGAAAAAACGCCAGAAATTTTTTAGGGCTTAACATATACAGATATGAATTAGGGGAAAATATTCCGTTATGTTTCACCCTGTGTATTTTGAGTCAAGAATTAATATTTTTTTTTATTTTATATGTCTTTTATTTATATTTATATGTCTTCTACAATTTCTGGATTTCTTGGATTTTTTAGTTAAAAACTGAAAAACTTCCACATTACCGTATAATGTAAAACCTTGACCTAAAAACCACGCTCATCTCCTGAGGTGCTACACACTTGCGTGCCCTTTCCATGAACTTATAACGCATCTAACATATAATGCCTCGAAAGCCACAGTTGCGTGAATATGCCGAGTAGATATTGAAAAGTCTTATCAATTATTGATCATAAATGTATCTCGCAGCTTATCTTGTCATTTTAGAATGTTTCCTAATTCAATAAAGGTACTCTCATGAAACATTCAATCTACTTTCTGTTAGCTTTGTCGGATGTGTGTCAGCTTAGCAAAGTAGATAAAGCTTATTTAAAAAAAATGCGTCGAGGAAAAAAANAAAAAAAGGAGAAAAGTAGTGTGTAGAAGTGACGATGGCGTTAGAATCTTTATAGCTTACCTTTTTTGTTTTAACTTAAATATACCATTGATAATCGATGTCAGAGCCTAAAAAGATAGCAGCGGAACTTATGAAACACATCTAAAAATGATTGAAACCAAGACTTACCTATTATTTTGACTAATGCTACAAAAAAGAGATTTATTTACACAGAAAAGGCGATTATTTTGTACACTTTGTTTATGAGAAAGTTTTTCAGAGGTAATAATCAGGTTGTGGTCAGGGGTCGGCACATTCGATGTTTTTTCCTGCCCAACCCGACCCGGAAACCGCGGGTAAAACACGGGTTTTTGAGTCGGGTCACAGACCCAAACAAAAACTCGGGTCTCGAAATTGGGGTCAAAAAACTCGGGTCTAGACCCAAGCAAAAAAGTCTATCCATTATACCTGGTTGTGGTCGTAATCCGGGACCGTACTGACTGCGTAATACGCAGGGCGTACTTTTTCACACAAATCGTTTTTCAATTGTCAATAATCTTTTATGATTATTGCTGGTTTATACCCTTTTAGGTGTCTTTAATGCAGAAAAACCGTTATTTTACCAGTTTTTCGTGGTTTAGTGTGAACCGGTTGACAGTAGACACTTTTCAGGATCACCACAGTATGCGCCGCGGTGGGTTACCATAAATATCTGAAAATGAAGCATTTTGAAATACTTATAAAATTGGGTTAAAATCTCAGGTGGTCTCCTAATTATGGCTATTCTGATTTCTAGTCGGAATATACAACACAACAAAATCGTCAGATAAGTTTCTAAGACGTCCCATTGAAAAACAAAAAAAATAAATAGCAAGAAGAGCCCCCCACCCGTGTACAATATCATCCCGCTTATTAATATTATATATGGATGAATTATAATCAGCATAAATCAAAAGAAACCTCGACGTTTATTGTCTTCACTTGATGTGAATAAACCTAGAATATGGGCCAAACAGATTAAAACATTTATTTAATTATTTTAATTGCATTATTGATTATTAAAAGGTCAAGGTTATCACTTCATGCGTTTTATTGCAATTATTCAATATTTCCTTCTGGCACTTTAACCGGGGAACATCCACGTTTTTTTTCACATTTTTCTGCTATCTTCTAATTAAAACGTATTGATTTCTAAGCCTAATAATGTTATTTGTCGCGATTTTTTGTTTTTCGTTTGTGTGGACGATTTGTCTGTATTGAGAAACAAGGTGAATAAATAAAATAAAAAACTTTTTTTAAAAATTATAATTTTTGATTGTTATAATTTATGAAGAAATTTTCCCGAAAGACAAACTTGAATTTAAAACTGGAAACAGAATTTGTATAGTGTTGAAAAGGTAATCCACTGCGCGTTTATGTTTTTCTAGGCATTTATTTTTACACTTTTATTCTATAAAACAATATTTTCCTAGCACTTTAGCGCCCTTAACTCTCAAGAGTCACAGGTGTTCTCATAACCCGTAGGGGTCACATTGTGACGATCGTCACAAAACCCCTTTATGACTGTTTTTAAAGTATAAAATTATTCGCAAATAGTGTTTTATGGGGTATTCAAACATGCTGAATCCAGCTAGACCAAAAAAAATTCAGCCAGATGTCTCCAAAGTCCTCTCAGGAAGACTTTCATCATGTCCCTGTGGCGAGGACAATTTTTCTAACTCGAATTTAGGGCTAAAAACCTGCGAATTTAGGAAAATCCTGAAACATGTGTCGACTTATTTTGCCTGAACTTGCTTTCAAAGGCTTTTATATGTTCCGGTCTCCAAAGACTATCGGAAGATTGCTGTGATAACTCTCAGAGCTTTGTATTTCAAATTTTCAAAATCGTTAAAGCTTACCGAAATGCATTTATTTTTACTGCTGAGATTATTTATGACACCAAAAATAATCTGTGTGGTCTCCAAGAACTATAGGAAGACTCTCTGTGAAAAAAAAAA
>SCLG01000197.1:245838-277420 GCA_004367875.1 Oikopleura albicans
TATATATTGGCAATATATAATACATGGATCCAATAGTTTAAATGGCTCCACTCAGTGTCCCGTTTTTCCCATTTTCCTTACTTTCTTCAAAAATTCAAAAATTAAAATGGTTACTACATGCCCTGTAGTAGGTGGATTGGTTAGGGTTAGGTCTAGTTAAAATATAATATAATATTAGTATACCAAAAAATATTAACCTTATAACCAATTCTCCCGAAGCCGACATTTTCCGCCATCTTCACCGATGACCGTCTTTTAACATGATTTTTTTGTTATCTAATGAAAATCGTATTGATTTTAAAGACTAATAATGTTACTTGACGTGAATTTTTGTTTTTTTATCCTTGAATATTTGCCAACAGTAAAAAACGGACTTCTGCTTGTTATCAATTTTTAACATGAACTTATTAATTAATATCGACATAATTAACGAAACGAATTGGATGTTTTGGCATATTAATAGATAGATCATTTTATTTTTATTTTGAAAACGATATAAAATTAAAATTACAATGAGGTGTTTTAGAATGTACAGCTTGATCGGGCTTGCTATTATCCATTGTGCAGTTTGTTACAATGCAGCCCGAGGAACGATGCGGGCGACCGTCCTTGGCGCAAATTTTTCTTCCAATGGCCTTTGGCCCGATAAAAATCTGTCGGAGAATAAATATCCTTACTTGGACGGATATTGGAATATATCCAAAATGGAATTAAACCAGGTACTGTTTGTTTACGAAATGATTAATGATCTTGAGTTTGTCAAATATAAGGACAGTATTGCCATGTTAGAATTAATCTCAGATCTTGTATAATGTCAGAAATTTGGACAAAATAAGGTGTGTTTTAAATATTTGGGAAAAGACTCTTAAGAGGGTATTCGTTTTATTGTACCAGTTTAGGTCGAAAACGATACTTAAAAATTCTGATAATAGAAATTCGACCCATAATACGGGGGTCCAATTACCTTTCCGAATTAAAAAAAGAGGTCATATCATATCATGACTCATATAATATGAGTCATATTGCAACCTAAGATTAAATGCGGTTATATGACATGTAAAAAAGGACATGGTCGAACTGCATCTAAATATTGTAATATACAATCCTGTGGTCACTAGAGTGCGCCCCAGAGCTTAAAAAAAGTGTCAAATTACAATGATTGAAAGTGGACAACATGGTCCCCCATCCAAATGATAGAGACCCAAAAAGGTTATAAGGTCTGAGATTTGGACCGCCATACGGCCTTATGCTCTTTTTTGCACTCAGGTATTGTCCATATGGTCTTTTTGAGGCTAAGGACTAAGACTTCTTTTTATGCTTTTTGGATGATTTTTTTTTTCGAAGATTTCGAAATTTTATTTTTTTAGCTATTCGACGACGTGCGGACAATTGAGGCGGATGGCGTTGAATGGATGTGTTTTGGAAATAATAGCGGCGGAAATCTACCAAAAAGGTCCATCCTTCTGTCGAACATTTGGAAATTTGAATCGACAAAGGTCTGGATTCAGCTCAAGGCTGATGTGAACATTAAGGTAGTTTTTTTTTTGAAGTACCCATTTTTTCAATCCGGATCGCCGAAGTTATAGACGATATGAACATTTTCTGGATGTTCTATTCTGACCGAACAACCGAAATTTTCGTACTGTAACCGGTTATTTCCGTAGTTCTCGGTCTAAATCGAAAAAATTATATCGTACCAACATCGTTTATAACTTCGTAGATCTCGATTGAAATAAATGGTTCCTTCAAAAAAAAAAACTACCTAAGGGTCCCATGGAAATCGGGAATGCCACTTGGAATAATTCCACCATTTCATTGTACAAGAGCGAATGCCGGCGGCCAAATAGTACGCAGCCATATCATTGGACGCAAGAACAGTATGCCACCAGAAACCGAAAACGAAATCAAATGCAATTTGTTGTCAGTTCGAACGGGGGCTCATGTCAGGTTAGTTTGACAGGCACTGTGGGTTTTTGGAAAAAAACAACTTTGAACAAAAACTGTTATTTTCGAACACGGGCCAAACACCAGGGTCATACCTGACACCAAAAAAAGGTTGGGTAAAAAATTCGGGTCATATCCGAGCTCGGGTCATTCCGACCGAAAAAATGGATGTTTTTTGGGTGATAGTTTTATTCCAGCTTAGATTTTTTAAGTCGACCACTTGTTGATACAAAATAGAGTACAGTACTTACTCATTTATAGGGCGTTTTCGGTTCTCGAAAATAGCGTCCGAAAAAAGAGCATTCTCACAAAAAGGACCATTCTTCTATTAGAATGGCCCCATTTTGGCCGAAAAAGCGTCCGAAAAGGAGCAATTGTCCGATAAATGAGTAAGGGCTGTACTTGAAGAAAAAGTTTGTCAGATACCCATGGGACATTGATATGACTGTTTCTACATGTGTTTACTTAAAATGATTTAAAATGTTTTGAAGTCATTATTTTTTAATTTATTCACCGGATCATCTTAATCATGAATGTGAACAAATTAGAACTAAAACGAAATTTGGACAGACTTCATCATTAATTTATCATGGTATTAATTAGGCACATTTTTTTTGCACGTACTATTCTAACACCTATTTGCATTTACAGGGGCTAGTTGTAAGTTATAGAAAGGTGATATTCGTTGGTTAAAAATCACATTTATTTATAGTTTGAAAAAAGGTCATAAAGCTTTTTTGTCTGTTGAAGCTGACACGAATGGGACATTTGAGACTTTTCCGCGGGGTGAGAAAATTTTTTTTCTGGAAACCATCCTATTCGACGTAGTTTTTCATCCTGAATCCGCTCGTGCCAAAAAAAAATTTGAAAAAAAGAATAGTTTAGGCGCTAGAGAGCAAAAATGTGTCAAAAAGGGGTATGTCCATGAGTGGCACAAAATCTAGAATTCTAAGAAATTTTTTTGCNAATCATGAATGTGAACAAATTAGAACTAAAACGAAATTTGGACAGACTTCATCATTAATTTATCATGGTATTAATTAGGCACATTTTTTTTGCACGTACTATTCTAACACCTATTTGCAATTACAGGGGGTGGTTGTAAGTTATAGAAAGGTGATATTCGATGGTTAAAAATCAGATTTATTTATAGTTTTAAAAAATGTCATAAAGCTTTTTTTGTCGGTTGAAGTCATGTCCATTTTTGATGAATCGTGTCTTTTTTGGAAACAATTTTATAAAACAATATATTTTTATATTTTCGTTTTTTGTAATGTTTTTAAAAACGTCCATTTGTGGTTCAAAGCATGTCTTTTTTATACATCATATTATTTGATTTTAAAATCCGTTTTTCACCAATCACCAAATTACTTAAAAAACAGGAATGCATAATGTTTATTAAAAGCTTAAGAGTTGATGGAGGTTGGTTATAAGGTCTGGCTTTCGGTCCGTTAAAAGGTCGTCTTGATATTTTTGTTTGCAATAAAGTCTTTTGTTTTTTGAGATTAAGATCTAGCCATTTGGTATTTTCAAATCATGTATTTTTGGGAAAATATAAAAAAAATCATGTCTTTTTACGCTATTTTGTTTTTATAAATAATGTTTTTAAGTAACTGTTTTGGTTTACTTTAGGTCGGTTCGTGAATGCGAGGTCTTATGGACCATGCCAAGTTCCGGTCCTTATTTTGTTAAATGCTTATAAGGTCAATTTAACTTAAGACCTTATAAACCCCCTTTTCAAATTTCGAAAGCCAATTTTATGATTCGTTATCTACATAAGTTATGTTACCTTGTACAATTAAGTTAGGTTAGTGACTTAATTAATTAAATTAAGATCTTCATGCCGGTAGCAGCTGAAAAAGATGAGTGGAAACGGCGAAACAATGACAGCGACATTACGTCAAAAATCTATTCCACATTTTCCGTATTATTTTGTATTGTGCTTGTGATTTCAATTTTAATGACTTTATTGTTTGTACGGAGGTCAAGGTCAAAATCATATTCAAGTGGTAATCAGGTCGATGAAGACGAGCAGGCCACATTCACCCCAATGCCTACTATACCAGAGGAGGAGAAATGAATTAATCCTTCAAAACCGTTTACAAATTATACCCCTGCGCCGTTATCTTGCAAATTTCACATGAAAAAACCTACAAGATAAAGAAGGAAACCGGGAAAAAACTGCAGAGTAATAGCTCAGTCCTTCACATACAACGCTTGGTATTCCTCCAAAAAATCCACAAGATAACGGAACGAATGGAAAAAACTGCAAAATAACGGGTGACCACATAACAGCGCAGGGCGTGTGTAATTTCATTCTACCGATTTTGTATTCATGTTTTGCGCCATACAATCGGTCGTAATCGGTCTGTTTTGTTGTGTTGACTTAAATCCGCTTTATGTTAACATAATATCATAATATTAATATGTCAGATATGTTAACAAAATATCTCAGATATGTTAACATAATATGTCAGATATGTTAACATAATATGTCAGTGCTTCATTTAAGGGGAGAACGACCTGTCGTCGGTTTCGAGAAGCATTACGTCATTAATGCTATGGTATCGTTCTATAGAGGCGTTTTGTGAGAAAAAAGGTACAATATACAGGGGTAGTCCAATTCTGGGACACTTTTAAAAAAAAGTCTAATAACTGGACACAAATTCTATTTCCGTGACGGTTTTTAGTGATAACATGAGACGATAGTCCAACTACGGGACACAAAGGGACTTTAGTCAAAATCGCAAATCGTCCCGGAATTGGACTACAGAAGGTAGTCCTATTCCGGGACGATTTGCGATAACTTATGGGTTTATTTCGCCCACCTTTAAATTTATCCTTAGTCGTACTATCAGCGGCGAAAAATAAGCTGATAGTTAAAAAAACACCGTGCAATACAATTAACCTTAAACCATACGAGAAGAATTATGGGTAATATGCTTCTGTAATATGATTACAGCCCTTACTACCATTCCGGGCGCTCACATTACGGCCGCTTTTATCCAGAACCGAAAACGGCGGTAATGGGAGGAAGGACTGTACCAATGTTCCAAACTTCCTTACTTTCTATACTGTACAGTGTACATAATATATTTATAAATTTTACATTTTCTTCGCTGCATTTTTCTACCTCCTCGGCTAAACACAAAAAAATAATAAATATACAAAATTGGAGAGAGAAATTGTTTTACATTCGATTGCAACCAGCTGCCCAGTAATCGTCAAAAAATAAGTTTTTTTTTTACTTTTTTTTCTCGCTCTGCCAGAAGAGATTTGTATTCAAGACAAAAAAAAGACGATTATTTTTTGCGAGAATTTTGAAAGCAAAAACGGTACTTATTGGCTTTCAAAAACGTTTTATTTATTAAGATTGGAGATCAAAATGTTTCGTATAATTCCAGTGTGTATATATTTGCTAATGATGATAGTCGAAATGTAAGTTATTTGAATACTGAAATGAATACAGTCCTTACTCCTTTTTCGGACGTTTTTTCAGCTAAAATGGGGTCATTCTAGAAAAATAATCCTTTTTGTGACGATGCTGTTTTTGGGACGCTATTTTCGAGACTCGAAAACGTCGGAAAAAAGGGCGTAAGGAATACTACACAAAGGACTGATGCAAAAACCGGATTCAGCATTGATTTGCCGATTTATATTACTGAGAAGTTGACTTAATTTTTTCGGCCAAAATGGGGTCATTCTAAAAGAAAAATGGACCTTTTTTCTGACGATGCTCTTTTTCGGACCCTATATTTGAAAACCCCATAAATGAGTAAGGACTGTATTTCACAATACGGGCCATTTTGTATGTGGTTTGGTTTTTTCCGTAAAATATTGCTATTAGGAGATATTTCGATGAGGAACCCCGTGAGTTAAATCGACAAATCATAGTAATAAAAATTTAATTTAATCCAACACAATCTTCTATGATATTAGACGGTCACATGAATTCCCAGCGTATTTTTATTTATATTATCTAAATGGTGAAGCTTTTTTTAAATGATCTCTAGTACTAAAACGTGTATCTTTTTGAAATTTGCTATCTGCGGACCAAACTGTATCTTACGAGTTAGTTTCTAGATCTCCCCATCTAGAAAATACGATTGAAAAAACGCCGGTAGTTCATGTGAAAAATTGTCAATGTCATGTGTTACATTGAGTAGAGTTTTTAAAACTGCATTTAAGGTCAAGTCAGTTTTTTAGACCTTGACCTTTTAACCAACCCCCCATTTTAGCTTAAAATTGACACTTTATTAACAGTAATAATTTATCGACACCTAGCTTAAAAATAATTTATAGACGATGTGAAACGCAGGATGAGTCATTTAGTTCAATTGTCGTGACATTTGGAAAATTTGACCTGGGGCGAAATCGTCGATTTGCGCTTGAACCCGCCGAGGGCGAGATATTAGAATATGAGATGGATGTTGATCCTTTGGTACTTCAAACAAATCTAAAAAGTAGTATAAAACCGTCGGTCAGCACCGAAATACCAACAACTAAACGGACAACTACGAAAAGTACAACTACAAAAAGTACAACTACGAAAAGCACAACTACGAGAAGCACAACTAAGAAACCAACAACTACGAAAGCTGCGACTACTAAAGGTGGATTTTTTTAGTTTACCGAATTTGAATTTTATGTATACCCTAGTTATTTTTTATTCTAATTATATAACAATTTTGTACCGATATCAGGTTGATTATCAGATATGAATTCTAGACCGTAATAAGGCCCTATAGCTAGGGCCCCTAGCCTAGGGGTGCCCCTCGATTTTCAAATTTTGGATTTTTGACTCAAAATTTCGTTGGCGAAAATAATTTGATGGGACTATGAATAATCTGGAAGATTTTTCGAAAAACTGAATTATTTTAGCATTTCTCAGTTTTTCGAAAAATGCCTATAATTATTTAGTCCAACGTCGTATGGACTATATGAGGAAAATAAACTATTGCATGATCCTCATCTTGGGAAAATGGGGAAAAATTTAGGGAAAATTTAGTAAAATTGTATTCGAGTAAACTTTAAAAACCTACCCCAAGTAACAACATCAAAAAGTACCAAAAGTGTCGAGAAAATCCCTAAAAATCTAGAAAATGGGGATGAGGAGGAGAAGGAGAGTCATTCCCGTTTGCGCCGTGCAACAGCTGAAGAAGGCTCCGGCGGCGGCAGTACCTGTAATAATGCGCCCGGGCGAGAATATTATTGTAGGCGATTTGAATCTCAAGGGAAGTGCGAAACCGAACAAACTCTTGCATTCAAACGATGCCAATCGTCATGCAATTTATGGTTAGTTTTAAATTTTTTAAAGCCACTAGTGGCCACTTTTTGTTTGTTTTACGGTTAAGTAAGGAACTGGCCCTCAAGGTTCCAAAGAAAATGATCCATAAGGGGTCCACGAGTGCAATTACAGATAGAGTTGTTCTAAGCTTTGAAATTCAGACCGCTGTAAGGTCCAGCCATGTCCTTTTTGACTTTTTTTTCTAGAACATCATGTCTTTTTCATTTGTTTAGAATGGTTACTATTCATTTTTTAGAGCTAGACCTTATAATCAGTAGAGGTAAACCCTTTACAGTATACTATGACTCATAAATTGTTAATATTATAATTTAGGACTCATAATAAACTATACACAGTGTACAGGGTATACTTTACTGATTATAAGGTCCAGCCCTGAAAAACTGCGTTGTCCTTAAAACATTTTTATGCGTCATAAATAAGGTGTTTTTTCAAGTGACGAAGTTCTTTGTGAAGATACTCGGCCGCCGTTTTGTAAATGGTTAAAAGATACTGGTCGATGTCAAGGGGTTAACCATCCGACATCAAAATATACGTGTCCAAGATCTTGTGGCCTCTGTCCAAATTCGTCCGGTTCGGTTAACCACCCTGCTCCACCCTGTACGGACTTGCGCGGCGCCTCAATGTGTAATTACATTCGAATGAATGGCCAGTGTGGATCGTTTGGAAAAGTCATGTGCAAAAAAACGTGCAAACAATGCTAGTGGATTTCGATGCAAAATAAAAAAAAACTACAGGCCGGTACCAAATTAGATTACCAGAAATTACTTTAGTCGGTTATTTGTTGTATTTGAAAAAAAAAATGAAATTCGAAACAAAAATGAAATTTCGTATCTAGAACCATTTGACTTGAAACTGATCAATTTCAAGTCAGATGGTTCTAGATACAAAATTTTATTTTTTTTTTAATTTTATTTTTTTCAAATTTCACAAAATAACCGACAATTTCTGGTTATCTAATTTGGAACCGACAGAACTAGAACACCTTTTTATTCATTTTTTTCTTCAATATACAAAATTTTTTTCTTCAATTTAAACTAAGTCAATGTGATAAGGTCGCTAGAAGCCTTCGATATAAAGCATTCGTGGAAAATCCTTCTTTTTCCAACTGAGAAAACGTTCAAAATTATCATAAGATAATTAACTAAAGTTCATGCACTTTTTTTTCATTTATCGTTAAATCTTTATAAATGTTTTCTAAAAATTCTGTTACGAAAAAATACCAAATATGCCGCTTCGGTTAAGATCGGTTAAGTTTATTTAGTTTTTTTTTGGGGGGGGGGCAATCAAAACCAAGCGATGTTTTGTGTCGTTTTAACCTTGAACCTTAATTATTGTGTTGAAATATTTTCAAGTTCATTCTACGTATTTTCAATAATAGAATTCGTAATTAATTTCTATAATTCATTTTCTAATTAACGTCTTCTTTCTTTTCTGTTTTTTTTTCTTTCAAAACTGCTTGATCCTCAAACTGCCTAATCCTCAAACTATCTCATATTCAAAAACAAACTGCCCTTTCACCTTGGGACAATGTTCCAACTATCTCCGGACATATGTTCTATATTCTATCTATTTTAAGTTCTTATTATTTTATGTGTAATAAATAAAATAGCGATCTTACGTCCTAGAGGTTTCTTAGCAAATGTCTTAATTTTTCTTCTATCAGTTTTTCAGAGCTATAAAACGAAATCTATATAAAAAATCAAGAAATTTGTCTCATTCAGTTATCGTCAATAATTAACCCGTAATAATCAAACATTGTTTGTTTGTTTTGTTTTTTCGTCGTTTTTTTGAAACTCATATGACGCAGTTTAATCCGAATTTGGAAAAAAAATTAAAATCTGCTGGAAAATCATTTGACCCGCGAAGCGGGGTTGCGCAGGATCCGAATACTCTATTAGGGTACAAACTTGGCCCGCGCAGCGGAGCTACATAAGATTCGATTACCCTAATACTAATAGGCTATTAGGGTAGAGAATTGGCCCGCGAAGCGCGGCTACATAGGATGCGATTACCCTGTTATAAGTAGTATGAGAATTTTTCCTCACTATTGTAATTACATACATGTACCCTTTTTCGGACTTGTACAAGCTGGCCGAAATAACAACAAAACAGTAAATCTTTACACATATTTTCCTGTTCAGCTTTCTCACTTCCAGTATTGATCATATAATTAAAAAAATATTTTTATATATTAGATGAAACCAAAATTCGATGAGAAAGAAAAAGTACTATGCTATGAGCCAGATATTACTAAAGCCCGGGTGCTCTATGACGCCACGATAGTCCAAATTGAAATAAACGAAAAGAAACAAACATCGTAAGTTTTTTTTTAAATATATTTTTACCAGATTAATTTTAACGCTTTAAATTTAGATATTTGGTACACTTTAAAAATTGGAACAACGCTCATGATAGGTGGGTGACGGAAGATCTCATCCTTAAAGTCAATAAAGAAAATCGAAGCAAACAAGAGGAACTTGCCGAAAGTCTGATTAAAAAGTCAAAAACCGGGTGAGTTTTTTTTTATGTAAATCTTGTACAGTCATGTTTTAGACCGTCTGAAAAGATATATCTTTGTATATGTATTACTATTTAAAATTCGCCTATTTAAAGCAAGTTGTAATTTGACCCTATTTTCCGTCTAAATGGTCAAAGAGGGGCCAAATTTCAAGTTTGAGAATTTTAAAATAGCATATTCGTGATCGCTTCTAAAAATCTGATAGCATGAGCACCATTAGAGCCTATTGAAAGCAAGTTGCAATTTGACCCCTTTTGGGGTCATATGACATTTTTTGACCACACCAAAAAATCCGCCATCAAAAATGAAAACTATTGACCAAAATTTGAAAATATTTCATTACCACCTGCCCGGTTGGGTCTTCGAGAAACCGACAATTTTCAACTTTGACCGGTCGTAATCACCGGTATACCAATACCACAGACTTGAGACATTAGCTCTATCAATTTTGCCCCGTATACAAGTTAAATCAAGTTCATACCATGTCTGGTCTAGAAGGAGATAGAAAAATATTGGTCTGCAATCGCCAAAAAACCCGTCACTTGATAATGTCGGTTTTTATCGGACATGAAACTCATGAAACATGTTTAGGCAACTGCGTGCTATACCGGGTATCGATAGTACTCGAAATTTGGTCAAGAAAGAGCGAGAAGAGCGTCTTTCGGCCCGGCCCGGCACTAAGGGTTACCGCGACGACCGAAAACGCGAATTTTCCAGCGATGAAGATTCGGACTTTGACAGCGCCCCCGAAATAAAACTACAACATGAGCAACAACAACAGCCGCAGCAGCAACAACAGCAACAACAACAACAACCATCGCAAACAATTTATGATGATGATCTTTATGTTCCGATTCATCTCGATGAGAAATTGGTTCATCACTTGGAGGAGGATTTTGTGCTCATCAATAAGAAAAACAAATTAATTAAACTGCCGGCCGAACTCAACGTCGTGCAAATCTTAGAAAATTTTGTGCGTCATTTTGCGGCCAATATGACCAATGTGCCAATTGTTGGTACACGGACTGAAACTGAAGTACGAAATGAGGGTGTTCCAGGTAATTTTATGCTCCTATTTTTAGATTTTTTATTAGAATTTCAATTTCATTCAGCCACGCACACAACCATTTTATTATATATGCGAAAACTTAAATCAAAAGGAACCGGAACCTTTAAGCATGACCGCGAATTTAGATGGAAAATTCGCGGTCTTTACGGTAATCTGAAACACGACTACCGCGAGTTTTTCTTAATTATGAACCAAAATCGCTATACTACCGCGAATTTACTTGCCTCCCTTTTCATAATAAAGGTATATGACTCATATATTTTTATTACAAAAAGGGAGGCAAGTGAACTCGCGGTAGTATAGCGATTTTGATTCAGATTTAAGAAAAAACTCACGGTAGTCCTATTTCAGATTCGCGTAAATACCGCGAATTTTCCATTCAGTATGACTCATATAATATGAGCAATCTGTTATGATATGGCCTTTTTCCCATTTGCATGTGCAAATCATGTCTTTTGAGAAGACGTTAGGTACCTTTAGGTTTTATTTTTTCTAAGTCAAATTTCTAATCTCATAATGTGACTATCAAAATTTATCAACTGGCGAACTTTTAATACACCATCTGTGCAGTTATGTTTCCGGCAGTTATGTTTCCGCTTGGCCCCGTCGGTGCACTTATGTTTCCGCTTTTTCGAGAAAAATTTTCCAGTTAGTCCGCCTACACACTGAGCAGTTATGTTTCCGCCCGAAATATTTTTTGCCATTAATATTTTTTTATTGAAAATTCTTAGTTTTATTTTCATTTTTTGTACAAGGGATTACAAACGCAAAAGTTGTAATTTGTGTTACAGAGGGGCCTCAAAGTAAGGGCCACCTTTTTCGATTTTCAAAAGTGCCAAAAGATGGCCCTTACTTTGGGGTAGCCTTTACTTTGAGAAAACGGATCTTTTGTCTGGTAGCTTAAAATAGCGTGATTTTTTTATGTTTACAAATAACCAAATTCAATTAGATTTTAATCTTATTTCTTTGAAAACTTTTAAATACTAGTAAGTATCTGGGAAATTGTCTACAAGAATTTATTTTGAAACAATTAAGCTTTGAAAATACCCTAGGGTTCGAATCTTTGGGCATGTCGTCACATAGTGCAATAATGAGCTTTTCGTCGCCACCGATAAATGATATGAAAATTTATTATTTTTTTGGCATTTTATGTCTTATTTCTCTGTTTAGAAGCTCAGACGCNGTCTCCTTCGATGTGCGCTTTTTCACCAAAATTTGTAACTATATCTCGATGTGCATATTTTTTAGTCCTTGCTTTCATCGAAATTTAACTCTCGATGTGCACTTTTCCCAGACCGATGTTTCCAAAAAATCATTATCAATGTTAAATTTTTAAATGATTTGGTCACAAACCGCTCATTTTGTCAATCTTGTAATTTTTGATCATAAAATACCCGTGGGTGTATTTAAAAAAAAAGTTAAAAGTGAAGTTTCTAACGGTGACAAATTTTTTTTGTGAAAAATATGGTGAAGGGTACTTTCGCGACAATTTGTGGTCGCTAAAAAAACCCGTTTATGAATACGTTCCCGACCATACCATTTGGTCGCGAAACCATATTTTGAACGACGATTCGCGACCAAATGGTGTGGTCGCGAAAGTACTCATAAACGGGTTTTTTTCGAGACCACAAATGGCCAACATCGAGCACCCCTGACTGTTAACTGAGTTAGCTATCGCCTGGGAAAATCGTATTTAGAATTTATTTACTAAAATAAAGGTGATATTTAAACCTCCCACAGTTTTATGAATCAATGCGGCGCCTCCCTTAAATCATGATCTATGAGTAGATTTAAATGATGATTAATTAATCCAAATTTATCAAAAAAAAAGTAATATTTCACCGCTGCGTTTATTACCCCCTTTATTTCCTAGTGTCGTCACCAAATCAATCCGATACGGCTGACAAAGAACACCCGCCAAAAACGGTAAGTCTTGATCTGGTAAGTTTACCCCCATTCTCGTGTTTTCCACATTTTTTTTTCGTCAATTTTTAATCACTGAATTATAAACTTGTAGGAGAAAATAAATAAACGCGCGTCAAATGAAAAAATAATGACTCCGAAGAAGAGAGCGAAAACCGCAGAAGGTAAGTAACAAGATGAAAAAAGCGAAAAAAAAAGAAAATTAAAAAAAAAGTATTGTCGGTGAAAAAAAGTATAGTTTCTGATAGAGTTCAAGGTCACACGTGGGTCACCACTTTATTAGTATACAATAATGTGAAACGAGAAGGTCATTGTCATTTTTTTATATTTTTTTCTTTTGTTGGCTTAGGCCGTGCATTAGGCTTGAATAGGGACAGATAAAATCAATTTAATACCGGGTGAGTTGTTAATACAAAAAAGAGTATTTGAACGATGGGAAAATACATATTTTGAGAATTTTATATGACTGCAAACTTATAAGAGAAAAATTTTGAATTGATATTAATTTTAAGAATCGTTAGCTTTGTGTAAAAATTAAAAAAAGGGTTAGAAACAGTGTTGCGAAAGTTGGCCAACGGTCGATTTTTTCCCAACGCCCCCAACGCGTTGGGAGATAAATTGCCCCAACGCTCCCAAGTTGGGAGTCCCAACACGTTGGTTGGACGTTGGGCGTTGGCCAACGCATCCCAACGCCCAACATTTCCAACACTGGTTAGAAAAGTGAAAACGGCACAATTTGAGCGGCCACGCATAGGCGGGTTAAAAGTTAAATTGGTTTTTATGATGTTCATATTGAGTGAAAAAAAAGTTTTTGAAAGATCTTTGTTTCCCATACATATGTGAATTTTTACTAGGCGTGTAGCTATAAGGTCATCGATTTTGACCGCTAACGTATTATTGTCTTTTTGTACTAAGGTCTTAGGGTATTTTTATACACTTAGCTCTAATTTGTAATGGTATTTCACAAGGTCCTTATTTTTCTTTAGAAACTTCTACATTTTTATATATTTTCCAAAAGAGGGTATCAGATTTTTATACAAATTTTTCTAGAAATGATCATGAATTTTAAAATTTCATATTATTTTTTTATTATTCTAGTCTCATTATTCACTATTTATATTATGTAAACTTAGCTGAAGTCAGCGGCCCGATGGCTTAGTTGGTTAAAGCGCCTCACTAGTAATGAGGAGATCCCGAGTTCAAATCTCGGTCGGGCCTTTTTATTTTTTTTTTCTAATTTGAATTTTGTTAGCTGATCTTTTGGACTACAATCGAAAATATTTGATTCGAGAAGGTGACCTGAAAAATACTGGTATTGTAAAATGCGAAGATGGTACCCGTCGGTCGAGTCGATCAAGTACCGTGATACAGGTAAATACGCAAAAAATATTTTTTTCACAAAAAATATTTTTTTCACAAAAAATTAAACATTTTTTCGACCATTAATATTTCCGTAAATATTGCAATAAAAATTAATGTACGACATTATTAATTTACTAGTTTATATTATTGAAATATAAATAGAGGCAGGCACTTGGATTCCAACCCGAATTTTACCCGCAGGTTGAAAACGAGTTGACAACAATTTTTAAATTAATCAGCTCGGGTAAAACACGGGTAAGTGAACTCGGGTAAAGACTTTACCGTAAAGTGTTACTCCAGTTTTACCCCCGGGTTGGAATTTATTATGTTATTTATGTCTTAAAAAAATAATTTTTCGATATTGGGTCAGTGATAACTTATCACCTAATAACTTATGACTCATAAGTTATAACCCCTTGTACCAATTCTGCCGGTGCCTCAAAGTCCATCGCGGCGCAAATCATGCCGTCGAGTTAAACCGCTGTTTATATTATATTCTTTAGTCCAAGGGTAGCCGCGGCATTCAAAATGCGATGAAACCGCCAAAACCACAAGGTAAATTCCCCCGATTTTATTCATGTGTTAAACAACTCAATTTGTACATTCTTACCTCATTTCTATTTCTCGCCGCCTCCCTAATCACCATTTAACCTTTTCACTTACTCGCCCAAGCGCAGAAAAACGCCAATCTGACTTTTTATTGCCTGTTTCTTTTTATTACTATTTTGCCCTTTTGATTTATATCTTTTTTTAGGATATTCAGGGTTGACTTTTTTTTGTTGTGAAGGCTGAGAGAAACGTTTGATTTATTTATCATAATTTACAATAAAACCTGTTTTTGTTGGTGATTTTTTGGGATGTTACGAGCAAGCACCCTAGGTTTTTAAATATTCACAACACCCTACTAGGGTGAAGGGTACTTTCGCGACCATTTGTGGTCGCAAAATGGTGTTTTAAACAAGGTTTCGCGACCTTTTTTTTTCTACTTAAAAAAACAGTTGCGAAACCTCACCCAAAACACCATATTATGAACAACAATTCGCGAGCAAATGCTGTGGTCGCGAAAGTACTCATAAATGGGTTGGTTATAACAAACCCCCCAGTATGTTTTTTGAATAAATTATCTTACAAAAGGCCCTAACTGTTAAAATAACTCGTTATGTGGTGTACTTTTGTGTAAAAAATACGTTGGAACAACCTTTTGTTATTTATTCAAGTTTATTGTATAGGATATTCTGGGCCGACCTCGGAATCGCCGTCGGAGAAACGCATGACTCGTCGGCGGCAGTTGTCTCATGACTGTTGCATCGACCTGTCGCCAAAAGTATTCGTCCGGCGGACAAGTTTAACGTCCATTCAATTATTAACAAAAGGCCTCAAAAAAGAAACGTCCGAGAAGTCAGAGGGGCAAAGGTAGGTTCCAAATAAGGTTGTGATAAACTTGCTAATCCGCTCCGGAGGTCGTTTTAGGTACAGGGGGGTCTTCATATTTTTTTGGGAAAAATTTAACAAAATTGTGAAAAAAAAGGGTTGGTTATAAGGTCAAGTCAGTTTTCAAAAATGCATTTAAGGTCAAGTCAGTTTTTTAGACCTTGACCTTATAACCAACCCCCCCTGTAAGTATTTTTTTCATTTTTGTATATACCGGTTTTTATTATCGGTTAAATTGGAAAATTGTCGGTTTCTCGAAGTACAGTACAGGGGGGCCTCAAAGTAAGGGCCCGAAAGTAAGGGCGACCCTCAAAGTAAGGGCCATCTTTTGGCATTATTTTTTTCAAAAATGTTTTCTTAAGTAAGCTTTCTCAAGGTTAAGGCTTTCTCAGAGTAAGGCCACCTCAAAGTAAGGGCCACCACAAAGTAAGGGCCATTTTTGGCACTTTTAAAAATCGAAAAAGGTGGCCCTTACTTTGAGGCCCCCTGTAAAGCTTTCTGGATGAAACTTGGCCAGTTTAGCAAAAAAAGTTTCCGAATTAATTTCTGGGGTCATTTTTATCATATGACCCCTGTAGGGGGTCAAATTACACGTTGCTTGGGATGGGCTGTAATCTCAAGCTTCAAATTTGACCCCTTTACGGGTTTTTTTTTTCAAGTTTGTCACAATCTTATTTGTAACCTACCAAAGTTCCTCGAGTACCGAGACGAAGGATGAGCCAGATAGTAGTAGTAGTGGGACAAGTAAAGATAAAGTGACCGCAAATGGCGAAGACGTTAACCCAATGGAACATTTAACCCCCGCACAATTCAACGACGCAAACGAAATTCGACGAGCAATCTCGCTCAATAACATTTGGAAGGTAAATTATTTTGAAAATTATTTAAGTCTTATCGTGACAATAACAATTGTCTAAATAGATTTATCGGTCTGTGGCATATTTTAGCGAAAATATTTTTTTTGATCTATTTAAAATTTACAATTAGTATTTGGTTACGTTTGTTAAGATAGTTTGACAGACCGTATCTGTGTTTTATCCGGGCAGTTTTTTGTTATGTGCCTGCGAGGCAGAGGTGGGCAGATTTTGTACTTACAACAGCGGGATAAACACGGGTAAATACCCTTTGGTAAACACGGGTAACTTTCAATGGTAGGGTATGGAAGGGTAGACTTTTTTTCCACCTCGATAACCCGTTGTTTTACCGTTACCCACGGGTAATTACCCTTGCTCGGGTACAACACGGGTACAATTTTTTCAGTACCCCGGCAGCATGTCTACCTACGGGTACATTACTCAGGGGGCTTAAGTAGACCAATTTTATGAACCGTTGTATAGTTTCTATCAACAACAAAAAAAAATTCCGAAAAGTTTCCGAAAAATCGTAGATATGTGTATTCAGTGGCGCATGTTACCAGCTGAATACGTTCCGGAAATTGTGCCGCCTTCTCTGATATTCGGCGCGCAACATTTACTCCGGCTTTTCGTAAAACTGCCTGAAATCTTGGGCCGAATGCGGATCGAAGAAAAAAGACTCACTATGTTACTCAAGTTCATTACTGGATTTTTGGATTTTTTGGTTACTTATGAAAAAGACTTGTTCACCGACTTGGCATATGAAAAATTTATTGATATATAATGATTTCGAGCGTTTTAAATTGATTTTATTCCTTATAAATGCATACAAATAGCCACGAATTATACATTAACGTATTCGTATTTTTTTTATAAATTTTATAATATAGGTTGTTGAAAAGTTTACATTTAATTGAAATCTCTATATGTTCAATTATAGTCATTTTATTAAAATGTTTTTTAATGACATTTTTCTATCTGCATATTATAATGATTCACAATCCTGGGGCGCGAGTTCGAATCTCAGGTTCTCTGATTTTTTTTGTTTTGAAAATGAAGAAACATTTTTTGTATTCGTTAAAACATCCTCAATAAGAAACTGGCATATATTTTGATTGTGTTTGTAAGGAAAACAACCTAATTGATTCAAAACAGTTAATATTTCTTAATGACATCCAATTTTTTCAAAGTGAAAAAAAAGACATGTTTCATGGAATCATAAGATATAAATATACTGGAATCGCACTGTAGTTTACACTTTTGTATTTTTATTCTTTCACTTTAGGGCGTAATTGTGAGCTCTTAGGAAACCATACCCATCAGAATTCCTCCCTAATTATTGTTATACTATTTTTTTTTCTGTTTCTGTCCACTGCCGAAAACTGCAATTTTCGATATTTAGGTGTCGCCTTAATTTTGCGTTTTTTTAATTTTAATCCATGTTTAGATGAATGGAGAGGCTTTCGAAGGCAAAGAAGTTATAAATTCCAATTTAAGTGTCGATGACGTGCAAAGTTTATCGGCTGCTTATGGGTTAACATTAGGTAACACTGATTTGAAATTATCGTAATTTGACCCCCTAGCGGGGTAATATGACCCCTTATTTCTCGTAACATTTAATATAATTTGATAGCCGTGGATCTATGTTGTATTAAAAACTGGGGTGTGCTAAAAACGGCCTTAGTGAATTGGTAGTATTGGCCAAAAAATTGAAGTTTTTTTCGAAGTGTTTTTATATAACCCTTACCTGATAGGTTAACAAAATTAAATATTGTAGGCCGCAATGGAAACCTTAAACCGGCCCGGTCCGCGACGTTAAAGAAAGACGTCATCTCTGTAACGGGTGGTTCGACGCCCGATTTGCGATCTTTGGAACATGGAAATTTTAAATCCATTCGTGATAATCTTATCAGTAGTCAAAAGTCATCACCCCTCAAATCCCTTTCTGCCGGGTCCCATGATGCGTTAATTAATCGTCTAAAGGACGAAAATCAATCACTCAAGCGGGAGGCTGCAGCTCGTGAAGCCGGGTGATATCATGTGGAATAAAAAATCATGGCGATCGAGCTATAAGTGTGTATAGCGATTTTTCCAGAACATACCTTTTTGAAAAAAGAATCTTTGGTGATGGAAGTGCCAACTAAAAATATGGTTCCGTGAAATCCTTTCGAACAAGGGGTCTCCCGTCCCCGTAGGAAGATTTTGTAATTTGACCCCTTATATGGGTTATATGACCCCATTAAAGGGTTTCAATGAAATTTTCGATATTACCAAAAAAATCGTCATAATAATAGAATGCAGATGCATCTATGACCTGAATTAAAAAAAAGTTATCGATTTTTTTCGATATATGGCACTTTTTTTGTTTTAACTGGTAATTACCGGTATTTCCGGTTTCGGTTCCGGCCGAAAATTTTTCACAAATTTTAGCTCAAGTTTTGTCCAGTTCCATACCAAAAACTGTTTGTCAATACCTGTAAATACAGGGTTACCAATTGGTTTTCCCGGAGTGCTCGTTCCAAAAAAATGAATTCTTGGGTTGTGCTATTTTCCCGAAAAAAAAACCCACAATAGCACAATATGGGCGAATTAATAGGAGCTCTTTTTGACAGGCTGGTCTTAATTTTTCTTGAAAAACGTATACGAAGAATATTCTGCTAAAAGCAATTTTTTAATTTTCCAAAAAAGACGTTTTCTTCGAAAGACCGCGCTGCCTATAAATGACTCCACATCATATTAACCCCGAGAAGCGAAACTTCAAGCGAATATCAGATCGATTCGAACATTTTGGTCTCCCGAATTAAAAAAGGAGCGCAACTCGCGCAAGGACGAACAAAGCCGCGCAAATCGTCTCGAAAGTGAACTTCGAAATCAGCAAGATGATCGACCCGAGAATATTTTATTGCGTGAGAACAACGTTTTGCGCCGGGCCGTTGCCGATCTTGAAGGTGAGACGATTTTTAACCCTTAGGGTTTTGTTATTTAAATATTTGAAAGCACGGAAACAAAGACAAGATTTAAGCAAAAGCCTTTTGAAGTCCTGCAGAAATCTATGCACACTTTTACATTTTTGAACAATTAAACAGGGGTGATTATAACTTATAATTTATAAGGTCTGACATTTTGTCCGTTATAAAGTGCAACTGGAACACTTGTTTTTTTAGGGTACGCAATGTACTACATTTATAAGGACATTTGTACAGGGGGGTATGGTTATAAGGTCACAAAAGGTGACCGCTATAAGGTCAAGTCATCTTCTTTGCACTAAGGTCAAGTCATTTTTTTCCAGCACTAAGGTGAAGTCAATTTTTTTTTGAAGTATGTGTTTTGGGAAAAAATCTTTGAAATCATGTCTTTTTACACTTTTTCCTATAAAATAGTGTCTTTTTTTAACATTTTGTAGAGTGAAGACCATAATTTTTTCGCGAAAATCAAAAATTAGGAAAAAATTTTTCAAATGGCATTAAGGTCAAGTCATTTTTTTTGAAGTGCATTAAGGTGACCTTAATTTAAGGTCAAGTCATTTTTTTCGGGCTTGACCTTATAACCATACCCCCCTGTAACTTTTCTATGAAAAATCTGTAGATATAATCCAGGAACCATAGATAAGATATGGTCCAAGGAAAAGTGGTTATAAGTCCAACTATTTGTGCCGTTTTGTTATGACGTCATTTCTGAAAAACTTATCTATGTGAAAATACCACCTGCTTTTACTAAAAATAATTGATAAAATTATGCCTTTTTAGTACAGACGCTTTTAATTATAATTTTGACGGCTATAAGGTCAAGTCAGTTTTGTACTAAAGCTTCGTAACTTTTTGTCATGTCTTTTTCAAATTTTTATATTTTTGGCGAAGATCTCACCCTCAAGGTTTTCTAAATGCATTCAAGATCAGTTTTTAGACCTGGCCCTTATAAATTATAAGTTATAATGAAAAACGTCTTTAATGTAACTAAGACTGACCTTATAACCACCCCTGTAACTTTTTTTTGGTCTTGCATAAAAACGCTTATAAGAGCAATTTTATTTACTAATCTAATTTCACTTAAAGTTTAAAGATTTGGGATTTGTATAAATATTACATATGCCAATATGTATATATTAGATATAGATATATGTATAGAGAACGTATATTGATTAGCATACCACTTCAATAGGCTTCGAAGTCATCGAAGACACGGTAATCACTCGGTAAATGACTGTCCGTGCTCAATTAAAGGAGCACAAATATGCCGCCACGGACACGTATCGGTTAAGCTGCCGATGGGACGGAGATATATTAACCGACATAAGGAGTTGATAGAAGCATATTATATATATATATATATGTTACATATAGTATGACATATGAAACGCGCAGCAACGTCAAGTTCAAATATAGACAACGTCACAACGACAACGCTCATACTTCGTAAATTTTTAATGCCCGAAAATCACTTTAAATACACTTTAAACCCGCTGAAACGCATGTTATCTTAGATTTATTTTGTTTCTGAAAAAAAAAACCGAAAAGGTAATTATAAAACATTTTTTAACACAAAATAACTTACAATATATACTTGCGATTATATGATTCATATAATATGAAATAAGGGTCGGCTTCGTGTCCTGAAAATTACGGTCAGCCGGCGCTCGTTTTGTTCGTAATTTAAAATAAACATAATGCCTTTTTTGACTTATTTTATGTAGCAAATTGAAATCGTGTGGATTTCATTTGTGGATTATATTAACACACTTGAGACGTCCTATAATTTGATTTCGTTAAAACAAACTGGTGCCAATCTGGTCACGCACGATGTTTAGTCTTTACAGTCACATTTCAATATTTAATATGTTTTGGTGGTTTTAAAGTAAAAGCGACTTAAGTATGAAATATTACTTTGATTTTATTAATTGATTTTTGTCTGAAAAAAAGAACCAAAAGTTTGACCTCGAATAGCCTTTTGAGTAGGGCCCCAATTCAGTATTAACCCAGGCTCTTGAAATCAAGTGAGATTTTTGTCGTTTTTTATGTAAGTTGTAAAAATATACAGGGGGTGCTTATAAGGTCAGCCATTTCAACCGCTGTAAGATCAAGTTAGTTTTTTGCACTAAGGTCAGTCAAGTCAGCTTTTTTTATTGCACTAAGGCCAAATGAGTTTTTTGAGAAGCATGGTTTTAGGGATAAAATATTTAAAATCATGTCTTTTAAAATTTTTTTTGTTCTAATATAGTTTTTCAAGCAATTGTGTTCTCTAAGGCCACAAATTGTGGCCCACAATAATCAATTGAGCTCGAGTAAAGTTTTTAGACCCTGACGAATCTCCTATATTTTTTTCCAAAACGTTTTAAATGGCCTTTTCCAAAGAAACATTTTCCCCAAAAATTGTTCTTTTGTTGTGCTAAAAATTCTTCAGTATTGATATAGGAATTATTATGGTTGAATCGATTTATAAATGCGTGTACGTTTCTTTCGCAATATTGTCAAACTTGTCAGTTGTTGCGTGATAAAAACGAGAATATGTCTTACTATATACATACACCTATTGCGTCGGATTATTTTGATATTATCGTTGTCAGATATACTCCTCCGTATACTTTTTTTTGTGTTTTTATTATGATCTTTAGGGTATTCGATGCAATTGACGTGGTGCATAATTAAAATTGTTATGTAATAGCCGTCCCTTTTAATTGCGTTGAATGCTACAAATGGAATCGAATCAGATAATTTTATCCGTTTTTTATGTTACAGTGGGTTAAACAAACGGTATACAAGGGGGTCTCCAAATAAGGATTGCCTTTGCTCCAAGTAGCTCCAAGTAGGGTTCCTGATTTAACCAATTGGCTTTCACGGATATTTTCTATTAGTTTTTGATTTCCTTCTAAATATAATTAATTAAAATTGTATTGAATTCACATTAAATCTTTAAATTGATAAAAATTTTATTAATGAATCGAAAAAGCATAAAAACGTTAAGTAATGAGACTAAAATATCCAAACTCTGGGTTCGCCAAAGACGGGTCCTGTCGCAATATAAGGGTCGGTTTCTGGAAACACGAAAGCGACCCTTATTTGG
Source organism: Oikopleura albicans (assembly GCA_004367875.1). Lineage (NCBI taxonomy): Eukaryota > Metazoa > Chordata > Appendicularia > Copelata > Oikopleuridae > Oikopleura > Oikopleura albicans. The sequence continues at coordinate 268,305 of SCLG01000197.1, forward strand.
TGACCCCTGTATAATCGTTTAAGATTTATCTTGAGACAGTCACAGGCGTAAAAATCTGTGTCGAAAAATAAGTTGAAGGTTTATTTAACCCTCTCAGTTATTTAAACCTCATTGCTACGTCAAATCCCACGTATTTTTGGAAATATTTTCCAACCACTTAGGAGCAAGTTAGTTCCCATTAGGGCCCTTGATTTTAGAGTGCGCGCAGTTATACTCATTTTAATAAATTAAAAGACCCTCCATTTCATGTGTGGTCATTTTTAAGACGAAAACTAACTCAAAAGTGAAGTCTTAACAATTTTGCGTCTATTGCCGTCACTCGGTGTAAGATTCCCGAAACGCACAAAGTATTAAAAGTGGCAACTTCTATGGTCGCTTTTTTTTCCGCAGGTCCTGGACTTTTGCAAGTCCTCACGCTTCGGGTTTACAAGCTATCGGCCTAATTTTTTTTTTAGATGATAGATACAACCCTTGACAACGGAGTTGACGGAGCACTTTTTTCGATTTAGGTCAAGGTCANTAGAGTCTATATTATAGACTATGCCCGATAAATTATTGGCCTAAGATTAACGGCGGTAATCCCGGGCCAGCATACTGGGTAGGCTGTTAAGTTAAAACCTTTGCCAATAATAAGACCATGATAATTTAATCATCCTCTTAACGTTGTTTAATGAGGTAATGCTTTAAAATAAAATAAGTTCAATTGCAAAAGTTCATTTAAAAACTTTAAATTCAAACTTTGCACGACTAAACTAGTATATATATAAACAAATTTGTTTTTTTTTTATGGTTTTTATTTTTATGAGGTCATAAGGTATTAGGTTTTATCATCTGCTAGGTTCCAGTTAGGACGTTAACTTAATTGCGTACCTCGTGTATTATCCTTTAAGATACGTGGTATAATTGCTATGATGAATAATTAACATCATTACATAATAGCCATCGTTTTTAATTGCATCGAATGCTGCAAATGGACTCAACCGGATTATTTTACCCGTTTTTTTCTTTAGTTTTTTTAAATAAGAATTGTAGCTCGTGTTCAAGTGCAACGCGAAACGCTTGAAGCTCGTGAGGTGTCGCTCCGTCGCGCTCTTCAACTCGCAGCCGCGCATGAGTCACACGGAAAGGGGATGCAGAGTGAAGAGACTCTCCGCGCCCTTTTAACCATCAAGGACGACAAAATTGGCGCCTTGGAACGATGCGTGAGAGAATTAGAAACACAGTTACGCAGGTTCGGTCACAGAATTAATTTTCGTTTTTTCAATTTATGGTTTTTAGTCGAAAAAGTATTATAGGGTCAAGGCAGTTTTTAGGCTTTGGCCTTATAATCAACTCCTGTTACGGATTGAAATTACTATGGGTGTACAGGTCTTGAGGTGATTTTAGTACTCATAACTTATGAGTCATAAGCACCCTGTAAAGGTGCGTGAGAGAATTAGAAGCAGGGCTACGTACGTTCGTGCACTCACTTAATTTTCGTCCTTTTAATATTTAATATGAAGATATTGGGTTCCAGACCAATTCCAAAACCATTTGAAATGAATAGGTGTCCTTCTCGACGTCATAAAAAGAACGACGATTTTTTTATTGCGAGCTATATATTTGGATATATTTTAGGTTAAAATATTATAGCTGTTAAATATGTAAGCGACTTGTGCCATATTTGGCTTATTCAGAATACTGGTAAATTTAGAGAAATTTTAATTGAAGGTAATTTTAGCAACTGGCCTGGTTATAAGGTCTGCCAATTTGGATATAATGCCAACTTGGCATTGCCAAGGCAGTTTTGTTTGAATGTAGTGTTTGTTCAATTACAGGGAGTTGGTTATAAGGTCAGTCACTTGGACCGTTACAAGGTCAAGTTTTTGTTTTTTTAGAAGCATGCTTTTGCGGAAAAACCTTTTTTGAGCTTTTTTGGATGAAGACGTCTGACGTGTTCTTGAAATTTAAAAATGTTGACCTTCTAAAAAACTCTTCTAAATTTAGACCAACGGAAGATTCACAGCTCTTAAATGCGCACAACAATTTTCTCAAGACTAAATCGGATGGCCTCAAGTGCGAGTTGTCGGTGAAGGAAGCCGAGATCACCTCCTTAAGGACCCGACTGGATGCTACCGAAAGGTCGAATCAAGAAACACGAATTCATCTAGACGGTAATAAATCTTTCAACCAATGCTAATGTGAAAGCCTTTTTTGTAGACATAAAACATGAAAAATGCTACATATATGTGTCTTTATATGAATATATTAAAGGGTTGTCAGAAACCAGTAACACAATGGTTATAATAAGTTTTAAATTTGTAATAAGTAAAATTTGGCCTATAATTTGGATTTTCGTCTTCACTACAAGCCCGAAAGTATGCCTACATGGGGGTTGGTTATAAGTTCAGCCATCTATGCCGTTATAAGGTCAAGTCAGTTTTTTTGCACTAAGGTCAAGCCAGTTTTTTGCACTAAGGTCAAGTCCGTTTTTTTCAAATCTTTAAAATCATGTCTTTTAAATGTTTTTTTTTGGATGAAGACCTCCCCCACATTTGTTTCTAAAGAAATCATGTCTTTTTACACTTTTTTTTTCAAAAAATCGTGTCTTTTTAACTTTTTACCAGCACTAAGGTGTTATTGTGGAAAAAAATAATCAGGTTGGTTATAAGATCAAGTCAGTTTTTTCAAAGTGCATTAAAGTCAAGTCAGTTTTTTAGACCTTGACCTTATAACCAAACCCCTTGTAAGCTGACTAACCTATTTTAAAGTATTTTGAAAGTTTTTTTAACACAAATTCAAACAGTGCCATAAGTTCATATCAATTTTAGCTTTACGCGAGAGTCTCTCCGCCAAAACGTCTCGATGCCTCCAGCTTCAAACGGAAAACGACAAATTGCGGGACCGTGTAATGATCGCCGGAAAAACTGAGACGTTAAATTCCTGCTTCACCGCCGGTCGACAGCGGCCCGGACTCGAGAACGAACTCGAGGAAAAAAATCATCAAATTCGTATGCTGACAAACAAGTGTGAAAAGCTTGAATCGGCGGTGGCCGAAAAGGAGCGGCGAATCATTGAGCTCGAGCAGCGATTAAAACACAAAGAAGGAAGTCATATACGAGATGAGCAAAATTCTGCCGAGGCTAACATGGCGATTAAGGCGCTGGAAGACGCGCTAAGGTGGGTTATTTAGAAAGCTCATGAATAAATCAGAAACGGTACAATGGAGAGTTGTATTAAGGTCTGAGATTTTGGTCCCTATAAATTGTGTTTTTAGGCCATAAGATTTATGGTTCTTCAAAGTGAATTTAAAGGCACATTTTTGCCCAAAAATTTGTGTGATGATTTTTAGTCGTCTGTCTTTTTACACTTTTTTGAACTTTTTTTGGTGCACTTTAGGTTGTAATTTTTTCAGACGTTATAATGTTTTATTATCTTTTAAGCTACATTTGGGGGTCCTTATCCTAGAAACCCTATAACCAACCCTCTATTTCAAAAATAAATAACGTTGTTTTCGGTTTAAAAATGAAGGTCTTATGGTCTGTCAAAATGGGATTTTAATTTTTCTTAAGAACCTATTCTTAAAAAAAGGAATTTAATGACCTTATAAATAGTTTCGATGAACGTTGGTACAGGCCGTATGGTTATAAGGTCGGTCATTTGGACCGTTTCAAGGTCGAGTCAGTTGTTTTACACTATGTTTTACACTGAAGTCTATTCTTTGTTTTGTTTTGATACATGTTTTTTGGGAAAAAATCATGTATTTTTACCCTTGTTTCATGAACCCCACCCCTCCCCCCTATTTGTCACATTTTTGAGCTCTGTAAACTAAAACCCACCTAAGCGAAAAAGACGCTGCGATGGAACGGGAACGAGAGCGATTAAACAAAGAAATCGAAGCCGAAAGACTAAAACGAATCGACCTCCAAAATCAAATCGAGAATCCCGAAGAGATTGAACGTGAAAAACAACAAATGAACCGAGACCTAAAAAACATACAAAAACAGGCCCAAATGGCACAGCAAGCCTTGGGAGAGCAAGACCAACGAGCAGCAAAAGCGGAAGCGGCGGCTGCGCGATTATCTTCACAAATGGAAGAACTCTTAAAGGTGCCGAAATGCGCACAATTATGTTGATATTTATTTAATATTGATTTAAGGAATTTGACGAAACTAAACGAGGTTATCTTGCATTGCAACAAAAGTATATGCAGGTAAGAACAATCTTAAAGTTATGATCAACATACAAGATTCGTAAAATAATAGGTTGCAAATATTACATTCGCTACATGCATATATACCAGTATTTCCAAGTCTTTCATTCCCTAAAGTTTGAAGTTCAAACTTTGAACAAATCCTACGTTTTTTTGAAAGAAAAAAAATTTTTTCTCCAAAAAAAATCCAGATTCCTAGAGGATTATGTTGAAATCATCTGTTTTCAAAAAAAAATCATGTCTTCAAAATCATGTGCTTGTTTTGAAAAATCTTTTTATTTTTGAATTTTTTTGTTTTTTTTTTGAAAAATTTTGCTTTTTTGAAAAGTCTTGTCTAACAGTGTAATTAACTAGATTCGGCGTCTTCGAAAGGAAGATGAACGCGTAATTCAAGCTGCAAAAGGCGAAGCGGCAACACATTGCTTGAATGAGCTCGAAGTCCGTGCCCAGTTACTCGACTTGAAAGGAAAAACAAATGAAGCCAAACAAGGTAATTTTGACGTTTTTGATCAAACTAAAAATTATACAATAGTTAGGNAAAAGGCGAAGCGGCAACACATTGCTTGAATGAGCTCGAAGTCCGTGCCCAGTTACTCGACTTGAAAGGAAAAACAAATGAAGCCAAACAAGGTAATTTTGACCTTTTGATCAAACTAAAAAGTATACGATAGTTAGGTCAGGGCTGATACCGTTTTCCAAAAATACACCGTTACTATTAAGACCATCGACAGTGCCTATCATGTCGGACCGTTATCTGGCTGACATTTCAGTCGAAAAAACATTTTGTTACGTAATAATGGCCAGATAACGGCGCAGTGATTAACATGTAAAGATAGGAGTTCCTGAAAAATTATTCCTCAAAATTCTGCCCAGATAACTGCGCAGGAGTGTATTTGATACGCGATTCTTTTTGATTTTGAGTAAAAAATCGTTTTTATCAGGGCAGCTTATTGTGAGGCCTTTCAGGTCACTCGGAATTTTTGAAAATAGTTATCCATAATAGGATACATTCAAGACTATAATCAAAATATATTTTATCTATATTTAAAAATATTGTTCCATTACCATCCTACTATTTAGTGCGAGAACAAAAGTCGCAGCTAGAAGAGCAGCTAAAGCTTTAAACTCGGCTAACACTGTATACAACTCACTAATTGTTGCTTCTTGACAAATGCCAATACTTTCCATACATTCTACATTTAACCTCGGAAAAGTACCAATTATTTTGGTCATATTATTTTGGTACATGAGTGAATGTTTCATTTTCCTGAAATATTCAATCCCATAGTAACCTTGAATTTTGAGGAAAAATCACAAAAAAAGTTAGTACCAAAATTGACCTGGACTTACCATAAAGGGGTAAACTCAAATTGACCGGATAATTTAGAATAGATAGACAGTGACGATCTTTGGTTATGATCCATATCTAAATGAGTATAATTACTTGGTTTTGTTAGTTCTTCCAATTATAATTCCTTCAATAGAAATTTTAATGCTCTAGATTTTTTTTTGCGCTCTAGAATAATTTATACGCCGGGTGCGCGTACTGAGCTTAACGGATGTGAAATAAACATATCATGCGATTTTGGAAAAAAAAATTAACATTTTTTAACTGAATGTGGAGATGTCCCCCTTGTACTATAAATAATTTCAGTACAAAATAAGTCTAGTAGAAAAATATGATAACAAGCCCCTTTAATAGACAGTAGGGTTTAACAAGGGCACTTTTAATCATTAGGTGAAATTTGGAAATCAAGCAATTTCGTGTTCAAAAGTTTTTTATTATTTTTATATTGAGTAATAAGCATTCACATAAAGTTTTTAATCGTGCTATATTTTTCACCGTTAATCTTAGTATAGTCCGGTGTGAAAAGGTGCTATTAATAAATAGCGTTACGTTTTCTACTAAGATGAAAATCACTTTTGAGTAGAATACTCATCGTCTGAGCTTAGCTCATAATGGAGTCTGAGATTTTTGCGAGTCAGCCAATCATAAGCGGGATTATTTCATAAAGGGGGCTTGTGATTGGACCCTCAGGAATAATCTCGAGGTACATCTGAGATGTAACATCTCTAGTTAAGCATGGTCAATGAGTAGGCGTCTCAAAATGACTTTTGTAATCGTTACAAGTCGGATAGAACTTATCCGGCTCATTTGTATACTTTATATTTTTATATTTTTATAAATCTTTCTTTCGAGTAAATACACTCTAAAACGTTACATTTTAGATTAACTTCAGATGGTAGTTTATAATAATTAACACTTACTATTTCATCTGAAACCGATTTTTTAACTTCTTGGAAAAAGCCGACTTATCCTGGTGAACGCTGAAAAGAAACAGAATTAATCTAAAATAGAATGTTCGTATTTCACTATCTAGTGTAAATATATATATATAAATATTAAAATTTCTTCTTCATCGTGGGCCTTTACCTGTTAACAAGCTTATCAGAAACCATACATTATTATTAAGTTATTTAAGTTATTAATGTGTGTCTACTCAGCATATCGCATGAATTCCGGGCAGTTTTTTTTCGGATTTTCTAGATTGGGCAATTTGTTTTGTGCAGTCAAAAATTCCCGGAAATTCATTTGACACGCCGCCTAGTACTTTCATAATAATGCATCTGTAATAAGACAGTAATGTATGTTACGATTCTGATTCCTTCATTTCTGCGTTTGACTACTATGTACAGTACCAAAATCATACAGCATTTGGACGCAAGATAACGAAAAGTCGCTGTGTAGTTCATAAAAAAATCTGTATTCAAATAAATTGTTGCTATCCTCGTTACGCCTGCTTCAAAATATTACTGAAAACAGTTAGAAATGTTCAAGCCTAAAATATGGATATACAAACTCCTGTTTTGTACACAAAACCGCTAAAATAAACTCAAGCTAAAACAATCCTCGTTTTACCTGAACATTTTTGAGGATGCTCAGAAACACAAACAGGTCCTAAATTAATGCAAAAAACGTACACTTACCTCAATTAGAATTTTTTGTTTAACTCCCAGGGGAAGTGTGTGCATATATGGCCCCTACGGGTTACCATTTCACCTCTTCCCCTGGGAGTTATTTTTGAATACCGCATGTGCGTAAAATTAAAATGATTCCAGCAAAAAGATTTTTCAGGAAAGGATTATTGTTAACTTCTTTAAAATATTAAGGGCAATATTATATTGCCAATATAACATTTAACAATTTAGGATTCGCTAATTCATGGTTTTCGTGGTAGTAATTAATATATGTCTAAATCATTAAATGATATCTCCACAAAGTAGAAAGTTAATAAATCGAGATAATCCTCCGGATAATCCACTTACTTTAATGCAATTTTCTTTTAATACTGCTTTAATACCTCTTGATCATTATTAGATTGAAAAATCCAATCTTAAGCGAATAAGCAACACTAAGTTGCAGTTTTCATGTCTTTTTGCTGAAGCCACAAAAATAAAATTCATTCGTTTACTATTTTTTTGAAATAAATTTTGTTCTAGGTTAAACGTGAATTAAGTTTATAGTATTTTTTTATAATCTGAATGGAAACTTAATGCAGTTGGTTATGATTCATAACTTATGAAGTCTTTAGATCTTTTTCAGGTCATACAGTTTTTCTACAGTATATTCAGGTCATACAGTATTTGCGACCTGTATTCGCTGCAACGACTATAGTATAATTTTCACCTTTCCGCCCACCTGGTGTACTAGTATAACATGACGAATTCACTTAACTTTTGGGTTTATTATTAACTGTATATAACTGCTCTTTACGATATACTTTACGTTTTTTGTCTTCGTCCAAATGCTGCATTTGTAATGAAATATATCTGACCAAATCATTGTTCACAAAAATACGAAAAAATGAATGGGCTATATCTTCAAATAAACATAATCTTGCCTTGAGTATTCTTGTTTCTTATTTCATCAGTGCAAAACGCTTTTGAACTAAATTAATAAAAACAATAAAACTGGCAAATAACGCATTTTTTGGTTGCCCGATTTATTATGGAGACGGCATAAAAAGTCTCCAAAAAGTGCAAAAAAACATATATTTTTCCCGATATGTCGCAATTCCGTTAACCGCCTCAGCAAGATGACATCTGGCCCGTAAAAGCTCAAAATTCATTAATCATTTTTGTCAGGAAATACCAAATTTGTTTTAAGTTTAGTTTTAGTATTTTAATTAATAACAGGAAACCTCAATCACGCTTATGTTTTATACACTCCTAGCTTCATTTTCGGATGCTATTTTCGAGCACCGAAAACGTCCGATAAATGAGTAAGGACTGTATATGTACACCCATCAAGTAATTTTCAGTTAAACTAAAGACCTTGATAAGTCGGGATAAGCAGGAGCAAGTGCCATTTTTCCATTCTACAAAAATAATCACCGTTTTTCTTATTCAGGAGGCCTAGCAATAGACAAAATGAGTTGATCACCTGGATTTTCTAAGAGATGATCACCGGATGATCCCTTCTTTTCAAATTTCCTCTAAGTTTTATCACCTGTACCATGCATCAAAATTGGTACAATGGGCGCAGGAATTACTCAGGAATAGTGCCCGCTTTTTGTGCAATGACTGTATATTTTTTTTTCGATAAATGCCAATATAAAATGACGTTATTCAGGATGACGCAGGCGCCCTTTTGGACGTCCGTCGAGGATGTTGAGCGGGAGTTATATCTCGAGTTAACGCCAGAAGAAGCCCTTGAAGAAAGTTACCGTGTTGTTAAAAGACAGATTGAGCGCGAAGCGCTCAAAATGATTAGTAAAATTCGAGAAGAAAAAGAGAAATTACTCAAGGAGCTTCAAATCCGGTAGGCGCTCAGTACTCATATGATACTTTCCCTGCTTCCAATACGGACGTTTTTGATGCTCGAAAATAGCGTCCGTATTGGAGTGAATGGTCATAAAGTGCC
>SCLG01000197.1:277648-291200 GCA_004367875.1 Oikopleura albicans
TTTGTGCAATGACTGTATATTTTTTTTTCGATAAATGCCAATATAAAATGACGTTATTCAGGATGACGCAGGCGCCCTTTTGGACGTCCGTCGAGGATGTTGAGCGGGAGTTATATCTCGAGTTAACGCCAGAAGAAGCCCTTGAAGAAAGTTACCGTGTTGTTAAAAGACAGATTGAGCGCGAAGCGCTCAAAATGATTAGTAAAATTCGAGAAGAAAAAGAGAAATTACTCAAGGAGCTTCAAATCCGGTAGGCGCTCAGTACTCATATGATACACCTTCCCTGCTTCCAATACGGACATTTTTGATGCTCGAAAATAGCGTCCGTATTGGAGTGAATGGTCATAAAGTGCCCATTTTTCGACTGTGTAATAACCGTAAATTTCATAGGAGACAATCGAAATTAGAAATTATTGATGAAAGCAAAGAGCAACTGGCGAAAATCCACGATGTTCTCAATTTAGTTGATCCTGACAGAAGCCTAAGGTTTGAAAAAAATATTCAGTACAACCAGTGTTATAAGATTACGGCAAATTGGGATGGGAAATGTTCTACAGTCGTTACTTCCAATACGGAGTTTTTGATTCTGGAAAATAGCGTCCGTATTGGGATGAATTGTCATAAAGTGGTCATTTTTTGAATGTTTTTGGGGCATTTTCTCACCAAAAACCTTCCTATTGAGAGTGAATAATATACAGTCCTTCACCATTTATCGGATGTTTTCGGTTCTCGAAAATAGCGTCTGATAAATGAGCATCGTCACAAACGAGGTCATTTTTTATTAGAATGACCCCATTTTGGCCAAAAAAGCGTCCGATAAATGGTAAAGGACTGTATTTGCATATGCATTTCATTATATAACTTCCAGTTTTTCGGAGTTAAAATGTCATTTTCAGGTTTGGGCGTAAAGACGAGAACAGCAACTTAAATATCCACGCTAAACATGTTGTACATAATAATTTTAAAAAGATGAAAACATACTATGCAGAAATCGAAAAGTCACGCTCAATAAAGTTCCAACCCTTTGTGTCAATTATTGGCATTGGGACGTTGGCGGCCGAATTAACCGATGAGGATCTCAGTCTCGAATCAACCCGTCGTCAACAATATGTTGAGGAAAAATTTGGGAAAATTATGTTAACTGAGAAGCGCCGCTTTTTCGACGAGAATGAGGTTTTTGAGAGTGACGGCACCACACGCCAATTAGGTAGTGTTTTAATATGGCTTAATTTCACTTTTCAAGCAAAAAAGGAGCATTTGGGTGCTATATTTCTTATCATTAATTGAGGGTAATTATATCTCTAGCGAGCGATTTGGGCCGTTATGAGTTCATTTTTTCATTAAGAAACGTAAATATGTGGTAACAAATTTTTGCAGAAAAAAATTTAGAGACATGTGAATTAGCATAAAATGTGCCTCAAGTCAGAGCTGGGCAGCATTGATTTTTTTTGTACCCTACCCGAGCTAGGGTAATTAAAATCAGCCCGTACAAAAAACTTTTTTTTATATTCTGAGAAAAATGTTTCATTATTTTAATTGGTTCCAAATTGGCACCATTGTCCCCCTGGGAGTTCGCATGTTTTTTTAGCTTACTCGAATAAAAATAAGAAGCGTTTAGAAAAATATGGCCTTCACTTTAAATGTTTGAATTACATTTGTATTAATATGGGCACGTCAATTACCGGTCATTTATAGAAAAAAAAATTTTGTGCCATATTAAAAAAACTACATCAGTGTCACCAATAGAGGACCAAAAAGTTTACCCAGAAGATTTTCAACCAATGAGAATGGAGTCCTTTCAGAGTACGTCTTCAACTTCGCCGCCGACAACCCCTGCGGACAGTGGGTCACGAAGGTCGGCCCCGCCAGGCTTCGAGCCTGTTGGATCTTCATTTCACTCACTTATTTATAAAACTGAAAAGTGACCGCGATTCTTCAAGACGGTCAGCCCAATATATGCCAGTTTTAGTTGCAGTTCATAGTTTGACCTATAGACACACTGTTCATGCTAATGTGTCAAGTCAGAAAAAAAAAACTTTACCAAATGGACCTTTATGTATGGCATTACTTTAAAATGAAGTCCTTTCAAAATTAAATTATCAATACTACTGTAAAAACGGATTTTCATCGATATTTTCAGGGTAGCCGTCTTGGAAATCGAAATTTAAAAAAATGTTTCCAACCTAATGAAATTTTCATCCTGGGTATACTTTGAACGTCAAACTTAAATTTTTTTTTCTCCGAAAATCCCAGACAGCTACCCTAGATATCATAAACGAACCGGTGCCATTTCTATTTTTTTTTTATTTCTCCACACAATCCCACATATCATATCTTTTATAATACATAGGGTGCGCCGTTAACAGACAGTCTAAAATTAAAAAAAAATGTGCAAAAATTGTCCTTTTGCAAATTTTTGTCCAAAATTATGGGCGCCAAACAGTTAAAATTTTAATTTCGCGTAATGTAATTTTTTTTCACTGTATCAACTTCTATCAGATAGGCAACTTTTTATTTCGATTTGAAGACCTTAAAAAATGACCTGACTCACCCTAATGCGTAGCCCTTAAATGTTATTGCTAGAAAATTTTCGTGTCAAAACCTGTCTTTTAACAGCGCACGTGCGCGCACCCTGTGTATTTACAAATATGACCAAATGCCTATATTCTTCTCGTTTTTATCTTCCTGTTTAATTTGCAACGACCACCATATCAAAATCCAGTAGAAAACTTTGATAAGGGTAAATTTGGCCTAAATAAATTATGAGTTTTGTTTTTTGAAATGTCGCAATTGCTGGTAGCGCGGAATAGCGCAGGGTCACGTGGGTACGCAAGCGGGCATTCTCATTCGCTAGGTGGCGTCCCGTTTCTCTTCCGATTCACTTTTCAAAATATTCAAAACATCGGCCAGATTACGTACCTTTTCACACTTGAATATTTTTTATAAGAAAAAAGTTCATTTTTGTTTTTTTTTATCAATTTTATCATGTCTGAAGTGGATCGAGATTACAGTTAGGTAAATTCCAGAGAATTCAAAAGTTTTTAAAATGCTGTTCATGAACGTTCACAATGGATTAATTTGGTATATTTAGTAGAGGGGGGGGGNGGGGGGGGGTTGGTTATAAGGTCAAGTCATTTTTTTTAGGCACTAAGGTCAAGTCAGTTTTTTTTGAGGATCATGTTTATTGGGGAATTTTTTTGAAATCATGTCTTTTTACGTTTTTTTTTTGAAAAGACGCCTCAAGGATAGGCCGAGTGCGCAATGGCCCTTTGCCAATAGGGGTCCTATAATTCTAGAATATTTTTGTGTGGTTGAAATTTTCAAATTCCGAGTCCTTTTTCGGCATGCCGCGGCACTTGCTTAACGTCCTGTATTTTAAAGACTGCCTTTTTTGGAACACTGAAATTTTCTGGAATTTACCTAACTCTAGTCCACCGCCGAAATTAAGACGCGCTGAAGAAGAACGTACTAAATACCAAAACGAGCTCGATGATATTATTTGGCGCGTCGGAAGCAATAATGATAATTATATGTGGGTTGAATACCAAAAAACGTCAAAAGACGGTCAAAAATTTGAGCAGCTTTTTCATACAAGTGGACCCATGGGTTGGGTTCGATGCTCTCGAACTGAGTGCAAAAACCAGCCTTGGGAGAGACAATTAATGAAAAAACCGAACAAACGAGATTTAAATGCGCATGCCAGAAAACATGCGGCGATTGATGAGAATGAAAATTGTCGATTTTTAACAGGGACCAGGTGAATTTATACCGTTTTCGCACGTTCATGGATCATAACTTGAAAATCTTCCTTTTCTCGTCACGAGAATCTCGTGTCCTTAATTCAGGACCACAAATTTGGGGTGATTTTTATGGTGATCGTTCAAATATGGTCATTTTTCAATTGCTTTCCCGGTTAAACCGGAAATACTGTCCAAAAGTAAGTCAAAGTATTATTTATTTTTATACATATTTTTATTTGTAGTAGGTTGAGAATATGGGTATCATAAAGAAAAGTCCATATGTACCGTTTGTTAAGCGGTATTGGTGTTATTTTTGCTATTTATCTTCGACGTTTGTCCTCTAGTTAGTTGCCAGTAAATCTCTGATAATGGGTTGATATTTATAATGATAATGTGTTTTGAAGCTGAAAGCAAACTGGTCAAATTACACAATACGATTAGTACTTGCGTGGGAGGTAATATGACCGGTTTGCTTTCAACTTCCAAACACATTAAGCTCGCTTGTATTTTTTTTTTGCTTCATTTATTTTTTCGGTTTGCAAATAATTTTCTTCGTTACTTTATTTTCTATGCAACTAACTTATTTTTCGCCGGAATTCCGCGAAAAATCTTTTTGTGATCAAGGTGACAAACTTGTCTTCCGGGTTTTTGGGAGGCTTGAAGTTCCAGATAATCCATTTTTTTCACTGAAATTTGCCGGAAGTTGATTATCCCGTGAATCAGAGTGCCTTTTATTATCAAAATGCCTTCATGCCACTGTGGCAGTTAATTAATTAAGTTCTTTATTTCATATTTCAAATATTTGAATTGGTGTTTCCAACCAATGGAGCTCTTTATTTATTTTGTAAATCCTTCACCCTTAGCCATTGAACTTGTGATAATCATCTGGTGCTTTATGTTCAAGTATTTTTATTGGTGCCTTAATCACAAAGTATTAATTGAACATTTTTTGTTTGTTGAAAAAAATCGACCGATTCATGTTTTTTTTATTTTACAGAGTAGGTATTTATTGACTGATGTGTGAAATTGCACCAGTACTGTCAGGTTATTTTTGTTTTTTATGTGCTAGCTTAAGTTTTGATATCCGCCGGAGGCCGCTAGAAACGCTACGTTTTTTTCACTTTTTTGTTTGTCAATGACACTCCATTAAATGGAGATTTTTCATTGAGTAATTTATGACGCCAATAAGTTTATAGCTCTTAGAATTTGATTTATATTTTAAACGGGGCCCAAGATTATTTACGCTGGATAATATGAAGAAAGTGTAATTTGTCGATAAAAATTTCGTCAAATTCCAGTATCTTTATATAAAGCCTGGTATTGTTGGTGATAAGGTCAGCCATTTTGCCCGCCATAAGGTCAAGTCGGTTTGTTTGCACTAAGTTCAAGTCAGTTTTCAGACTTTGACCTTATAACCAACAAAGCCTGTAGATTCTTACTGAAAATTCCTTAATTTCTGGAGTCGTGTTTTCAGCACCTGGATTAAATCTTATTCAAGATAAATTATTTCCCAAGTTTACAAATATCTCGTTACTAACGTGTGCATTTTCTGTTGGTTTTTAATTATATTTTATTTTTTTGTTTTACCCCGCATTTTACGACTACAATTTCAGTTATCATCAGGATGTTTTTTTGGTTGCTTTTTACTAATGACTTAGCATTTTCATTATTTTGGAAAAAAATAATGTCTCCGATTTCAGAACAAAATTATTTTTTGGATCGACGTCCGGAAACCTAAAATAGAACTATTCGTAAAAAAGTAGGGTCTTACTGTGCGGCACATGTTCCTTAAATGAGAAATTGGTGACTTGGATAACTTCGTTTAACCCTTATGGGACACAGGGGGATGATCGTCACACAACACGTTTATGAACGAGAATTCTAAACACTAAGGGAAATTCTGTACAATATTTTTTATTCGTTAAAAATTATTGGCTGATAATTTTGTTTATTTCCCAAATTGATTAATTCATATTCGTCTTCCATATGGTTTCGGAAATTACACAGTATTAGCTAGACCATATAGCTCAGACACCATAGTAGCTCACGGCACCGTCTTGCTCCGGATAAAATATTAACAATTTGTATTTTACGGAAAAAGAGTAATCCGTCAACAGTTTATATATAAGTATATATTATTTTATATATAAACTGTCGACAGATTACCCATCCTCCTCAAAACACAAATTATTAATATTATATCCGGATCAAGACGGTGCCGTAAGCTACTGTGGTGTCTGGCTATATGGTCTGAGAAGCGGTCGTTAATAAGGTCTCACAGATTAAAATTCCCGAAAAAATTCATCGCCTATAATGTCGGATGGATTTTAGGATCATAAAGTCTCACGGATCTATTTTTGTCGTGCGAAATTGTAGCCGATATTTTTTTATTAAAATTTAAAGATTCAGAGGTAAAAAATTCTGACCTTTTTCGTCGGGAAATTTGCTTAGATACGTGTAGCAGGGATTTTTGATTTGAGCAGGTTCTGATTAGATGGGAAGTATCCCGCTGTGTGACGATCGTCACAATCTGACCACATGAGTTAATGATGTATTTTTTCTTTTTATGTCCAAAAAATTTCGAGCTATTCCCCTCTATCTATCTTAAAATTTGATGATGCCTTCTCTACCTGTCCTCATCATTTATTTTAACATTTATTGATTCTACCTTTTTTTATAAAATTAAGTATCAAATGAGTGAGTGTCTTCTACTTTATTAATTTTAGATATGAAAAAATTTTTCAATAAATTAAAACAAGATTATAAATTCAAAAAAGCCGGACCGGGTCGAAATCTGAATGAAGCCGCCACTTCCTCCCAAAACCGCCAAAGTTCGAAGGCATCGGTCCCCGCACAGCCGGCACAGACCTCCGCCGAGAGTCAGCACGCACGAATTGCTGCACGGGAAGCCGCGCTGGCACGTTTGGGAAGTAAGTCGACGAACAAAGGCATGAATCCAAATACGCTGCGGCGGGCGCGAGAGGAAGCACAACAAGCCCGCGAGCAAGCCGATGTCGAAAAACAAGGGGGTCACCTGATCTGGAAAAAGCTATTCGTGAAAAAATGAGAAAATCTGGATATCTTAAATAGTAACAAGGGGCTTGGTTATGGAGTGGGGTGCAGATGGTCGCGAAAAAACCCGTTTATGAGTACTTTCGCGACCACACAATTATGGCGCGAATCGTTGTTCAAAATATGGTTTCGCGAAATGTTTTTTGGGTGAGGTTTTCGCGACTGTTTGTAAGTAGAAAAAAATGGTCGCGAAACACAATGTGGTCGCGAAACCATATTTTAAACAAAAGTTTGCGACCAAATGGTGTGGTCGCGAAAGTATTCATAAACGTGTTTTTACCCTTGACCGTTGGTTATACGGTCAGCTATTGGGACCGTTATAACTTATAAAATTAATAATAAGGTCAAGTCATTTTTAGCAATAAGGTCAAGTCAGTTATTTTGTGAATTATCGAAAATCGACATTTAGAGCCCCTGACTGTACACTTATTTTTTACCTGACCAAATGCACTCCAGAAGTTACCGAGTTTATGGGGTAATTTTTCATTTTCCATATGTCGTATTTTCCTCATGTGACCCCCAAAGCAAGTGATTGAAGGAATGCAAGCACCAAAGGAAGAAAAAATCGATTTGACGCCAAGTCAAAAAACCGGAGTTTATTACGAATGTCCGCTTTCCGGTGAAGTCGTCCCAAAGTCCGAGTATATATCCCACCTTGAAAGTTTCCTTCAAAGCCAATGGACAGCGTCTGGAGAACAAATATGCCCCTTACCATTGGCTGTAATAAAAGTCCGATTGCTCAATACCAATCGAGGTAGGCTAATTTACTATATGGTCAATTGGGGAAGTCAAACATGTTTACCGTTATATTCTAACAAAATTATAGGGGGTTTGTTATAAGGTCAGCCATTTGTGCCGTTATAAGGTCAAGTCATATTTTTGGTGTAAAAACCGTTAAAAATGATAAAGCATTTAAGGACCGGTCAGTCATGTTGTGTACAAACTGAATCCGAAAATCAGTAAAGTCCATTTTTGTCATACATTTGATGGTTTTATTACAATTTAAGGTGGTTGAAATTTAAAATGGTTGGTTATAACGTCAAGTCATATATTTGGTGGAAAAACCGTTAAAAATGGTTGCTTATAAGGTCAAGTCATATTTTTTCCCGAAAACCGTTAAAATGCTTAAAAAATGGTTGATTATATTTTTGGTGGAAAAAAGGTTAAAAATGATTTTTTTAAATGGTTGGTTATAAGGTCAAATCATATACAGTCCCCACCCCAAATAGGTAACACCCAAATAGGTAACAAATGACGTAATTGCCCAAATAGGTAACAACTTTTTTTTCAAACTTCAATTACCCAAATAGGTAACAACTTTTTTTCACAATATTCTTTCTCTCAAAAACACAAATTTTAGGAAATTTATTGAAATTGGTAAATTTTGTATTTCTAGAATACATGTTTATTATACACAAGGTGCGCCGTTATGCTTCACCCCGTTATGTTTCACTTTTTCCCGCCCCTGCTGTTTCACTTTTAAGAACATATTTTCCCAAAATACATATCTTTAAGCCCTACGCCATTATGTTTCANACCCAAATAGGTAACACAAATTTCAGAACGATGTTGTTACCTATTTGGGGTAGGAACTGTATTAGGTGGAAAAACCGTTAAAATGCTTTAAAAATGGTTGGTTTTAAGGTCAAGTCATATTTTGGTGGAAAAAGCGTTAAAATTTTTTCGTTAAAATCATGTATTTTTTCACTTTTTATTTGAGTGAATACTTATTTTTAACAAAAATTTCGGACCCTCCCTGAACAACATTAACCTTGAACACATTTTAGAACAGCGAGAAAAGGCTATTGAACTCCTCAATAAATGTCTTCAAAATGTCATCAATAATCCAGAAGAGGAAAAGTTCCGCAAGATGCGCTGTGCCACCAAGGTTTTCTCCGAGAAAATTGCGCCACAAAAGGGCACATTGGACTTTCTAAAATCTGTTGGTTGGGTTGAGACGCATGTCGATGATGATGCCTGTTATATTTATAATAACGAATCAGTTGATCCTCTTAAAGAAGGACTTGAGGCGTTAAATGAGGAAGTTCCCACACCAACATTACATCGAAATCCCAAAGTTTTAACTCCTCAAGAAGGGCAGAGTCGTATTAATGTTCCGGTTCGGTTTTGAAATGCGTATATACGGTTTATCGAAAAAGGGTTTTTCGTGGTATTTTTAAATTAATTTAGGGGGTCTGGTTATAAGATCACAAGGTGTGACCGTTATCTTTTTTGCCATAAGGTCAATCCATTTTTTCAAGATAAATCATCTATTTTTCCATTTTTTGTGTTTTAATTTAGAACGAGCCATATACATTTAGAACGACACGGGTAACCCCCCCTTATTTTTTGGACAAAATCTTATCTTTTTACAATTTTTAAAAAAGTGGTTATAAGGTCAAGTCATTTTTTGGGCTTGACATTATAACCAGGCCCCCTGTATAATTATTTCGTGTTTAAACACTCACGTCGACAATTTTAAAACCAAGCAATAGGATGACTTTTACAAGTTATCTGGTACGGAGTTCAAAAATTTACACAAAGACCAAACGATCAAACAGAAGCAGAATGACATGCTAATGACGAGTAAAATGCGAGAGAATGCAAAAATTCAGTCGAACCGAACTTATAGCTATACAATTATTCGAATTCGATTCCCAAACAATAATTGCCTAGAGGTAAAAATTTTATACGAAAAATAAACATGTTCAAGGGGTTGGTTATAAGGTCAATTCAGACTATTTTGAGAGGCATGATTTTGGACCTTTTATTCCAAAACTAAGGGCTTATGGCGGAAAAAAATTTTAGTGATCCAAATTGTTTTCAGATGGTTGTAAGGCCAAGTCACTTTTTTCGACCGCGACCTTATAACCAACCCCCTGTTATCATAATGCATTTTTCGAAATAATAAGAACGAGGTGTTAAATATCTGTCAGATGGTTATAAGGTTTTTCAAAAATGCATTTAAAATTGCGGTTAATGTTGTTTCGAAAAAAAAAAAAATTGAAATCCTGTATTAAAGAAAATTTTATCTTCAGAAAACGAGTCTTTCAAAAAATATTTTAGGGCACTTTTAATGTAGGCGAAAAGGGGGATAGTGTGCTCAATTTCATCCGAATGCAATTAACCGAGGACAACAGTTGGCTGCCGTTTAACCTGCGACTGGCCGATGGTGCAATTATTTCCATTGATGAAGATAATACAAGTAGAACCAAATCATTAACTGAACTAGGGCTGGTTCCTGGTGCTACTGTTAACCTTATTATCCCTGAAGATATTTTATCCGAAATTCCGCGGGATCAGCCTTTTTTGAAAGAAATACTACCTTTATAAATCGTTCTACTTCACCTATGTAAATCAAATCTTCATTTTATGTAATAAAACAGCAAACGCATGTACCTTTTGTTTTCACTAACAGTATACTTTGACGTGTTTTTATAATTTTGTGAATATGTTTTTTCTGCTCTTTGATCAAACAGTATTTACTCGTATAGCCTTAACGCCGATTTGCAACGCGCATGAAAATAAAATCTAATCAAATGTTAAAGTGGTGCTTTTCGCATTAATTGCTTGATAGCAGTGTTGGAAAAGTTTTTCCAAAGTTAAAATTTTCCCAAAGCAAACGTTGGCCAACGGTCCAAATTTTCTCAACGCGTTGGTTGGGCATTGGCATCCCAACGTTTCCAACACTTCTTGATAGTGATATAGTATATCGCTTCCGTACTAGGCCCTAATACTGTCAGGACTGTAATAAAATCAAGTCCAACAGGAGATAAAATAATATTACACGTCAATATTGTTAGCATCAGAGGAAGCTGCAGACTATAAATGTTAACTCACGCTTTATGAAAGCATTTTGATATATCATATGCAATACAATTTACTGGTGAAATAATCGCCATATTCCTTTTATTTGTATTGTCTGGAATATGTTGTACAGGGAGGCATGGAGTAAGCCTTACTCAGTAAGGTCTGACATTATGGTCAGGTGCAGATAAGGTCTTAACGTAGTTGTGTTTTGAAAATGCATTGAAGACTCTCATCAAAGACTCTTAAAGTCTTCTTTCAAAAGATCTTCCCACCCTTATATATTTTGTTTGCCGATTATTTACTGGTACACCTTGATTGTTATGAGTTACAGCCTTAGCATGGAATAATGACTTTTTGGACATACAAATCTTTAATTGTATTGTTATTCCGTTTGATTCCCGGACTACATCAGATTTGAAGTTACATGTGGCGTTTTTTTTGTCAATGCCTCGTAAATGTAGCCCCGAAGTTGGTGTATTATTCCACTGGGTCCAACCTAAAATTGCCATCCACAACTGTTACATATTAAGTTCAAATAAATCGATAGTTAGTCGTCGTCCTTTTAATGCCACCCTTATGTTAACATTTAAAAACATTCTGAATATTTTTATTTTAGATAAACTAGCGATGGATTCGCGCCGTTCTAGAGTTGCGTGTCTCGATCTAGAGAATGCTGATATTCATCTGGCAGCAATGAGCTTTAGTGACTGTCTCATGCTTGCTGTATCAGATACGGGAACTTTTGGCTCGTTTTATCAAGTCGAAAAGTCCGAAACATCTCATCAAAATATCGAGCCTGTCATCTCAATACGGCCTATATTTGGAGTGGATGATCAATATTTTCAGGTTTTTTTGCAAGTTTTGCCAGATTCGTAGACCTTTTGATCCCAAGGCCTCCCAAGGTCTTTGGTCCAAAGACTTTGGGACAAAATCATGTCTGCCGAAAAAGGTCTTATAAACCACCTGTGCCGTTTCCACGATTAAATTTTGTTAACATGATGGAGTAGGGCGTGGGCGGAAAAATTTTTACAAAATAAAAGAGCCTATAGGGGGTCTGATTATAAGGTCTCAAGTTGTGACCGTTATAAGATCAAGTCAGTTTTTTTGGAGACTAAAGTCAAATCAATGCATGCTTTTAGGGTAAAAAATCTTTAAAATCATGTCTTTTTCCGGATGAAGAGTTTTTGGTTTGGACCTTATATGCAGACCCCCTGTAATTCACTTTCAATATTTATTTTAAGGTCGTTTGTCGATATCTTGGTGTTCATTTGGCGGAGTCTCGTAGGCTGCTTGTTTCAATAACGTTGCAAAAAGACAAAATTAACAAAGACAACTTGGACATTATAAAAGAGAAATTTAAAACTATGCTTCAAGATGAATAATATATATATGTCTTAACTAAACGCTGCCACAACACATGCTTGTATATTGCCCAAAAGTGCGTTTGACGTGTCGAATTATGATTATTCACTAGTGTACACTATTCAGATAAAAGTCAAAAGTATGAGTAGTCCGGCACAACCGAACACGAATCAATCGGTAAGTCCATGTTTAAAAGGCAAAATTTATCCGCCGAATTTTACTTTAGTACTGTAGGAGGGTGCATTACTGGGTGTCTGATTATAAGGTCACAAGGTTTGACCGTTATAAGTAGGGTATGTTTCATAATTTTAGCACCAACATTTTCGGGGTGTTGCACTTAGTACCCCTTTGTTAACAAGTTTCAGTTCTTAACTCTTACATCTAAAATATAGATTTATTTGTTCTTATTACAAGAAGAATTTACAAAGATTCTGGCGCCTAGCGGTTAAAAATCAGTTCCAATTTAAACACCAAAATATTCAGGGCAATTGAACTTAAATTAGACTAGCGAAGTTTAAGTTCTGCACTAAGGCCAGGTCCGTTTTCCATAAAATTTTTAATCACTTTTTTTAGGATTATATGATTAGCGAGGATATGTTTTAATTTAAAATTCAGTCTAACCAGCAAACTGAGCAGCAAACTGTTCAACAACGCAGCCAGTCTCAGATAACTACGCTACAGTTAGCCCAAATGGCCATTGAACTGGTTTCGGAAATCGTATCCCGCACAACTGAAGTTTGTTCTCTCTTCAAGAATAGGGGTAGAATTTACCCAGTTGGTTTATATTGGGAAACAATCGGGTATCATTGAGAGTATGTTACTGTGGAAGGGTTGGTTATAAGGTCTGAGATTTTGACCTCTATATGAAGTCCTACTGCCTTTTCAGCACTAAGGTGTAATGTTCAGTCAAAGTAGAACTCCATAAATATTTTTCAGTTGCGACCTTTTAATACGACTGTACAGTCCTTACTTCCAATACGGACGTTTTAGACCCCTTATCAAGATGCTCAATTTACCAAATGGTACGGCGATGACCAAGAACATTTCAAACGATCGTCGTAAGCGTCTTAAGGACGTGCATACTTTTATTGTGAACCACTTTCGGACCCTAAACGCGATTCACACTCGAATTTTACAAGATCAGAATACACACCGCCAAGATAATGAGGCAAGTACCTTTTATGAAAATTAACTGATCTTTAGATAAAGAATATAGGGGTTGGTTATAAGGTCGGGTATTTGAGAGAATTTTTATAAATCTTTTAACTCTCAGGGTGAAGGAGTTTTTGGGAAAATCTGTGTATAAAACACGCACTTAAAAAATTCACAATAATTCGGAATAATTCAAAAAACTGATAAATCCAAGTTGTAGAGGGAGCCCACCAGGGCCCGCTAGAGAGCTGTTTGAAACCTCCATCATACGCAAAAATACCTCCATATGCCTTAAATCGACGAAAAAAAACAAGTTGTGTGTCTATATACACACACTTCCCCCTGGGAGTTAAGATCATTTTTTTTCATTAATAATCTATTTAGGATGATGGTTTTGATTTGCGGAGTTTAATCCC
>SCLG01000197.1:291699-339153 GCA_004367875.1 Oikopleura albicans
TACAAAGATTCGCCATTATCGGTTCCGGAAGATACTCCCCAAATAGTCGAATTGCGCGCCCAAAAGCAGGAACTTCTGGGCATTAATGAAGAAAAAAACAAACAAATGCTTGACATTATGCGCCACATACGTTTACTCGTACAGGATATTAATATTGACGCTCCACTACGACCGGATGGCAGATAACACTCTATTCAGTTAGTGTGTGTGTTTTTGCAACATTTGTGACTTTTTTAAACGCTGCCATTTCAAGAGATGTTTTTTGGAACCTTTGTTCATAAAATCGTTACTTCCATGAACCTGGAAACCAATACTTTATCAAATATGAATTTAGATCATTGCAAAGAACATGGCAAACACTGCTCAGGGCAACACAAATCAATCGGTAATTACAATTTTTTTATTTATTTTCATTTTGGTTATAAGGTCAAGTCAGTTTTTGTTCGAGATAAATCATGTCTTTTTCACTTTTTTTAGGGTTAAGACCTCCCCCCGCTCCCACAATTTTTTTAGAGAAATCATGTCTTTTTAGACATTTTTTTTTGCATTAAGGTCAAGTCAGTTTTTTCTTACAAATCATGTCCTTATAACCAGACCTCCCATGAGAGTCTGGTTATATGGTCCAAAGTCAGTTTTTTATGTACTTGAAGTTCAAGTACATAAAAACTGACTTCGGACCTTATAATCAAGTCTTGAACGTCAGTTTTTTTAATACATTTTTGAGTGTGCCACAGGGGGATGGTTATAAGGTCTGTGAGTTGGTCCGCTATAAGGTCTTTCCGTTTCATCTCATTATTTAGTCTAATAATACCCAAGCGAGTGGCGAACAGCAAAACTCGCAACAACGAAGTCAATCCCAAATAACGGTGTTGCAATTGGCCCAAATGGCGATTGAACTCGTCTCGGAAATTGTTTCTAGAACAACCGAAGTCTGCTCCCTCTTCAAAATGTTAAATTTGCCAAATGGCACAACCATGATCAAGAATATTTCCAATGATCGTCGAAAACGTCTAAAAGATGTTCATGGCTTTATTGTGAATCATTTTCGAACTTTAAATGCGATTCACACTCGAATACTACAAGATCAAAATACACATCGTCAAGACACTGAGGTTTGTTTTTTAAAACATATACAGGGGTGGTTATCTTATAAATCGTAAGGTCTTGCGATACTTTGAATAATTTTTTTTTTTTTGACTTTTTAAGAAAAATATTTTTTTGGATTGACATTCCATATCTTTTTGATGTAGAAATCATGTCATTTTACACTTTTTTTCTATAAAATCATGTCTTTTTGAATTTTTTTCCAAGCACTGAGGTCTTATTGTGGATTTTTTTTTCAAATGGTTATAACCAGAAGTCGCCAGGAATTGATTTTTTTGTCTACCCTACCCTACCACTGAAAATAGGGGTACTGAAAAATGTGTACCCGAGTTTACCCGAGCAAAAAACTAGGGTGATTACCAGCGGGTACGAGTACAAATTGAGTTGTACCCTTGTTTACCCGAGTGGGGGAAAATGTACCCTACCATACCCTTACAAAGAAAGTTACCCGTGTTTACCCTTGTCCGCAGACAAGGGTACAAAAATCTGACTTGACCAGTTTTTTCAAATGCAGTAAGGAAAACAAACAATGTAAAAATTATAGGACGAGACTTTCGACTTACGTAGCCTGATTCCGTACAAGGATACTCCAATATCAACACCAGAAGACACTCCACAAATTCTAGAACTTCGGGCTCAGAAGCAAGAACTTCTCAGAATTAATGAAGACAAAAATAAGCAAATGTTAGAAATAATGCGTCATTTGCGTCTGCTTGTTCAAGATATCAATATTGATGCTTCTCTACGTCCCGACGGACGATAACAATTTTTTGCAATAACTATATTCTATATTTCTATACAGGGTATCGGTTATAAGGTCTGAGAGTTTATCAGTTATGAGGTCTTATTTGTTCTATTGAAATCATGTCTGTTTACTCATTTGACCTTATAACAAACCCCTGCAATTCCTTTATCATTTCTGTTTGTCTGAGGGTTTCTTAAAATTTGAAGTAATTTTTTTTGTAGAAAAATCATGTCTTTTCCCAAAAACTATATTTTGTGTTTTATACTATACATCTTTGATTGCCGTTTCTGAGGCCAATCTTCTGCATGGCTTGACCTAATGTCCGACTCATTATGTAATAAAGATCTATGTCTATCATGTAAATTTTTTACATGTTTCATGAAAGTACGTATCCGCCGTATGTAAACTACATTTGGTAAAGCAAAATTGCCATTTGGTAAAATCAGCGACCCTTATTTGGAATATTGTTTTCTTTTGTTTAAAGGCGACTCTTATTTGGAGACCCCTGTAGTTACAATAAACCGTCACTGTATTTTTTTCAGAATGGAGACCAAACAAAGTCTCCCCGGTGTGCCCTTTATGCGAAGTCAAGCTCGAATCCTGTTGAAGAATAAATATGTTTTATTTTTGGGGGATTCGGTACAGCGCGCAATGTACAAAGATTTCATCGCACTTTTACACAATTCTGAGATGTTAAACAGTAAAGGTAGTTTTTATTTTAAGGGAACTGAAAACACCGGACCACCTAGTGGCCAGTATAATAGAGATTTGGCAATAATTTGTTTTTCTCCTCATAGAATATGAAATTACGCGGGCGGAAATTGACGGAATAGAATTTTGAATTTTCGACTGGATGTGCCGGAAAATTCAGCACATTTACCGAATACATCTGGTTCGAAATTGAAAAATCTATTTCGTCAATAGTCAGCGTCTCATCTTCTATGAGGAGAAAAACAAATTATTGCCCAATCTCTATTTTACTGGCCGCTAGGTGGTCCGGCGTTTTCGGTTCCCTTAAAATAACAACTACCAAAGAGCTACGGGAATCATCAGAAGCGTCGATTCGTGGTGACAAGCTGCTCTATACGACCGAAAAACACAATGGAACATCATATTGTGAAATTCGGGAATATTCAGGATACAATTCAAACAAAAATAACTTTGCCGGCCTGGATAGGGCAAACACTAAACTATCCGAAAAGTGGGCCGATACAGTTTTAGTTCGTTTTGCGTTTATTACAAAGGTCTGGAATGATGATGGTCATACAAAGAAAATTATCGACATTCTTACTACAGGTATATTTTGTTACTGAGAGCTGCAAATTATGTAATTAAATGGGCTAGTCAAATTTGGATCGTTTTAGAATTTGAGAAATTCCGACACAGCGCCTAGATAAGGCCCAAAGGTTATTTGGTCTCAAATTTTGGTAATTGTTTCTGATCTTATTCGATTTTACTAATAACTTACGTTTTTCAACTTTTTAGATCATAAAGGGTCTTACATGGTGGTCTGGTTATAAGGTCAGATCCAAAAAATGACTTGGCCTTATAACCATCTGAAAAAATTCGACCATAAAATTTTTTTCTACAATAAGACCTTGGTGCGGGCCCCGCACTGCGGGGAAAATGCTGAAAATACATGATTTCTAAAAAAAATATGCCAGAATATAATTGAAGGCCCCATCCAAAAAAGCCATAATTTTAAGATTTTTCCCATAAATCATGCTTGTCAAAAAAACTGACTTCACCTTTTTCAGATTATTTTCCAGATGTCATATGCGTGAACTCGCTTTTTTGGGATGTAACCAAATGGAACGATTGCATCAAAACTAATCCGGACGGCAGTCGCGAATTTCCCAAATTTAGTAACTCATTGGAAAAATTGTGCGAATATATCAATTCTCTCGAATATCTCGCACTAAAAAGAGAACAAATNCCTTGGTGCGGGCCCCGCACTGCGGGGAAAATGCTGAAAATACATGATTTCTAAAAAAAATATGCCAGAATATAATTGAAGGCCCCATCCAAAAAAGCCATAATTTTAAGATTTTTCCCATAAATCATGCTTGTCAAAAAAACTGACTTCACCTTTTTCAGATTATTTTCCAGATGTCATATGCGTGAACTCGCTTTTTTGGGATGTAACCAAATGGAACGATTGCATCAAAACTAATCCGGACGGCAGTCGCGAGTTTCCCAAATTTAGCAACTCATTGGAAAAATTGTGTGAATATATCAATTCCCTCGAATATCTCGCGCTAAAAAAAGAACAAATTTCGCGACCCTCACTCAAAATATGGCGCTCTGCCATGCCGTTAAGTAAACGGGCGGTTGGCGGTTTTATTGACAAAAAGATGGAAAATGTGGGACTTGTTGAGGATATTGTAGTGGCGAACGCGAGTGCCCAAAAAGTAATTAATAAATATTCGTGGGATTTGTTGGACGCACAGTACTGGTTTCGACAGAATCAAGAGCACCACCGCGTTGCCGACGGTGTACATTGGAACTCAAAAGGTCGTTTTTCTTATAAAGCCCACACGATAACGAAAATCTTTCATGAATATGAACCACCCGACAGAATTGTTTTTCGTTTTGGTTCAAATTCAAAAAAACATTTTTTACATCCGGTGCGTCGTTATCTTTCATTTTTTACGATTTGGTTTTGAAAGATAACGGCGCACCTGATATAAAAATTGTTTTTTTGAATTTGAACCAAAACGAAAAACAATTCTGTCAGGTGGTCCTCTACTCATAAAGATATGTAGATTACATTTCCAAAATTTCGCAAAAAAAAATCTCAAAAAAGTGAAAGATAATGCGACGAACGGGAAAAATTGAGAAATAAGGGGCTGAACCATAACGGCGCACATCAGCAAGATCAAATTTGAGCACGCACTTCTATACTAAAANGTAATTAAAACGACCGTAGCCCATCGGTGGTTGACATGCATTTTCCTCTCACATATATCAGAAGCCTGGGGTCTGGGATACCCTGAAATGACAAATGAAAAGACGAATGATAAATCCCCAATTACTGTGTCTGACGATTCTAACCGGTCTAGTAAAAATGACCGCGCAAAAGTCAGCAAACAAAATTTACGCACATTTGCACAAGAGCATTCAGTAACCACCGAATACATGAGTGAAGATTTACGCCTACCAGATACTAGAGACCCTAGAGACACTTTTTAAACGTAAAATTTCTTTCTCATTCATTAACAAAACTCGTTAACATCATTATTAGGTACGCATTTGTATTTATAAATCTTGAAGTAATTTTAAAAATCAAAAATGGATTTTTTTTTATATTTCCCACCCGAAGTAACGATAAAAAACATCAAATTCACACATGTGAATCTTGCGAAAATGGCAAGATAACTGCGCAGGGCATAGGCGGGAAATTATGAAATATTTCTGCAGCAGAACTTTTGCTAAACAACTGGGTGCAAGATAACTGCGTCTATTGCATTTGAACTAATGCACTAGTCTACAAACGTTGAAAAATAGCCTATGTTAATAGAGGCGGTATAATATGAGCGCAGGGCGTAGGCGGACCGACTGGAAAACTTCCCTAAACAAATGGAATTAATTATGTTTTTAGTTGTTTTTTGTGCACAATTAAACATTTATTACGTCTCAAGCACTGTAAAATACACAGGGTGCGCCGTTTCACAAAAAATTCGATAAATAGTGAAACATAACGGCGTAGGGCTTTGCATATAAAGATATGAATTTGTGGAGAATATTTTCTCAAAAAAGTGAAACATAACATCACGAGCGGGTAAAAGTTAAACATACCGGCGCACCCTGTGTATTCTCTTTTGTAGGTTTGAACGCTGCGCGTTTATAAAAAAAATAACTATCATTCTTCAAAAAAAAAAAATAAGTGCATTAAGGTCAAGTCATTTTTTTCGGGCTTGACCTTATAACCAGACCCCCCTGTACAGTCCTAACTCATTTATCGGACGATTTTTTGGCCAAAATGGTCCTTTTTGTGACGATACTCCTTTTTCGGACGCTATTTTCGACAACCGAAAACGTCCGATAAATGAGTGAGGACTGTACGATTTTCTGAGGTAAAAATTTCATCAATTTGGTTTTAAAAAAATCGCTCAATTATTCTTCTCTAAAACTGGCCACCTGATTTTGGCTGCGTATTTTATATTATTTTTTTGCATTTATAAATTATAATATGCTCAAGTACCGTTGAAAATAGTTCAAAACTTGAAACTTGCAAGTACTTGTTAATATATTATAATAGTTATCACTTGTGCATACTATTAATTGATTTTTCACCCTAGCATTCATTAAAAAACGAGTAGGCAGTTTTTTCACTCGTTTTCCCAAGCGGAAAAACTCTAACGATGCCCAGTGTAAATAAAAGGAAAAAATATCAAATTTTCGGCGCCGTCATTGGCTGAGGCCTGGTCTCGTGACGATCACATTTCGATTGGTTAAATGTGAACTTTCAAAAAAATAAGAAAAATAATAATTTTTTTTAATTTCGAGTAGACATTTTACAATCGGAACACTTTTTATGTATTTTTTATAAATTATGTACAGAGAAAAATGGACAAATTATACAAAAAATGTGAAGATGTATTATTATTGGTTACTTTTTGTGGAATTAGAGATTAAAAGTTGAATATCCGAAGAATCACTCAAAATAAACCAAAACTACACCAGGTGCGCCGTTATCTTTCAAAACCCCAAATTGTACCAAAGTGAAATATAATGGGACGAACAGAAAAATTGAAAGATAACGGTGTGAAACATAACGGCGCACCTGGTGTATCCCATAGACAAGGCTTGAAGAGAAATTTAGAGAATAAAAATCTAATCCGTCGCCAAACCGGAAATACAACTAGAGATGTCGGAGAAAGTTAAATCAACATTTTCTTAAAAAAATTCCTATTTTCAATGCAGTCCTTACTCCTTTTTCGGACGTTTTTTGGCCAAAATGGGCCATTTTACTTGAACAATTATCCTTTTTGTGACGATGCTCCTTTATGGGACGCTATTTTCGAGAACCGAAAACGTTCCGAAATCTACTCCTTTTCAATGAAAATATATTTCGAAAAAATCGAACGAAATTTCCATGAAAATATTTATTTGGAAATTTACAAGTCAAAAAGCGTTTACTTCAGGGATTTTTGACCATGATGTTCTAAGGTCCAAGAAATAATTGTTTATCGGACAGTCCATTTTTTTCAGGTGTAACATCGATTAAGGCTGAATTTGGGACGCAATTGGCGAAATAAAAAAAAGAGGCGGCCTTGGAAGAGGTAAACGTATTTTTCAATACGCGAACATTTAATTTGGTTCACCTCTAACCAATCACGTCAATGTAAAATGAGATGACCTCTTTTTTTATTTCGTTAATTGCGTCCCAAATTCATCCTTAATCGATTTTATTTAGGTTTAGTCATTTTTTGGGGTGTGACCTTACAACCACACGCCCATTTCCTGTTGCTTGGGATATTTAACATTTAATTTCAGCTTCCGCAAAAAAAAGTAATCTTAGTTTTTTTTGTTGATTTAAAAAGTAAGAGAAGTTAGAATTTAGACTAGATATCGGCGATGGTCAACGTACCGAAGACTCGGAAGACCTTCAGTAAGAAGCTGAACAAGCACTGTACCTTTAAGGTTACACAGTACAAGACCGGTAAGGCTTCTTTGTACGCTCAAGGTAAGCGTCGTTACGATCGCAAACAGTCCGGATACGGTGGTCAGACAAAGCCCATCTTCCACAAGAAGGCTAAAACCACCAAAAAGATCGTCCTCCGACTCGAATGCGCTAAGGTAATTTACTGAATTTGGTTTTGAGGGTATGCTACAGTCCTTATTTTCTATAGGGACTTTTTTATTATCGACAATACAGGGGGCTCTGGTTATAAGGCCAAGTCATTTTTTCACGATTAATCATGTCTTTTTTCACTTTTTTGGGTTTAAATTTAGAATCTTTTTGGACTTTTTTTCTTGCACTTTTTTTTTTGGGGCTTGACCTTATAACCAGATCCACTGGAGCGTTTCTGTGGGGATGACTTGTCCATTTTCGGACTTTTTTTCCAAAAATATCCTATAAATTATCCTTATTGGGTGTGAGGACTGTAAAAAAAAAAGAAAGTATATCGTTTGGAAATTTATGGTTATAAATTTAGGCAAATTCGCGTTATAAGGGTCCACTAAGTGGGCTTGACTTGAAAATTTCCCCCTTGAAATTACAGAAATTATTTCTTTTGAGAAGAAAATCAGATTCAAATTTTCATTAGAATTTTTTCTTGATAAAAAAAATGGGTTGCTCTTACAAGACTTACATAATATTGATGAAAAAGTAACTTGTAAGTTTGCGGTTGCCAAAAAAATTTGTCCAATTGGATCCCACATTTGGTTTGCCTGTCAGTTTAATTTGGGCAAAATCATGTTTCAGACAAAAAAAAAAGGCATTTTAAAGCTTTTAAAATCTTACTGTTCCAAAAAGCTTACACCGATTATATTACAGGCGTTGTTGGTTATAAGGTCAGCCATTTTGACCGACATAAGGCAATTGAGTTTGTTTTTTGAGAAAAATCATGACTTTTTGATTTTTTTTCCAATGACGTTTTGGCGCCCTAATTTTTTTTTTTGCGACTAAAACCAAGCCAAAAATTTTTTAAGCCTAGCCAAGTTGGGATACCCCCTCGGGTTCATTTCAACTGAAATTTAATTCGTGAAGTATTCGTAGAGTATACCGGGGGTTGGTTATTTTGAGACTAAGGTCAACTCAACAGCATGATTTTTGGAAAGAAGTCTTTAAAATTATGTCTTTTTACGCTTTTTTGGACGGAGAAAAATCTGAGCAATCGTAATTAAAAACAACTTTAGCTGCGTTTTATTACCGCAATTGTGTTTATTGAAAACTTTATCTTGAAAACCATAATGATGTAGAGTTTGCAATGATAGGTGATTAATATTATTTGGAATTCGTTATTGTCAAATACTGGCCGATGAGATAGAATGTTCCATTGGATTCATTTGACTAACACGATTTGATTTGTCTACCCTAAAATGGCAGNGTTCATTTCAACTGAAATTTAATTCGTGAATTATTCGTAGAGTATACAGGGGGTTGGTTATTTTGAGACTAAGGTCACTTCAACAGCATGATTTTTGGAAAGAAGCCTTTAAAATCATGTCCTTTTACGCTTTTTTGGACGGAGAAAAATCTGAGCAGTCGTAATTAAAAACAACTTTAGTTGCGTTTTATTACCGCAATTGTGTTTATCTTTATCTTGAAAACCATAATGATGTAGAGTTTGCAATGATAGGTGATTAATATTATTTGGAATTCGTTATTGTCAAATACTGGCCGATGAGACAGAATGTTCCATTGGATTCATTTGACTAACACGATTTGATTTGTGTACCCTAAAATGGCAAATAGGGACAGTGATTCCTATTTGTCAATAGACATATCAGACATTTTTTCTAGTTTATATCAAGTTTCGTGATAAATCGTCGTAATAACCCTGTACTCTTATCCGATTTTACCGAAACTTTTAGAAATAAAGCAAGGATATGACTTCATGTCCTCGCCTTTATTTCTGGAAGTTTTTGTAAAATCGGATAAGAGTACAGGGTAATTTTGGAGCAATCATATTATGAAGCTATTTAATTACGCAGGCTGGGAAAGTTTTAATTAAATCGGTCAGATTTTTTAGGTCGCATTAAAAAGGGGATTGATTTTTTCGAACCTAAAAAATATCAAAATGAAAAAAGTAAGAAACAACCTCATTTTATTGTACAGCAGTCGTGGGCCGATTTTTAAAATTTTAACTCCTAAAACTCGTGATAATTTGTGACGCAAACTCTCGATTTTAATACGGTGCTTTTCAGGGCACTACCCGAAATCGCAGAAAAATAAATTCACTGAAAAAATTCTGCGTTTTGATGTTTTTGCATTTTCCGGTTTCTGCGTTTTCCGTGACTTATCAACTCGGAAAAGGCAGAAAGATCAAAACGCAGAATTTTTCTGCGATTTCGGGTAGTGTCGTCTTTCAGTATCTCGTACACGACGTATCGAGCTAAAATACGGATAAAGAGATTTTTTGTCTCGGAATACTGTAAAATGCAATATAAAAGGGCCCACGACTAATATACAATAAATGACGATGTTTCTTTTTTTTTTTATTTTTTTCATTCTGATAATTTTAAGGCCCGTAAGTAATCTTTCGAACGGCACTTGACGTCTTAATGGCTGTTTCACTCAAGACTTGGCGATCAATTTTGTGGTAGCCAAAACTACCCAAACATACAAGTTTTTTTTTGGCGACCCCAAATAGTAGCCAAAATACCCCGCTCACGTCCTTTTCATGACAATTTTGTTTTAGTCTAAGAAGAAGAAGTTGTTGGTGATCAAGCGATGCAAGCACTTCGAACTTGGCGGTGACAAGAAAAGAAAAGGACAAATGATCCAATTCTAACTGCCTTTCATCTGTGTCCGAAAAAAACATCAGAGATCGCGACTCTAGCGTAATTTCATGCTCTTACTTATCCCCCAACTTTTTCAGACACATTTCGGATATTCAAAATGCCTTTGAAGGTAGATCTACTCAACCCGGCACTTGATGCTCAGCGTCGTTGCCACAAGAAAAAGCGGTTAGTTCAATCGCCAAACTCCTACTTTATGGACGTGAAATGCCCTGGCTGCTACAAAATTAAGGTATGACTGTTGTTGCTCGCTTTGAGGAAAATCAAATACAGTTCTTAATTCCAAAACGGCCGTTTTCGGTTCTCGAAAAAAGTGGCCGTTATGGGGNCACTTCGAACTTGGCGGTGACAAGAAAAGAAAAGGACAAATGATCCAATT
The DNA here is from genome assembly GCA_004367875.1 of Oikopleura albicans. NCBI lineage: Eukaryota > Metazoa > Chordata > Appendicularia > Copelata > Oikopleuridae > Oikopleura > Oikopleura albicans. The sequence goes on from SCLG01000197.1 coordinate 302,397, forward strand.
CTAACTGCCTTTCATCTGTGTCCGAAAAAACATCAGAGATCGCGACTCTAGCGTATTTTCAGGCTCTTACTTATCCCCCCAACTTTTTCAGACACATTTCGGATATTCAAAATGCCTTTGAAGGTAGATCTACTCAACCCGGCACTTGATGCTCAGCGTCGTTGCCACAAGAAAAAGCGGTTAGTTCAATCGCCAAACTCCTACTTTATGGACGTGAAATGCCCTGGCTGCTACAAAATTAAGGTATGACTGTTGTTGCTCGCTTTGAGGAAAATCAAATACAGTTCTTAATTCCAAAACGGCCGTTTTCGGTTCTCGAAAAAAGTGGCCGTTATGGGGTAAATGGCCGTTGTTTGAGGAAAAAAGTGGCCGTTATGGAAGCGCCCCTTATGGAATCAAGGACTGTAATAAAATTTTAAATAAATATCTTGGTATATGATTGGTGGAATACGGCATGGTATGAATTGATATATATTAAAACTAAGTCCAAATATTAAAGAAAAGTATATGAAGAAAGGGGAATTTTCGAAATTTGCACCTTTTTGAAATTAAACATGACGAGTTTTTTTACCACCTGCGCCAATATTTACCTTTCTAACTCCTGTTAGACCAAATATGATAGAAATTTAATTACAGGGAAGATTGGTTATAAGGTCAGCCATTTGTGCCGTTATAAGGTCAGCCATTTGTGCCGTTATAAGGTCAAGTCAGTCTTTTTTCCATGGAAATCATGTCTTTTTAAAACTTTTTTTGGGTGAAGAAAATGGTTGGTTATAAGGTCAAGTCATATTGTTGGTGGAAAAATCGTTAAAAATTTTTCTTTGAATTTATGTCTTTTTTCAGTTATGTAGGTGGCACTTTTGCCCAATTCAAACTGTGCCATTCACCCGTGTTAAAAAGAGAAATTAAAAAAGCCCCTTACATGAGTGATGACAAAATAACCAGACACTGACCAAAGCTTTATTTAAGACAGTCTTCTCTCACGCTCAAGTGACCGCTGTCTGCACCGGATGCCACATGGTTCTTTGCCGACCCACTGGTGGTAAGGCACGATTGACCGAAGGATGCCATTTCCGAAAGAAGCAACACTAAACAGATTATGCGCTGTACTTCGTTTGCTAGAAATAACTGACGATACAAATAAATAATGGCTACCCACCGTATCTTGATCGTTTTTATGTGTTCTGTATCCCGCTTTTTGTCATTTTATCAATATCATGTGATCTACGCGCTGATTTTAACTCCCAGGGGGAAGTGCGTGTATATAGACTCACAACTTGTTTTGTTCGCTGATTGAAGGCTTATGGAGGCTCCGTAGGGCAAAACGGGTATTGCTGACCCCCTCAACTTTTCGAGAAATTTCGATTGACGGTGTTTTTTTTTTTGCGTAGGTCGGAGATTTCAAACAGCTCTCTAGGGGGCCTTGATGGCCCAAATCAATTTCTGAATAGTCGCATCGTCGTTTTTGACGAGCTCTACAACTTTGGTTTACCGGTTTTTTAAGTGTGTGTAAATAAACACGCATTTTCCCCTTACGGGTTCCCAAAAACTCCTTCCCCTGAGAGTTAACAAATACAAATCACTAGAATTTATAGTAGAAATTAATTTAAGTAAATGTACAAGTTATGGTGACTTATTCACGCGTGCGAAACTTGCTCAAAATTGCCAATTCTAGCGCTAGCGACCAATTTATTCATTATGTAGGCCTACATAGGTACGGATGTTTCCCTGTGTCCATTTTTTTAATTTTACCTAAGAGTCATACGGCACCGACGAAGTTGGTATCATGTATTTTTGGTCGAAAGTATAAGATGTCCAAAGGTCAAAATGCATACGTTAGAATTGGTCGAAATCTGATTTATTCCGTCTACACGTTCAACCAGACAAATATTGACACATATATACCGTGTGAACGGACGATGACTGCAAGGCTTTGAGCAATTTTCCTATGATTTGTAACGCTATTATGACGTCGCCGTTGCAGTCATCGCCCGTTTACATGGTATATACGACAATATTGGTCTGGTCGAAGGTGTAAACGGAATAAGTCATATTTTCGACCAATTCTGACTAATGATTTTGACCTTTCGACCAAAAATACATGATACCAATTTAGTCGTTGCCGCTCATACGTATGTAGCTGTTCTCCCGAGTCGAAATCTTAAAATTTTGATTTGTACGAAAATTATTTTTACATGTAACAAAGACGGTTTTTTTTTTAGCGATCACGGCAATACTTTTACAACTCCTCCTAGACAAAACATGCTATGAATTTAATTCCAACGGTAATGGACGCCCAAAGGATGGGCCTAGTGCGTACAGCGGGTCCTGAAAAGATATCCCGTAACTACCGGTTTGTATAACCGGTCAAAAATTTCATATTAATAGTACTGTATTAACACTTTTCATCCTGTTTTATAGATTTTTTAACGGATATTTTCTCTAAAAATGGTCTGAATCATATAATTAATGCATGGCGATGATAATTCATGCAAAAAAATGCGTATGACTCCAAAAAAGACGAATTTGAAAATTACTACATGTTCGATTTGTATCTCGAGAAACCACCAATTTTCTACTTTAACCGGTAATAAAAACCGGTATGTACGTTGCATGGTTTCGGGACCCCCCGTACGCACTAGACCTATCCTTTGGGCGTCGTTGACCGTTGGAATTAAGTTCATAGCATGTTTTGTCTAGGAGGAGTTGTAAAAGTATTGCCGTGATCGCTAAAAAAAAAACCGTCAAAGAAAAATTTGGTAACTAGCGTTAAAACTCGAAGGCTTTATATCTTCAGTTAGTTCAAGTTTGAGTTTCAAGCTCTGTGTGTAAAAAACGCGACCCATAATAGATTATTTTGTTCATTATTGCAAAATACTTTTCCTGTTCCTAGACGAAACATTGAGTATAGACTAATTCCACATGTAAAGACGACTTTTTTAGTGCGGTTTTACATAATGTGTACATATTATTAAAAACAAATCAATACATTATCCCTAACCTACTGACCCAGGTGTCGACCCATTTTGTGTTGCCTTAAAAACTACCAATAGAAAAGTTTTGATGCGATTTACAATGCTTGCAGGGTGCACTATTTGTAAACAAATTCAAATTTGTTTGTTTTTGATAACTATGACTTCATTGATTAATATTCTGACCCTAAGTTACGTCTCGAACTGCCACATAAGTAGTTGAAGTAACTACATAATCGAAAATTCTATTTTAAAAATTGAAGGCCAGTTTATCATTTATCCATACTTCGTGTATATCAGTTCTGAAAATCGTTGTAATTTGTGGCGAATAAGGCCAAAAAAGTTGTTGTATAACATAGCCGCCCTTCAAATACTTTGACGATCGTTTGATTAAAAAATACGGAAAAAGGATTTTTTTAGGGCCTGATATCGAGTAGGGCCTGAAATCGGGGGTTTGGTTATTAGGTCTGAAGTTGTGACCGTCGAGTCAGTTTTTTTACGAACATGTGGGCTTGATTATAAGGTTTGAGATTTGTTCCGTTATCACTTACAGTTTCGGTTCTCGAAAATAGCGTACAGGGGTCTGGTTATAAGGTCACAAGGTGTGACCGTTATAAGGTCCAGTCACTAAGGTCAAGTCAAAATTTTTGTCATTAAAAATTTTTAGTTTTCTTTTCAATTATTGTACAAGTGATAAAAACGCAAACGTTGTAATTTACAGGGGCCTCAAAATAAGGGCCACCTTTTTCGGTTTTCAAAAGTGCCAAAAGATGGTCCTTACTTTGAGAAAGCGGATTTTTTCTCTGCTGTCTGATAGCTTAAAATAACGTTAATTTTATATATTTAAAAATAATCAAATCCAGTTAGTTTTTTTTCTTATTTCTTTGCAAACCTAAATAAGTATCTGGGAAATTTTATTACAACAATTTATTTTGAAACAATTAGGCTTTGAAAATAGCCTTGGGTTCGAAGCCTTGGGCATGGCATCACATAGTGCAATAATGAGCTTTTCGTCGCCACCGATAAATGATATGAATTTTTTTGGCATTTTATCTCTTATTTGAAATAAGTTATTTCTCTATTTACAAGCTCAGACGCGCATTTTTACGCTTAGAAATTTGAACCACTCTAGAACGGTCCCCGTAGGTGCACTTATGTTTCCGCACTTACAAATTCAAGACAAAACGCCTACACACTTTGCACTTATGTTCCCGACGGTGCAGTTATGTTTCCGCTTTTTGAAAAATTTGGTGGAAACATAACTGCACAGGTGGTGTAATGTCTTTTTGAACTTTTTCCCAGCACTAAGGTTTATTGTGTAAAATTTTTCAGATTGTTATAAAGTCACAGCTTGACCTTATAAGCAGACCCCCTGTGCCAATTCAATAAGTGAAAACGCTTCGAATAGTGGGGCGGAAAATGTGTTCAAAGGTTAAGGACGCCAAATTGGTGTGCTTCCAATAACGGTTCCTTAGGGTAATAAAATTAAATGTATCGTCAATTATGTAACTCAATTGTTACACAACCGGGAAAATTGCTTGCTTGTAGACAACGTAAAAATGTAGGCTACAGACAAGTTGTTAAATCTACTGTACTTTTAATTCCGTTGGATAAATTTTGACCTTAAAACCGATTTAGATGTCGTAACATTTCAAATCACATGGTATCCCGAGACCGCGATAACCGGGAAAGTTTTTTGACGAATTATAATTGACATTTATATCTGTTATTTCCTACATTTTTAGTCTATAATTGGGTAATTCTGAGTACCAATTTAGTTTACACAGGGGTCTCATATTAAGGCACACCTAAATAAGGGCTAATATCAGCAAAAAATAACTTCAAACCCAGGAATTTTAACATATCCATTATAGACTACCTATATGTAACCATATACAGTCCTTACTTCCAATACGGAAGTTTTTTACTCTCGAAAATAGCGTCCGTATTGGGGTGAATTGTCATGAAGTGTCCATTTTTCGACTGAGTTAGGGGCATTTTTCACAAAAAGCGTCCGTATTCAGAGTAAGGAATGTATATGTTCGGTTCATTTTCGTCTTATTTAGGTGTCCCTTAGTATTAGATCTCCCTGTACTTTATCTTGAATAAGTGGCCCTTTTTCTCACATATGGTGTTCCTATTGGCTGAGTTATCCTTTTTGGACGTTTAGGAGGCATTTTCATGACAATTTATACATATGTAATTTATACAAATACACAATTTATACATGTAAAAATTATCCATGTTAGTCGGGCTGGTGGAAATTGTACATGTTTTAGTATGTTACCCNNNGACTGAAGCCGTATTATTTTATGACTATTAAAACGATAAAAATTGGTATGTCAAATGAAACGTCAAGCTTTTTGGATTAGATTGATCATAAGCGATTTTGAAATAATACTCAAGATTACCATTGTCTTGTTTTGTCTGTCAAAAACATGACTCACCTACTCGTATGTTATAGAAGAGAAAAAAAAGTAAAATTTCTCGGGCTCACCAAGCGGAAAATCTATCGTCAAACAAGTTTTTATTTAATGACTCATTAAATCAACTTGGCGTATATTTTTTCCATTATAACGCCATATCAAGAAATGCGCTTGACTGGTAAATCCTTAAAGAAAAATTGAAATGAACACAAACCGCGTTGGACAGAGACTTATCGGACAATAAGCTATTCGTTGAGATTTTTTAATTTATTAATAACGCTTATTCATAATGGAGCGGTTTCCAATTGAAAAAAATCTGGAAGAGAATGGGTTTTAGCTAAAGCTCGCAAAATGAAAGAAAATACTCAAATCGATCATTAGAGATACTTCACTGTACTAGGTACCAGTTGAGTGTGATGAAACTCGTATTTAGGTAGGTTCATGTTTATTTCATACATTTATGGTCTAATTTTTTTTCAGATGGTTAATAACTTATAAACTCTTGTGGTTTTTTTTCTTACCTTACCAACCCCCTGTAGTTAAAAAAATCTTTAAATTCATGTCTTTTTACCCTTTTTTGATTTTTTTTTTGATGTTCTCCTTAAGGACCCCCCCAGTCACATTTTTTCTGTTGAAATCAAGTCAAGTAATTTTTATACCTTAGTTCATATTATTAATCGCATTGGGATCGCATTTGGAAGTTTTAAAGTACTTTTTAAATATTTTTGACAAACAATGGCGTTAATAAAGCTAAGTGCAAAGTTTTTTTTAATATATTCAAAAATAATACTGTTATTTTAGCCGCCATGAATTAAGGCGGCCCTTAAGGAAGTTCTTTTGGCACCAAGCTAAACATACAGTGTAGTTTGTTGACCTTATAACCACCGCTCTTAGGACTTTTTAACCTTCATTTGACCAACTTTACTTTAGTATAAATTATAGAAAAAAAAGAAGGAATTTTTGACTAGTGTCAAATAGCCGTATCATCAATTTTTTTGCCGCAGACATTTCCTGTCGACATTTACATTTATTATTGATTTTTTAATTATATCCTAGGAGGGCGGTCCATCCTGCATGGAATTTTTTGATGTTCATTCCGACCGGACGTTTTATTTGCGTAAAACATTACCTTAGTTTACAAAGTTGTGAAATTTTCCGTGTTAGTTTTTTTTTTATTGACAAAGAATAAATTACGCACAGTTCAAATATGGAAAATTGTGTCAAATACTTCCCAGTGATTTGTTTTCAATATGTTAAAATAATATATGTAAAGTTTTCTTGTATATTTTTTCAACCAATAATCCCCTTTTCAAGTTATAAAATTCTTAAGGTCGCGGTTCAAACTCCCATAATAAAGTACGTTTTTGGTTTATGGGAATGACATCTCTTATGCTAGCGCCGTTAATTGCACACGCATTTCTGCATGGTAATAAGGTCATTTTTTCAAGTTCATTAAGGTCAAGTCATTTTTTCGGGCTTGACCTTATAACCCGACCCCCTGTACAAATTTAAATAACCCCTTTTAGGTTCAGCATTAAAACAATGTTGAGTTAATTGGCCACTTTTTGGACCCAAACATATCGCGTTTTTCAATGATCTTACCACGTGCCCTACCCAATTATCTTTTTTGTCAGCGTTTTATCTAACTGGTTCGGTTGATTTTCAGAGTTTTTTGTCAGGTTTTTCTCCGACAATACTCTTTGAGTGTTCAAAAGGATTCACAATAATGAAATAATTTGATGAAAAAACTTTTCTCATGAATCATCAGTTTAATATACCTGTAATGCATTAAACCGAGTTTTAAAATATCTTAATCCGAACAAATTTTGGAACGCGTCATTCGAAACAAATATTATCTCTTGAGCAAATAAACTTAACTATCGATATGATCCACCTGAGTGTTTATCGAACTTTTGTTCTAAAAGACGTGAAAACGTATTTCATTCAATATTTTACTTTTGTTATCAAAATGCAAACAGAAACATTACTTTATTTTTTGAATTTATGTCGCCAATGAAAAATGTGCACAACGACGAAAATTATCGAAACGTTTCCTAATGTACATTATGTAAGACATTGATGTCTTAACTCTCAGGGGGAAGGAGTTTTTGGGAACCCGTAGGGGAAAATGTGTGTATATAAACACGCACTTAAAAAAATCACAATAATTCGCAATAATTCAAAAAAAAACTGGTAAAGCCAAGTTGTAGAGCTCGTCAAATTACGTTGATCTGACTATTTAGAAAATGATTTGGGCCACCAGGGCCCCTAGAGAACTGTTTGAAATCTCCAACCTACGCAAAAATACCGTCAACGTAATTTTTTCGAAAAGTGAGGGGTGGTCAGCACTACCCGTTTTGCCCTACGGGCCTCCGTATGCCTTAAATCGACGAAAAACAAGTTGTGTGTCTATATACAGGGGGTTGCACTTTCCCTGGGAGTTAAGCTAATAAAATAAGACTTTGGTACTGGGGTGTAGTTATAAGGTCTGAAGTTATGACTTTATACGGTCAAGACAGTTTTATTTACACAGTGGAGTCTCAGATCAAGTCGATTTTTTTTTTCGAATGGTTATAAAGCCAAGTCAGTCTGACCTTATAACCAGACCCCTGTATGTATTTGTTTGAAATCAGAAAAATGAATCTAGCGCACCGCCTAACCAGTTATCTAAACAACTGTTTTGTTAAAAAAGTGTTTAGATAATTGGGTAGTTTTTTTCTCTATACCAATAATACCATATCTAAGTCTAAAGCACTGCGCCGTTATCTTTAATTTTTCCTTATACTTCACTTTTTTCATTTGGTTTTAAAGGATAACGGCGCAGGGGTGTATTATAAATGGTTGATCATAGCTTTTGATCTACACAAATTTATTTTGGTTTTCAGTTAATTTCAACTCTAGTTTTGTATTCAACTCGGCCCAGTAAAATTGAATTACAAATGAGTTTAATTATTTTATCACTAATTGCGTAACGAAGTCAGTGAGTAAGTGAAGTGAGTTTTTTGTTCAAATATTTATTGAATTCACAGAAAAAAAATTTACAATTTGCCAAAAAACAAAACAATGAGAAGCGTTGGTATGGTAATGAAGGGAAAAAACAATGGAAGCACTTTTCTTCCCCCATTAATCAAAAATGTCAAAGTTTATTAAAAAAAAAACGCTTATATTTTTTTAGAATTTTGATATTCTTTGAATGAGCATTCGTCGAGATTGGTATCAATCAAATGAACATATTATTCTTGCCTTGTTAACAAAAGGGGCAAGTGATGTTTCCGTTCAATTCGGGGACAATTCGCTATCCGTGGCGGGCAAAAACAAAGGTACGGAGTGAACAGCTGAAAATGGATTATTTTTTCATCCGACCCCTAACTAGTCTCACAATTTTGGAAATTTGTTTGAGTAGCATGCTTTTGGAGAAAAAATCTTTAAAATCCTGTCTTTTTACGTTTTTTTTTTTTTGGATGAAGAATTTTTTTTCTATATAGAAATCATGTCTTTTTACACTTTTTTTCTATAAAATCATGTCTTTTTGAAATTTTTTCCCAGCACTAAGGTCTTATTGTGAAAACAAATCAGGTTGGTTATAAGGTCAAGTCCATTAAGGTCAAATCAGTTTTTTAGACATTGACCTTATAACCAACCCCCCTGTACATCAACAATATACAGGGGGTTGGTTACAACGTCAGCCATTTGGACCATTATAAGGTCGTTGGACTAAGGTCAGGTCAGTTTTTTTTTTGAGAAGCATGGTTTATGGGAAAAACTTTCAAATCATGTCTTTTAACGGTTTCTTCGGAGGAGGACCAATTTTTTTACCTTGACCTAATAACCAACACGGCCTGCGCATATACTCACTTGTGGTCTAAATTTCATTTTGTTCAGACGGGAATGCTTTTGATGAACACCTATCATTAGCGAACACTATTAACCCCGAGGCGTCTACATATAAAGTGCTTTCAAGTAAGATCGAGCTTCGATTAAAAAAACATGATTCGGGACTTAGATGGGACGACCTAGAGCCCGCCGAAACGTCCCAGAAGCCGGTTGTCGAACACAATAAGGCAAAAGATTGGGACAAACTGGCGAAAGACGTGGTCGAAGAGGAAACCAAAGAAATAGAAAGCGCCGGGGGAGATGCCGCACTTCAACAAATGTTTAAGGTAAATCGACCCTTATTTAGCACTTTATACAGAGTCTGTATTGGCGGCTTTTCTTCACAGTGGTTAAAAGTTGTGGGCACTTTATATGAAATACAGGGGGTCTGGTTATAAGGTGTGACCGTTATAAGGTCAAGTCATCTTTTTGCACTAAGGTCAAGTTATTTTTTTTTCAAGATAAATCATTTCTTTTTTCACTTTTTTTGGGTGTAAATTTAGAACGAGACATATACGTTTAGAACGACACGGGTAGAACACGGGTAATAATTTTTTTATAGAAATCATGTCTTTTTTTACTTTTTTTGGGTTTAAATTTAGAACGCGACATATACGTTTAGAACGACACGGGTAACAATTTTTTTTTATAGAAATCATGTCTTTTTTACTTTTTTTGGGTGTAAATTTAGAACGAGACATACGTTTAGAACGACACGGGTAAAACACGGGTAATAATTTGTTTTATGACTTTCTGGACTTTTTTTTGTACTAAGGTCAAGACATTTTTTTGGAGTGCAATCAGGTCAAGTCATTTTTTTCGCCTTGACCTTATAACCAGACCCCCATTTAGTTGTCCAAAAATATCTTTTTTTTTATATAAAACGGCGTGCACAGATTTAAAGTGTTTTATTTATTTATTAAAATAAATTATTTTAAAGAAAATTTACTCAAATGCGAACGAAGAAACTAAACGTGCGATGATGAAATCTTTCCAGGAGTCGAATGGAACGGTCTTATCGACCAACTGGTCAGAAGTCGGAAAAGAAAAAGTTGAAATGAAACCCCCGGATTCGATGGAATATCGAAAGTGGGAGGGATAGTGTTTCCCCACTTTTGTTTGTTTTTATTCGTTCCCCTTTATGTTTGTTTACATTGTTCGCTTCATCACTGTTATTGTGTTAATCTGACGTTGATCCCTTAAAGACATCGTGATATTTGGGCACCTACTGTATAATCGAAAATCGAATTAAGTTTTGTATGTTTTACATCGTGTTTTTTAGTACGAGTTGTAAGGTCAGCCGTTTTGATCGTTATAGGGTCGAGTCATTGTTTTGTAATAAGTCAGTTATTTTCTACAAAATCATGTCATTTAATTAGCAACCGCTGTAAATTTCCTAGGAAAACTTATGGTATTTAGTGGTTGATTATAAGGTCTTCGATTTTGTCTGTTATAAGCCCTTAGAATTTTTAATAAGGTTTCTATTTTTTTCGTACCTAGCTCAAATCGATTTTCGCAAATGTCAGTACCCATCTTTTATTGATTTTTTTTTAATCTCGATTCTTTTTTAGGCTAAAATGTCGTTTGTGGTCGAATCGTTGCTTGATTTCAACAAAGTCCGACGTTTTCAAGAACTTTGTGGAATTCGAGAGTGCAAAGATGACGACCCTAGAGGCGAGGATGCTGTTGTTAGGTAAGTTACGAACTAAAGTTTAATTTGGCCCCTTTGCTGAATGAAAAAAGGGGTCGAATTTCACATTTTTCTGGCATAAGATTAAAACAACGTTTAGTGAATCGCAACCGGAACGAAAGAGTATTCAACGATCCGCCAAATTCAGGGCGACAAATGTCTTTTTGCACAACTTTTTCCTGATTGGCTCGATATTCGGAACTGAAGTGTTTTATATCACATACCTGCCAATGATATTCTGGGTATTCGAACATTTTACCGGACGCAGGCTTGTGCAGGTAAATGGTTTTTATTGGGCTCTTAGTCCTTATATTCAAATGTCCCCACCAAAAAATCCATGAAGTTCACGACGTGAACTTCACGTCCACCAGAAATACATTTCATCTATTTAGATTTGGGTTGTAACTATGTACCTTGGACAAGTATTAAAAGAAATTTTACAAATGTCTCGACCAACGTCACCTCCAGCTTTTCCGATGGAAAACCAACACAAGGTATGAAATTGCGCTACTGTTTTGATATTTGTTAGTTCAAGAAAACCGGGTTATGCTGTGGTATCATTGACACAAATTAGTCTAGGCACGAGTGGTTATAAATTATAAGGTCTTAACAATTTGTTTGTTTCCTCAAATATCCCTAATACATTTTCTACCCATGAGCAGAGGTCGGCATTTTGATTTTTTTTTATTGTCTAACCCGATTCCAATTCCAACTTTGATAAATTCTTACCCGAGTTTTACCCGACTTTTTAACCTGAAAATTGTTGTCCAACCCGTGTCCGACCCGCGGGTAAAATTCGGGTTGGAATCCAAGTGCCGACCTCTGTCCCTGAGTTGCACTCTCGGATTCCGACCCGAGTTTTACCCGCGGGTAGGACACGAGTTGGACATTGTTTTTTTAGCTGGGGTAAAAACTTAACCGAGTTTTATCCGAATTGGGTACTAACCAATGGGTAGACCAAGAAATTTTTCCGAAAAGTGCACCTCTGGGCTACCCTTTCTTTAAATTAACGACTTTAACTTGTTTGTATTTAGGCTGAATTTGGCTTCCCATCAACCCATACAATTGCGGCCGCTTCGCTCAGTTTTGGGACGCTTTGGTGTCTAGCTGGTCGCTATGATATCAATATGGTAGTTGGTGCCTTGGCGGCACTTTCATTTACACTTTGGGTTTCCTTATCGCGGGTCTATAAAGGCATGCACTCATTTTTAGACTTGGCTGGTGGACTCTTGATATCCTTTTTATACATAACGCTCGGCTGGAGATACTTATCACAAGTCGAGAGTACGATAATTAATCAGGCCTTCTCGCCCGTTCTGTGCTTTATAGCCAACTTTGTCCTTGGGTGGTTTTATCCAAATAATGATTGTCCATCCCGAAAGGATACCGTTATTATCCTGGGCGTTGGTGCTGGGATAAACATTGCCAGCTGGCTCAACGCAAAAATGGGTGAGCTATTTATGTCAATTATACGAATTCTCCTATTTTAAGTTTTATACGACCATAAGGTCTTTCGGGCATGTATTTTAAGGGAAAATCTTTAAAATAATATATTTTTTTATCTGTATTTATATCTTTACGCAATTTTTTATGGGATAATGCTCAATAAGAGTCTGTTTATCCAAAGATAACTATACAGTCAAATTATACACTACTCAGGGTCATATGACTCTGTTTTCGAAATTTGTAATGTGACACCTTTTTTTTTTGTAAAATGACCCTTTCAGGTAATTCGAAACCTTATAATTAGTAAGAAATACTCTCGGGAATTACTAAATTACTTCATCCATTTTTTTTTTCTTATTATATTATTTATCCAGGTTACGATTACGACATTTATGCAGCTCCCGAGGCCCACATCGCCTTCTTCCGCGTCATCCACGGGTTAATTCTGACGTTGATTGTGCGCGACNTTTATTAATATCTTTACGCAATTTTTTATGGGATAAAGCTCAATAAGGGCCTGTTCATCCAAAGATAAATATAAACTCAATAGTATACACTACTCATGAGTCATATAACTCTGTTTTGCGAAATTTGTAATGTGACACCTTTTTGTAAAATGACCCTTTCAGGTTATTCGAAACCTTTTAATTAGTAAGAAATACTCTCGGGAATTATTAAAGTACTTCAGCTTGTCTTTTGTCTTATTATTAAAATAATAAATATTTATCAAGGTTACGATTACGACATTTATGCAGCTCCCGAGGCCCACATCGCCTTCTTCCGCGTCATCCACGGGTTAATTCTGACGTTGATTGTGCGCGACGTCGCAAAGACTCAAATCAAATCGTTAATTTCGTATTTTGTCGGACCAATCACCGACGATAATATCCGAAAGCGGAATATTGAAGTCCCTCTACAATATCTTGTCTATGTTATTATTGGCATTACGGTGTCATTTGTGGCACCACTACTGTTCAGTAAGCTCGGCTTATACCGTTAACTCTTCATATATATTTTTACTTCACACTCCATGTTTTTTTCTATATTGTATTTTTTTTCACTCGTATCCGGAGAAAATGACATTTTAAAGATGGTTAGACGATAGCTAATCACGAAATTAGGGAGCCATTTTAACGCGAAATTGTTTGGTACGGATTTTTATTATTATTCGTGAAAAAATGTTCTTAGGAATAAAATTATTAGTAAAAATATGTCATCAAAGATAACTGGCAAAAATAACAAGTGACATTTACATGACCCCATGTCATATGTCATACGACCCCATTTATGTCATATGACCCCATTTATGACCCCCTCTGACACCATTTATGACCCCTTCTTTAAATTACTTAGTTGATAAATTTTGGGCTACGTTTTTGGCCTACGTTTAACTGAAGATAAATCAGGTGTTTTTCGTCTACTCGTTAGATTTTTTTTCCTTTATATAGGGACCCTATAATAGGGTAGCGTAGGATACAATCCGGCATGTCACATGCTTCACGTGAGCCTTAGAACATAAACAGGGTGCTCTGTTAACCGGCCACTTTTGGGTCAAAATTTTTTCAGTGATATCGTGAATTAACGACTAAGCATTGAGCGCCCACTTCCCGGTATTTTTTTTGTGGCTGGTTAACAGCGCAGGCTGTGTTTTTAAGGAGCAGTTTGAGTTATTTAAGGCCCCAAGTTTATTTATACCAACCCATTCTGAGCTATATACTGTGTGTTTGATTTATGGTAAGCGTCTTAACACCTTGTCATTGATCAATAGCCATTATAATTTTTATAGAATTTTTTTTTCGACTAATTCTTAAAAAATGATCAGCCATTTTTTAACATCCTATCATGTCATATTCTCCCTGGATCGTATTCTTTTACCTCATTATATCTTCATCCACTATTTGGCACTAACCTAAGTAAGAGACAGTTTTTTTGTCTCTCAACCATTCTTGTTTTTTGTTTTTGTTTTGGGTTTCAATTGAAAATAGAGAAGAGTAAAAATATGAATTATTATTTTGTACTTCCGACTATGCACAGAGACATTTATTCTAGATTATACTTCTTGGACCATTTGATATTCTTCTTATTATTTTGTTTTTTTTATCTCATTCCCTCACAAATTGTTTTTTGCGCACATTTCTTTAGTACCCGTGAAAAGTAAGAAAATGCACATTTTAAATATTTGCGTCGAGAGAACTAATAAAGTATAAATCGGATGGATCGAAATACATTTATTGTTGGACTTCAGATAGAAAATAGACCTGCAGGCGGGGTTGGTTATAAGGTAATTCATTTGGACGGTTGTAAGGTAAAATCAGTTTTATTGAGAAGCATGCTTTTTGGGAAAAAAAAGTCTTCAAAATCATTTTTGTTAACGCTTTTTTGAATGAAGACCTCCCCAGCGAGGGAGTTCTCAGGTTAGTTTTTTAGACCTTGACCTTATAGCCAACAAATTGTATATTAATCTGCTTAATTGAATATATCGATACGACAGTTTGTATTTATACTTAAGTGGTAAAATTTGAAATAGCCTTTTACAGATAAAATACCTTTTATAAAATATGAAGATGAAAAAACAATATAAAGATTACAGAGGGTCTGGTTATAAGGTCAAGTCATCTTTTTTGCACTAAGGTCAAGTCGTTTTTTTCTTGCACTAAGGTCAAGTGAAAAATTAATTTTCATATTCATAAATTTTTAGAGTCGAAATTTCTCTCAGATGGTTATAACCCTGGTGTTTTGAAAATGTTTTTTCTATTTTCCATAAGACCTTATAACCAACCTCCTTGTATGACTTTCCGCAGGTAAAAACGTCAATTCATATGTTTGACTAGTGGAAGAAATTGATCATACGTTCTTCTATGAATCGTATTCAATTTATTTCTGATCTCCATCGAAAAACATAAGATGTTAGTGATCACTAGGCGTGAAAATTCATTCTTTATTTTAATATCTGAAACGTATAGTCTATATTCGAAAGCATCTACAGAGGGCTCTCTATATGAGGTATGATAAGAGCTCATTGTTAATTGTAAAAAAAAATCGTTATGAAAAGGTAAATATATCGTTTTTTCCACTAAAACCAACAAAAAGTGCAATAAATACGTTTGGTTTATTACATCTTCTAAAGAGAGCCCCACTGTTTGTAATATTCCTTTTCGCTAGGTCGACCCTATCATGTTAGGGTACGGTTTGAATTGGTTGAAAAGTACAATGTTTAAACATATAAAGATCATTCCTGAAAAATTTATTGAAAAAGGTCCGATCGGGTAAAACCTTCGATCAATTCATCTTCATTCATAATACAGTCCTTAACCATTTATCGGACGTTTTCGGTTCTCGAAAATAGCGTCCGATAAATGAGCATCGTCACAAAAGAGGTCATTTTTTTATTAGAATGACCCCATTTTGGCCAAAAAAGCGTCCGATAAATGAGTAAGCGTCGGATAAATGAGCGTCCGATAAATGGTGAAGGACTGTATATATTTTTAAGTTTGTGTTTCATACTGATTCACACCGTGCTCATTTAAGCGTACTGCTAATATAAAAAATCAAGAAAGTTAGCGTATTATTATTATTATTCGTATACTCATTATATTTCTTCTTATTTCTAGTACGAGAGAATTAGTTAATATTTTTTGTTGACAACGACCACACAAATTGCAGCATTAAATTAACACCACTTGTTTTTAATCCCATCACCTGTGTTGTATATGTCGATTATGATGTACAGTATACATTGCATGTGCGTGTTAATGTTAACTTGTTCCGGCATTTGTGTTAACTTAACTGCGCACTGGTGTAGCGGGTGTTAAACACGCGTTCCAATCTTCGATCATTTTTTGGTGCCAGATTTCGAGATGTCATGATAGGGAATAATTTGTTGTGGAATGGCATAATTTGGTGTGGAAGAATTATCAAACAGGCAAAATTTATTCCACATGCAAAATATATTCCACATCCGGAATTTATTCCACGTGCTGAATTTATTTCATATGGTGATGTGGATTAATTTGTTCACCATCTGGAATAAACTCAGCATGTGGAATAAATTCAGTACGTGGAATAATTTTAGCATGTGGAATAAATTCAGTATGTTTGATAATTCTTCCGCGCTAAATTAGTCCATTCAACAACAAATTGTAGTCCATCATGATCTTTCCGAGTTTTGTGTCGCTCGAACCTCACTTTGATTAAAAAAAATCCAACATTTTCGTACTACAACAATTGTTTTATTTTACCACGCATTAGACTTTTCAAGTGAATTTCGTTAACATACATATTTAACATGAAGAATTAAAAAGAAAATTAAAAGATTTTTTTTGTCGAAAATTTCACTTGTCTATATATTAACCAAGAAGATAACTTGAGGCATCTAAAAATCAAACAGATTCTTACCTTTCACGTAACACAATTAACCTTTTTTTATAAGTCCCTTTAAATTATTTGTTTAACTCAATTTATTAAGTGCTTTCAAAATAATGGTGCTTCCTCCAAATCGCTTTCTAATAACGATGCCTGATTACTTAAAATACATGATTATTTTGGTCATATTGTTTCGGTTACACAAATATGCTTCAGTGTTCCTTTAGTACATGGGNTGTCATATTCTCCCTGGATCGTATTCTTTTACCTCATTATATCTTCATCCACTATTTGGCACTAACCTAAGTAAGAGACAGTTTTTTTGTCTCTCAACCATTCTTGTTTTTTGTTTTTGTTTTGGGTTTCAATTGAAAATAGAGAAGAGTAAAAATATGAATTATTATTTTGTACTTCCGACTATGCACAGAGACATTTATTCTAGATTATACTTCTTGGACCATTTGATATTCTTCTTATTATTTTGTTTTTTTTATCTCATTCCCTCACAAATTGTTTTTTGCGCACATTTCTTTAGTACCCGTGAAAAGTAAGAAAATGCACATTTTAAATATTTGCGTCGAGAGAACTAATAAAGTATAAATCGGATGGATCGAAATACATTTATTGTTGGACTTCAGCTAGAAAATAGACCCGCAGGCGGGGTTGGTTATAAGGTAATTCATTCGGACGGTTATAAGGTGAAATCAGTTTTACCTGCATGCTTTTTGGGAAAAAAGTCTTCAAAATCATATTTGTTAACAACGTTAAAACGCTTTTTTTGAATGAAGACCTCCCCAGCGGGGGAGTTCTCAAGTCAGTTTTTTAGACCTTGACCTTATAGCCAACCAATCGTATATTAATTTGGTTTATTAGTTATATCGATACGAAAGTTTTTACAAGTGGTAAAATTTGAAATAACCTTTTACAGAGAAAATACCTTTTATAAAATATCAAGATGAACAGACAATATTAAAATTACAGGTGGTCTGGTTTTAAGGTCACAAAGTGTGACCGTTATAAGGTCAAGTCATCTTTTTTTTGCACTGAAGTCAAGTCATTTTTTCTTGCACTAACGTCAAGTGAAAAATTATTTTTATATTCATAAATTTTTAGAGTCGAAATTTTTCTCAGATGGTTATAACTTATAAGACCAGATGGTGTTTTGAAAATGCTTTTAAGGTCTTTTTTCCATAAGACCTTATAACCACCCCCCTGTAAGACTTTCTGATCCGCAGCTAAAAAACGTCAATTCATATGTTTGACTAGTGGAAGAAATTTATCCGACGTTCTTCTATGATTCGTATTTTGTTTATTTCTGATCTCTATGGAAAAACTTAAGTTGTTAACTAAAGTGATCACTAGGCGTGAAAATGCTTTCTCTATTTTAATATCTGAATTGTATAGAGTCTATATTCGACAGCATATACAGAGGGCTCTCTGTATGAGGTATGATAAGAGCTCAAATGATAAGAGCTCAATTGTTAATTATAAAAAACATAATCGTTATTAAAAGGTAAATATATCGTTTTTCCAAGAAAACCAGAAAAAGTGCAATAAATACGTTTGGTTTATTGCATCTTCTAAAGAGAGCCCCGCTGTATTTAATATTCCTTTCCGCTAGGTCGACCCTATCATTTTAGGGTACGGTTTGAATTGGTTGAAAACAGAGATGCCAAAGTTCTGTTTTTTCGCAGAACTTGAGGACTTGAGAACAGAGCGGCAATAGAACAAAAGAACGAGCGTTCTGTTCTGAAATTTAGAACAGAACTTTAGCATCTCTGGTTGAAAAGTACAATGTTTAAAAATATAAAGACTAATCCTGTAACATTTATTTTAAAAAAGGTCCGATCAGGTGAAGTTTTCGAACAATTCATCTTCATTCATATTATATGTTTTTGAAGTTTTTATGTATTTCATACTAATTCAGACCGTGCTCATTTAAGCGTACTTCGAATATAAAAAAATCAAGAAAGATAGCGTATGATTATTATTCGTATACTCATTATATTTCTTCTTATTTCTAGTACGAGAGAATTAGAGAATTGGCATAATTTGGTGTGGAAGAATTATCAAAGCTAAATTTATTCCACGTGCTGAATTTATTTCATATGGTGATGTGGATTAATTTGTTCACATCACCCTCTGGAATAAATTCAGAATGTGGAATAAATTCAGTACGTGGAATAATTTTAGCATGTGGAATAAATTCAGTATGTTTGATAATTCTTCCAGGCCAAATTATTTCATTCAACAACAATTGTTGCCCATCATTATCTTCCCGAGATTGTTGTCGCTCGAATCTCACTTTTATTAAAAAAACGTAGAACATTTTCGTACTCTTATTGTTTTATTTTGCCGCACATTAGACTTTTCAAGTGAATTTCTAATTTCGTTAACATATTTAACATAAAGAATTACAAAGAAAATTAAAAGATTTTTTTGTCGAAAATTTCACTTGTCTATATATTAACCAAGAAGATGACTTGAGGCATCTAAAAATCAAAGAGATTCTTACCTTTCACGTAACACAATTAACCTTTTTATAAGTCCCTTTAAATTATTTTTAACTCAATTTATTAAGTGCTTTCAATATAATGGTGCTTCCTCCAAATCGCTTTCTAATAACGATGCCTGATTACGTAAAATACATGATTATTTTGGTCATATTACGGTTACACAAATATACTTTAGTGTTGTTTTAGTACAGGGGGTGATTATAATTTCTGAAAACGCACCATATCATGTCTTTTCATCCTTTTTACAGATGGTTATAACGTTTTATGCTCTTGTTTCTTGTTCAGACCTTATAACCACCCCATGTAGGGCTTTTAAAGCTGGGCCAATTTCATGTCAGACTTTCGTGCGATCAAAAATACTGAGAAAACTGGTCGTAATACATTATAGGCAGACCCGCTGCACAAAATTTTGAAAAAACCTAGAAAAGTCTTGACGTATTGTACTGACTGGACCTGTATAAAAAGCGACCAATTGTTGACAAGTTTTTAAAAAAATCTTGAATACGCAATCAGCGACATTTCACTTGTCAATAATTGGTCGCTTTTCATACCGACCAGCCTGTAATGTATACTTGAGTAGCCGAAAATGATACAAAATTCGATTTGTTTTTTTTTTCCGAATGTTAAAAAAAAGAAAACACAAGATACTTCTGTGAATTTTAAAGCTTGATAATCACATTCCTTTAACCCATAGTTCAGTACACTCCAATTCATTAATTCATCTAATAAAATTAATATATTTCACAATTCTAATGAAAAAAAAAAAATTGTTTGGTTAAAAATTAATTTTTCAATTGATTAAATGCACGAGTTATTTTTAGAAAGGTTCGAAAATATGCTTTCCCGTACTGCAACTTTGATGCGACCAGTTTTGCGAACTGCAGCCGCCAAGGCACCCAAGAAGTCCTTCAAGCAGGTATGATTGGGAAACAACCGCTATCGGTACTTTTTAAAGTTACCATATTTTAAGTTACCAGTTCTTGAATCAACTACTACAGTGTCATAATTTATGATTTGTGTCTAATTTTCCATTTAGTGAATTTCGGGTACCGAAAGATAGACATTTAATTTCAGAAAATTTACGATAAATTATCTCGGGTCACTTTTTTAGCGCACTCAATTTTTCAAACCGACATTGCTCCGATCAAAGCAGAAAAATATCGGTTTTTCGAAAAAACGCTTAAAAGATTTAAAAAAACTAAAGTTTCAATGTCATTGATGCCAAGTTTCGCCGGGAATTTTTAGGTGGGGTCACAAAACTCGTTCAAATGTCATATGACCCCGCCAAGGGGTCACATTACAAGATTTTCAAATCTAACCAAGTCAACCCTCATGTGACAGCATTTTCAGAGGTGATCATTGATATGACACTCGAAATTAAATTTGACACCGACGGTGGCCCTTTACAAATGATACAGATATGATTTAGATATTTTAATAATAAATTTTATTTCAGAAATACGGCACTTTCGGTCCCTATTACAAAATCGCAGCTGTCGGCACTTCGGTTTTCATGGGAGTTTACTACGGATTGATCACCGGCAGTCTCATCACTCCAATTGGTACGGAATGGTAAACCTCGCTCCCAAGACGAATCTTATTTATTAACCCTTAGGCACATGTGTTCAGTTTAAAATCATTCCTGTCTGTAATTGGACATGTTGTATCTGTTCACTTTATTGTCTAATGTCACGTCAAGTTTAGTTCTCATTATTGGCTTTAATAAATTGTAATATCAGTAAAGCTTCAAGCACACGGAAGATTGTTTATCGGGTTAAATTTTCAACTGGTTTAAGATAACAGAAACATTTTTTACAGATACGAAAGAAACCTTTTCACGTTTAGTTTACGCAATCTGCTAAATACTCCCACAAAAAAACCGATGCCTTCATAACCACCTCGGACATGAAATTAAAATTTTGAATAATTATTGAACAGTTTTAATCAATTTTAGTACAGTTATTACTCTCAATACGGACGTTTTTTGACACCAAACAGTTAACCAAAAGCGTCCCTATTGTCAGTAAGGACCATAGTTCACATTGTGAACTTCACAATATTAAGTCAGTAATCATCTTCATACGTTGCTTAATCAAGAGTTTCATTTGCAGAGTATTAATGATATATATCAGACATCAGCTTGTTAATATTAGGCAGGGTTTTTTGACTCGCCGAAAACCGTTAGGCTCAAGTTTTTTTTTAATTTTTAAAGAGCGAGCCGATTTTTCGATTTCGGTCAAGATCATTTCATACGGAGGTACTCAAGTTCTAGACTTAGTTCGGTGTGCCGGTACTTCCGGCTGATTCCCGGTTGCCCCGAATCAAAATAGCGGCTCCGTCACGCA
The DNA here is from genome assembly GCA_004367875.1 of Oikopleura albicans. Classification (NCBI taxonomy): domain Eukaryota; kingdom Metazoa; phylum Chordata; class Appendicularia; order Copelata; family Oikopleuridae; genus Oikopleura; species Oikopleura albicans. Next base: position 324,027 of record SCLG01000197.1, read on the forward strand.
CTAGCCAATCGTTATATCTACATCTAAAAGATAGGACGATTGTTCGTAAACCCAAAGCTGGACGCTAAACAAAAGTTTCGGCTCCTCGAGAAAAGCGACTGAAACCATTGCAAATTGGCAGAGACTAAAATTTAAATAAAAGTTGCGTAAGTTTGTGTTTAATTAAAGCAGATGTTTTGCAAAAAATGTCGATATCTTATCGAAGACGTATGTAATTTTTATTTTATCTTCGGTCCTTTTAATTTGCATCCTCTAGGAGCCATGAAGCTTTCATTGTTCTAAGTCATTTTTTGCTATGATTTGTAACGCTATTATGACGTCACCCTCAGAGTCAGAGCGTATCCATACGGTACATATTTCATGATAAAGAAATTTCTACAGCGTGTGGTTATATAAGCTATAAGGTCTGACATTTTGACCGTTATAAAGCCAAGTTTTCTGCATAATTCAGGTGTTTTGTTACTTGGTGGACGAAGACGCCCACCCCGATGACTCCTTTTTCTAAAACTTTGAACTTAAGCGTAGGCCTACAAGCGGGATATCATGGACTGCAATTCGGATTGCACTTTCGGACTGCACTTTTTTTCAAGTGCAGTCCAAACAAAAGTTCAAATTCAAAATGAACTTTTTTTTTGAACTTTCAAGGGACGGACTGCACTTTTAACCAAAAGTAACCTTTCAAGGGACCTACTGCACTTTTGACCAAAAGTAACCTGAAAGTTCAAGGGATGGACTGCACTTTTTACAGAAACTAACCAGAGCGTACCGCAGAGTTGTACTACACCTTTAACTTGACACAAATCGAGATTCAAGACTGGTCAATAGCGTTCTTTACAGACTTACCTCCGAGAAAACGTTGAAGATTTTTCAAAACATCCAATACAACTTCAGGTGGTACTTATTAACACATGTCATACCATAAGTTTTTTCTTTAGCGACTCTAATTTACAACAAACTTCAATAGAATAAGATTATAATTTATAAATAAATACGTAGGTAAATACTTTCAGCAGGGTTTTCAAATTTGCGTTGGGGCGTAGAGGCGTTAGGTTGGGGCCCCAACGCAAGTTTTAATTTTGCCCCTATCCCAGCCGTAAGAGCGTTGGGTTGGGCGTAGGGGGCGTTTTTCATATGAATCATTTTATTGTTATCAGAAGGTAACAATAATTAATTATCATTTTGTTCATTTAAAACAAGCTGAAATTTAACTCTATTTTTTTCGTTTAAGTGAAAAAATAGAGGTCAATTTTCAAATTCTGAATTTTCTAATCGAATGAGTACTTCCAAATTTGTTTCCGGGGATATTCCAAATTTGTGATACACTGGGGCAATGGTACGGCAAACAAATTAGTGGATTATGTGAAATGGCGAAATATGGAACAATTTACGGCACAATCCCTATCAAGCACCCATTTGACAATAAGGAACAATTATAAAATAAATATGAAATAATTAAATCTTTCTAATCAAAAGAGTATTTTTTAAGTTCCCAATATAAAGCAAAAAATTCAATAGTATGAAAACTTTTTCAGAGATACTAGGCTATAAATTTGACTAAACCGTACCTTATAATCATTATGTTTGTTCCGGTAATATTATGTGTTTTATTATGTAAAAATTCCTTTACGAAACTTGAAATTTTTGTTTTTATTATTTTTGAAGGATCGGCCGTTTAAGTGTTGTTATTAAAATAATAACATAAATATTTTTTATAATTTTGAAAAGGAATAAGAGTTCGAAAAAATGGCGTGCTATTTTTAACGGACTCTTATGGCCAGACAATTAGAAACAATGTGAATTTATTGAACATCCAACATTTATATGCATGTGGATACAGTTACGGTCAGCAAGCTTAAAATTGAAAACTAGTCAAATTTAACATGTCGGTGAAACTATCGTGGACGTGAATTATGTCGCAAAAATAAAATTTAGCTTTCTAAGCTTTCTAAGTTGTATTATATTATATAATTTATATAGTAAATTATTCGATTTTCGTTTGTTGACCATAGATACAGTGGTCTTAATTGTCGCAATTTTTTCGAACAGTGTGATGTAAGATCATTATTATTACCGCGTTCGAGCCTAATTTCCACCGTCATCGTTATTCTTGGTACCAACGACGTCTGCCATCGATTTAATCAGAATTTAAACGACATGTAAGGGTGGTCTGCTCGATTTGTTTACAAACNTTTTTTGGAAAATTTTGTTTTTTTTTTTGAAAAGTTTTGTCTAACAGTTTAATTAAATAGATTCGGCGTCTTCGAAAGGAAGATGAACGCGTAATTCAAGCTGCAAAAGGCGAAGCGGCAACGCATTGCTTGAATGAGCTCGAAGTCCGTGCCCAGTTACTCGACTTGAAAGGAAAAACAAATGAAGCCAAACAAGGTAATTTTGACCTTTTTGGTCAAACTAAAACTTCTACAATTTGTTATTTGGTCAGGGCTGACACCGTATTTTAAAGTAAAATCGTGTGTTTATGGATAGTTTTTCAACTGAACTTGTTAATGGTGACTCATAAAAGGGACTTTAGGGTTGGTGATTTTGGCTACAAAGAAATTATATTTGTTTTTGATTTTGAGTAAAAAATCGTTTTTGAAAGCAGCCAATTGTGAGGCTGTTCACTTCAGTGGGAATATTTAAAAATAGTTATCCATAACAGCATATATCACTATAGTCAAAATATATTTGAAAATATGTTTCCATTACCATCCTACTATTTAGTGCGAGAACAAAAGTCGCAGCTAGAAGAGCAGCTAAAGCTTTAAACTCGGCTAACACTGTACACAACTCACTAATTGTTGCTTCTTGACAAATGCCAATACTTTCCATACATTCTACATTTAACCTCGGAAAGGTACCGATTATTTTGTGAGTGAATGTTTCGTTTTTCTGAAATCTTCAATCCCATAGTAACCTTGAATTTTGAGGAAAAATCACAAAAAAGTTAGTACCAAATTTTACCTGGACTTACCATAAAGGGGTAGACTATTAACCAGTCAAATTGACCGGATAATTTAGAATAGGTAGACAGTGACGACCTCTTTGTTATGATCCATATCTAAATGGGTATAATTACTTGGTTTTGTTAGTTCTTCCAATTATAATTCCTTTAATAGAAATTTTTAATGCTCTAGAATTTTTTTGCGCTCTAGAATAATTTATACGCCGGGTGCGCGTACTGGGCTTGACGGATGCGAAATAAACATGTCACACGATTTTGGAAAAAATATTTTTTAACATTTTTTTAACTAAACAAAACGGGTGTGGAGATGTCCCCCTTGAACTAACGAATTTCAATACAAAATAAGTCTACGAGAAAAATATGATAACAAGCCGCTTTAATATACAGTAGGGTTTAACAAGGGCACTTTTAATCATTAGGTGAAATTTGGAAATCAAGCAATTTCGTGTTCAAAAGTTTTTTTACTATTGAATTTCAACGGTCACATAAGGTTTTTAATCGTGCGATATTTTTCACCGTTAATCTTAGTATAGTCCGGTGTGAAACGGTGCTATTAATAAATAGCGTTACGTTTTCTACTAAGATGAAAATCACTTTTGAGTAAAATACTCATCGTCTGAGCTTAGCTCATAATGGAGTCTGAGATTTTTGCGATTCACCCAATCATAAGCGGGATTCTTTCATAAAACGGGCTTGTGACTGGACCTTTAGGAATAATCTCGAAGTACATCTCTAGTTAAGCACGGTCAACGAGTAGATGTCCCAAAATGACTTATTTTATAATCGTTACAAGTGGGATAGAACTTATCTGGCTGATTTGTATACTTTATATTTTTATAATTTTTTATATCTTTCTTTCAACTAAATACACTTTTAAAGGTGCCATTTTAGATTAACTTCAAATGGTAGTTTTTTTTATAATTTACACTCAGTGTTCCTTAGGATAATCTAAAATAGAATGTTTGTATTTCACTATTTAGTGTAAATATATATATATAAATATTAACATTTCTTCTTCATCGTGGGCCTTTACCTGTTAACAAGCTTATCAGAAACCATACCCTATTATTAAGTTATTTAAGTTATTAAGGTGTGTCTACTCACCATGTCGCATGAATTCCGGGCGTTTTGATCTACGGGTCAAACTGCACATGTGAGTTTTTCTGTGCGGAAACAAACTGGAATCCTCTAATTTATAAAATACGAAAGAAAAAATGCCCGGAAATTAATGTGACACGCCGAGTAGTAATTTCATAATAATGCATCTCTAACAAGACAGTAGTGTATGTTGCGATTCTGATTCCTTCATTTCTGCGTTTGACTACTTTGTACAATAACATAATCATGCAGCATTTGGACTCAAGATTACGAAAACTCGCTGTATAGTATATTTTAAAAAAATCTGTATTCAAATAAATTGTTGCTATCCTCGTTACGCTTGCTTCAAAATATGTCTGAAAAGCATTAGAAATATTTTAAGCCTACTTACAAAAATACGGTCACGGTACAAAAATGTGGATATACAAAACTCCTGTTTTCCACTACATATCATATACAGTCTACATGTACAAAAAAAAACCCTAAAATAAACTCATGCTAAAACAATCCTCGCTTTACCTGAAGATCATTGAGGATGCTCAGGAACACAAACAGGCCCTAAATTAATGAAAAAACGTTCACTTACCTCAATTAGAATTTTTTTTGACAACGAATATTTTTTTGTTTAATTTTTAATTCCAGATGTGCGCAAAAGTAAAAAAATGTTCCAGATAAAGATTTTGCAGGAAAGGATGATTTTTAACCGATTGTTAACTTCTTTAAAATAGTTAAGCCAATATTGCATTTTGTTTGCAAAATAATTTAGGATTCGCTAATTCGTGGTTTTTTGGTAGCAATTAATATGTGTCCAAATCATTTAAGGATATTGCCACAAAATATAAAGCTAATAAATACGGATAATCCTCCAGATAATCCGACTTAATTTAATGCAATTTTCTTTTAATACTGCTCTAATACCTCTTGATCATTATAAGATTGAAAAATCGAATTTTAAGCGAATAAACTTCAGTTGCAGTTTTCATATTTGTACATTGCTGGCGATTTTCAATGATTTTATAGAACTTTTCCCCAAAACACATGATTTTATTCTTAAAAATATGAAGACCCTACTAACTTTATTACAAAAATACCATGACGTTACAATGACCTGAATCTCAGGTCATTGTAACTTCGTGGTTTTTTCCAGTAAGGTTAGTAGCGTCTTCAATTTTTTAAGAACAAAATCATGTAATCCGGGAAAAAAGTTCTATAAAACCATGTCTTTTTTCATCTTTTTTGGTTGATTCGTTTACTATTTTTTGAACTAAATTTTGCCTTAGGTGAAACGTGAATTAAGTTTTAGTATTTTTTAATCTGAATGGAAACTTAGTTCAGTTGGTTAGGAATCATAACTTATGAAGTATTTAGAAAATTTTTTTAGGTCATACAGTTTTTTTATTTGCGACCTGTATTCGCTGCAAGGACTATAGTATAATTTTCACCTTTCCGCCCACCTGGTGTACTAGTATAACATGACGAATCAACTAAACTGTCGGGTTTATTATTAACTGTATATAACTGCTCTTTACCGATATACTTTACGTATGTTGTCTTCGTCCAAATGCTGCATTTGTAATGAAATATATCTGACCAAATCATTGTTCACAAAAATACGAGAAAATGAATGGGCTATATCTTCAAATAAACATAATCTTGCCTTGACTACTCTTGTTTCTTATTTCATCAGTGCAAAACGCTTGTGAACTAAATTAATAAAAAACAATAAAAGTGGCAAATACAGTCCTTAACCATTTATCGGACGCTTTTTTTAAGCCAAAATGGGGTCGTTCTAATTAAAAATGGCCTCTTTTGTGACGATGCTCATTTATCGGATGCTATTTTCCAGAATCGAAAACGTCCGATAAATGGTTAAGGACTGTAACGCATTTTTTGGTTGCCCGATTTATTATGGACACGGCATAAAAAGTCTCTTAAAAGCGCAAAAACATATATTTTCCCGATATTTCGCAATTAGGTTAACCGCCTCAGCAACATGACATCTGACCCGTTTATGATCAGCCGTCTAGGGGTTAAATTCATTAATCATTTTTGTCAGGAAATACAGTTTTTTTTTAGTTTAGTTTTAGTATTTTAATTAATAACAGGAAACCTCAATCACGCTTAGCTTTTATACAGTCCTAACTCCATTTTCGGATGCTATTTTCGAGCACCGAAAACGTCTGATAAATGAGTAAGAACTGTATTTGTACACCCATCAATAGGGGGAATTCCTAAATTTTTTTGTCGAAAATAAAGTTAATCATATGTTGCTGAAAAGCATTTTTATAGGGGTATTTGACCACGGCGCTTCTGATTTTTACACTTACAACCGTTAAAAACCAACCGGTTAGGAAAAAATTACCATTTACCACTAAAATTTCATGTTTTTTGGCTCTGGTATGCGGGTAGTAATTTTCAGTTAAACAAAAGACCTTGATAAGTCCGGATAAGCAGGAGCAAGTGCCATTTTTTCCATTCTACAAAAAAAAATCACCGTTTTTCTTATCCAGGAGGCCTAGCAATAGGCAAAATGAGTTGATCACATGGATTTTCTAAGAGATGATCACCAGATGATCCTTTTTTTTCAAATTTCCTCTAATTTTCATAACCTATACCAGGAATCAAAATTGGTACAATGGGCGCAGGAATTTCTCACCAATAGTGCCCGCTTTTTTGTGCAATGACTAGGTAAAATTCCTGGTCAACATATTTTTTTAAAAATGCTCAATACTCCTTACTTTTTTTTTGCCGATTTGACCAGGAATTTTACCTAGCAATGACTGTATATTTTGTTCGATAAATGCCAATATAAAATGGACGTTATTCAGGATGACGCAGGCGCCCTTTTGGACGTCCGTCGAGGATGTTGAGCGGGAGTTATATCTCGAGTTAACGCCAGAAGAAGCCCTTGAAGAAAGTTACCGTGTTGTTAAAAGACAGATTGAGCGCGAAGCGCTCAAAATGATTAGTAAAATTCGAGAAGAAAAAGAGAAATTACTCAAGGAGCTTCAAATCCGGTANAAGTAGTCTCTGAAAAATTGTTTTTGGAAAGTCCTGATTTAAAATCATTTGTGAAAATCTTTTCTTGAAAATGTTTTTTTTTAATTTTTTTTTTCTTTAATTTTTTTTGAAATTTTTTTTTTTGAAAAAATTTTTTTTTTGGAAATAGTTGATTGAAAATCTTTTCTTCACCTTTTTTGAAAATCTTTTCTTGAAATCGCTTTTGAACATTATTTTTCAAAACCAGTTTTTTTGACGAATTTGACGATTTTGTATTTTTTTCGACAAAAATTGTCAAAATTAATTGAAATTTCACTGGTGGATTGCTAATTTTTTTCTGATCATTTCTGGATTATACGACGCCATCGAATTCGGGCTCTATAAGGAAGTCCCATATTACCTATCGTTAACCCTTCTTTTATAATTTCGACTGCGCAGAATAGGCTAAGGGCGCGTCTCTCTTTTTCGTTTTTTTCCTTCTGCATCCTGGGGCTCGGAAAAGGTGTAGTCCAATTGGTATCGACCGCTAAAATAGTCAACAACAAGACACAGCTTTATTTGAAAAACAACGATTTAGTTTTTCCTAATGTGTTTATATACTGACTAGGGTTTAGATTTTTAACCATGATGAATTTTTAGCAAGAGAGAACTTGTTGGACACATCGAAGCGGCGCCAAATGGAAATGTTAAACGAAACGGGACCCCGAATTTTCGAGGATGAGGCCATGACGAAAAATTATCGTTTTGATTTTACGACTCAAAATGATATCATGAATGTTGAACAAATTCCGCCTAAAATGCTTTAGGGCTCGGGACTGTACAAATTTTATAGAGAAAATAAATCAGTTTCGTTTATTTCTTGTAGGGTGTTTGAAACCTTGAGTAACCTTTAACTTATAGGTCTCCTTACGAGTTTTGTTTAACCCTTGAACGCATATTATAGACTTTAACTCTCGCGCTCCCGAGAGTGCCATATGTCACTAATTTTATGTTATGGCACTAATTTAATGTTATCCAAGAAATATATAAAAACCAGCCCATCATTTTGCTTCTATGAACTTATTGGTATAATTAGACACGGCTTGACCCCTTTCTTGCAAGGAGCAGTGTCATATGGCACTGTTGGGAGCGCAACAGGAGGCTAAAAACGGGAGGGCAGGTGTTAAATAATAGCCTTGAGAGTGCTAATGCGGAGAAACGTTGGCAATATGTGTTCAAGGGTTAACTCGCAGGGGGAAGTGTGTGTATATATGCACACGACTTGATTTTTCGTCGATTTAAGGCATAAGGAGGCCCCGCAGGGCAGAATTGGTAATGCTGACCCCCTCAACTTTTCGACAAAATTCTATTGCCGGTATTTTATTGCGTACGTTGGATATTTCAAACAGCTCTCTAGGGGGCTCTGGTGGCCCAAATAAATTTATGAATAGTCAGATCGACGTAGTTTGACGAGCTTTACAACTTGGTTTTACCAGAATTATTTCGAATAATTGTGAACTTTTAAGTGTGTGCATATATGCAGACAATTTCCCCCTACGGGTTATCAAAAAGTCATTTCCCTGAGACTCTCAGGCTGAGAGTTGAACAAAATTCGTACCGTGGCCTACTTTGGTTTTGGCTACATACAAGTCCCGAGACTTCGGCGTTTTTATTTTCGACCGCGTAATTGCGTCTACCCAAAATAATCCATTTATATCAAGAAAAAAGTGTGAAGCTTACTTGCTGGAACCCACGTCACATTTTCCGTTTGTTACGCATCAAATGGGTTATGTATAAGGTATACACTAGATACATATATTTCCACTCATTGCTTTAACCGCTAGCCGCTTGAAGTTCCGCGCTTTAGGGTCTTCAAACATAAATATAATATTCACATTAAAATCAACGGTAGTAGAACAGCGTGAAAATCATTTTCGGTTTTTCCCTTTCTAGGTTGTAAAAAATTGGGACCTGTGTGTACACTAGTGATATTATTACGATTTTTCAGAAAAAAATGTGTAAAATCGAACATTTAAAGGGTGTGGGGTACCATTTGTGGTTGCGAAAAATAAACCCGTTTAAACGCGTTTATGCGTACTTTCGCGACCAGACCATTTGGTCGCGAATCGTTGTTCAAAAGATGGTTTCGCGACCACATGGTCGCGAAAGAGCGTTTTGGGTGAGGTTTCGCGACCATTTTTGGGGAGACCATCTTTTGAACAACGATTCGCGACCAAATGGTGTGGTCGCGAAAGCACTCATAAACGGGTTTTTTTTTCGCGACCACTTGTACCCTTCACCATTTGAAGGTAGCCCCCTAGTGACCAGTGTGTTTTACTTCCGAAATTTGCTGCGGGTCGATATACCGGATACTGTAGTTTTTCCCTCCCAAAAAAAAAATCGTGAATGAAAATTGTGATCAGTTTTATGTATTTTTTCGAAAATTTAAGTTTTTGACAAAAGGCACGGGTGTACGGTACCTAATCTATATTTTTTATTAAAAAACATTGTTTACACATGTTTAAAACATTGCATCTAATATTACCGTGTGTCCGCGCAATGACTCAAGCTCTTTCAGTCATAGCTGAAGCACGCCGCGTGCTGCACGCGGTATATTTATATGGCGTGATTGAAATTAAGTTCGGACACCCTATATGAGCCTGCTTCCCGATATTTCGCAACTAAGCGTGGTTAACCGTACAATGTACGATAAATTCGGGTACTAATCCGACTAGCAAAAACGAGATCACACGGAGCGTGTCAATTTTGTTATATCACCAAAAACTCAATATTCGACAATTTCAACTTTTTTTCCGCTTCTTCGAGTTCGCAAAAACCAGTTAAAGAAACATTATACAAAATCAAATTTCGAATAAAATTCGTTTTTTTTCTTTGATAATTGGTGAAGTTAATTTCAAGTTTACATTATGTAAATTCATATTAATTTAACTTTTAACTTTGTAAGTTCTTGTACGAGTTTTTAAATTCAAATGCGATTAAAACATAAAACTTTCACGTTAATGTCTTCTAGGATTTTTTATGTTTGGTCAACCAAGAAAATTTTTTACCCAACAAAAACGCATATTATATACATCCATAACCAGTTATCTTAACTCTCAGGGGAAGGAGTTTTTGAGAACCTGTAGGGGGAAATTGAGTGCACGTATGCACACACTTTAAGTTAATAAACATTCACAATAGTTCGCAATAATTCTGGTAAAACTGGTAAAGCCAAGTTGTAGAGCTTGTCAAACTACGTCGATCTGACTATAATAGTCTTAATTTAATATCTTAAGGGTGGTCTGCTCGATTTGTTTACAAACATGCATGAAAAAGAAAACGTTATTGTGGACAAGGCATACATTCCATCAATTTGAAAATACCATGTACACATTTTCCCCACTTTTGGGAATCATTTCCCATTTTTTCACGCACCATAACTTTTGACAGTGACCTTGAATTCGAGCCTGAACTTGGCACTTCCGGTTTAGCATTTTTGCTTCACAGTCTGAACGGCTTGTTGGATCAATTTCGGTTTTTGTGGAAAAAGTGTGAAATAAAAAAATCTACAAATTTGTCAGAAAACATTTTCGATTTTTAATTTATTTTTTNTATTGATAATGGGCCCTTTAAGGGCCGCCCTTAATAGGGTAGCCATTAATATTATTAATTTAATAATATTAATGGCTACCCTATTAAGGGCGGCCCTTAAAGGGCCCATTATCAATACGTTATAACGCGTTATGGAAAAAACATACAGTACTTTAACGTATAAATTATACGGTATACAGTTGGTTACTAAACGAGTTGACACCTAACGAGTTGACAAAGTCAAACGAGTTGACAGTTTTTGACGAAAAAATCGCAAACGAAAGTGTCAACTCGTTTAGTAACCAACTGTAATAAAACAAATTTTTATAATATCAGAGTTTATTAACTACAGTCTGTGGCAGTTATAATATTGTAGCAATGAATTTTAGTCGCCTAATACATAGTAGGTGCTTCGCCATTTTTCGGGTTGGTTTTGCTTTTCGAAATACTCGGCAGCCCGAAGAAGAGAGCAAATAGGAACGCGAGGCTTTTGCGGAGGTTGACGTGACATATTTTTGGGAAGCGGTTTGCGAGTACCGGTCGTTTTGATTTTGTTTAGAGAATCAATTGGTACGTCTAGACGTACCGCGTCTTCATTGTGGCTTATTTCATGATCCAATGATATATTCTCTTTCGACATCGGACTAGATGACCGGGGTCCCAATTTGAATCCACTCTTTCCGAGACTTGGCCAGGGTTGAAATAAAATAAACGTATTTTAAAAATGAATATGAGTAATATTATACTCATAAATATAATTACAGTCTCTAATCCTATAAGGGACGCTCCCATAACGAACGTTTGTCCCATGACGCTTTTTTAGTCAAAAAAGTGATAACCCCATAACGGCCGCTATTTTTATTAAGTACAGTCCTTAACCATTTATCGGACGTTTTCGGTTCTCGAAAATAGCGTCCGATAAATGAGCATCGTCACAAAAGAGGTCATTTTTTATTAGAATGACCCCATTTTGGCCAAAAAAAGCGTCCGATAAATGAGTAAGCGTCCGATAAATAGTTAAGGACTGTATTTTGGGCGTTGCTTATTCCATAAGAGACACTTTTGTGTTTAATTTGTAAAGTTTTTTTTTGTAAAATAAGCCATTTTAATACAAATTTGTCCGAGCTTAAATCACATGGGGAAGTGCGTGTAAATAGACACGCAACTGGTTTTTTTCGTCGATTTAAGGCATATGGAGGCCCCGTATGGCAAAACGGGTATTGGTGACCACCCCTCAACTTTTCGAGAAAATTCGATTGACGGTGTTATTTTTTGCGTAGGTTGGGGATTTCAAACAGCTCTCTAGTGGGCCCTCGTGGCCCGAATCAATTTCTGAATAGTCAGCTCGACGTAGTTTGACGAGCTCTACAACTTGGCTTTACCAGTTTTTTGAATTATTGCGAATTACTGTGAATTTTTTAAGTGCGTGTTTATTTACACGCATTTTCCCCCTACGGGTTCCCAAAAACATTCTTCCCCCTGAGAGTTAAGCCTTAAGCCTATGAGGGACGCTGATCCCATGATGCACGTTTGTCCCTTAAAGGAAACTTTTTCCCCGAGAACTGAAAACGTCGTTTATTAGGGACTGCAGTAATTTACGTTGCTTGCTTATAATATTTTTCTTATAAAATATAATCTATACTTACGAAGACTTTTATGGGGCTGTAGTAATAAGGTTTATTGCAACCCTGAACTTGTATGAAACGTTGCTCGGCGCCCGGTCTCTGGACTGTCCGGATCTCTGGGCTGTCCGGTCTCTGGGCTGCCTTCTACTTTTGATCCACTATTCATGTTCAGATCATTGTTGGCTTCATCCTGATTCTCTGGTAATCTCCATAATCCATATCCTGGAATCTCCATAAGCAATTTTTTTTTTGTGAATTAAATATAAAAAAATTAAAACAGAAGTTAGAGGTAGCTTAGTTCTGCACAATTGTGACAAAAAAGTTATTTTCAAATTGATTGGTTACAAGTCAATCAAGAAAATTAGTACTTTTTGAAACCACAAAAAATGTCTGGGCGACAACAAAAACACCTACAGTCCAGGGGGGGTCTTTTTGTAACAAAGCGCACATCTAACGAGACAAGACATGCACATCTAGGGTGCACATCTAGGGTTGGAATCCAAGTGCCGACCTCTGCCCCTGACTTTAACATTTTAGCAGCAAATCTTAACTCCCTGGGGGAAGTGTGTGCATGTATGCACACGACTTGGTTTTTCGTCTATTTAAGGCCTATGGAGGCCCGTAGGTAAAAACGAGTATTGTTTTTACCTCTCAACTTTTCGAGAAAATTACATTGACGGTATTTTTGCGTAGGTTGGAGATTTCAAACAGCTCTCTAGGGGGCCTGGTGGCCCAAATCAATTTCTGAATAGTCAGATCGACGTAGTTTGGCGAGCTCTACAACTTGGCTTTACCAGTTTTAAATTATTGCGAATAATTGTGATTTTTTTAAGTGTGTGCATATATGCCAAGGTGGCCCTTATCATGAAGGGGGACTGTATATCATAGGAACTCGACGAATAAGACAATTTAGGGTCGAGATGAATACGTAATTGTATTCTAAATGAATTTATTCATAATATAGAAGATAAATAAGTGCGACGGCATAAAGTGTCGAGTTCTGGAATCGTATTGAAAGAAAAGAATCGGTTTTTTCATTCCAAAGACATCTACTACCCAGAAATATTGACGGTTCTTCCGATATAGAGCCTATTAGTACAAGTACTACATGCTTATAACACTCGGGCGAATCCTCTTTTACCATTGATGAAATTCGGGCGGATAAATCCATGCTCCAACTGAATAAACGCATTTTTTTATCTCATAGGTAGGACACCCGCATCATATTTTGACCCGATTTTAGAAGTGTCTTAACTCCTAGGGGGAAGTTAACTATATATAACTATATAGACACGCAACTTGAGAAAGTTTATTTTTTTCAGATAGTCTGGTTAGTAATTCAGTTATTTTTTTATATTTTTGTATTCCCATGTGGAGGTTAGTAAATTGTATTTAGTATATTAAGAAAATCCGGCAATATTATTCGATAATTTGTTCAGACTTTGCCAGACTATCAGACAAAAACTCAAATCTCTCATAATAAGGGCCACCCTTCACACCACATTTTGGCCCCTATTATGAGTAAAAAAATATTTTCAATGATAATGGCCCTCTATTATGAAAGATAAATATTATGAGAAAAATAACTTTTTTTGTCAAAAAGTGGCCCTTATTATGAGAAAGCGGGTCAAGGTGGCCCTTATCGTGGGGCCCTTATCATGAGGGGGGAGTGTAATGGACATAAATGAGATGGAAACCACATGTTTTATATTCATAACTTTTTAATCATTATTTTAAAGAAATTAAGGATCATGGTACAGGTTTAGTCTCATGAAAATCGGCTGAGCGTTTCTAGATTGTATTTGAAAATAAGCTAAAAACGTAAAACAATCATTGGAATCCAATGATTGGATATCCCTTTATTCTACTTTTTAATATTTGGTAATTCGGCAAATAGAAAGGAAACCCATATCTTGACTACTTTCGTACATATAACAACATTTTCTAAGAATTATTGTAATAATGAATCATTAAATAACCAAAAATGTAGACGACTCCATCGTCTACAATAATCAATATTTATCTATTCTTTTATACGAGAAAATTAAGGTGTAAATCGTTAATAGAAATGCAAACTTATAATTATGGGTGATAATTTACTAAGGCAAATTACGACACAAAATTATACTTGCAAATTACGCAATTATTTTGCAAGTGCCTTTTGAGCCGGTTTTCAACTATCACATAACGGTTTTAATTGTACTTGTCATTTACGGCCCTTCTAATTTGTCAAAAAGGGCTGTTTGTTTTGAATTTTAGAATATTTCCATAGGACAGCTTAGCGTGGGTAAACTAGTCGTAACGTCGATTATAAATTATATATTATATACACAGGGTGCGTCGTTATGTTTCACCTTTTCCCGCCCGTGCCGTTATGTTACACTTTTTTGAGAAAATATTTTCCCCGAATACCTACAGGGTGAGGTAATATAGATGCTAAGCCGTTTTTGGTTCGGGAGTGTGCTGAGCGAATTTAAGTCACCAAAAAACGGCTTAGCATCTATATTACCTCACCCTGTATCTTTATATGTTACGCCCTACGGCGCGCCTTTATTTTTTATTTTTCCCGCTCGGACCATTATGTTTCACTATTTTTCGAATTTGTTTGCGAAACATAACGGCGCACCCTGTGTATTTCATATAATATTACCTTCTGGCTTTCTCCGCATGATACACCCGATCTTCAAGAACATCAGTCAAGTATTGTTTTATCCTTTTGTCAATAAGCTCGTAGTTCACCTTTTCCTAATAAAAAAAAATAATAATAGAAATTCACCCTATGATCATTCATTATTTCAAAAATTTTAAACATTGGCCATCGTTAACATTTTGATATACACCGGGTACGCAGTTATCGGGCGGGTTTCGCGAC
>SCLG01000198.1:0-15545 GCA_004367875.1 Oikopleura albicans
TCCATAAAGGACATTTATCCCGTTTTTAAATACAGTCCTTGATTCCATAAGTTATGGACCATAACGGCGGTTTTTGGTTCTCGAAAAATACGGCCGGTATGGGGTTAATTTGGGACAATTTGTAACAAAGTAGCTTATTGAATTTTGGTCTTCATAAAAAACGTCAAAATACACGATTTCAAAGATTTTTTCCCAAAAAATTGACTTGACCTTAGTGCGAGAAAAAAAGAATGACTTGACCTTATAACCAGACCCCTGTAAACAACATGATAAGTTTCCTTAAAACTGACTTGACCTTTCTAAGTTAGAAACTCTACGCAACAAATCGCTTACCTTACAACCAACAAGTACATTTTCGCCTGTCGGCGAATTACTATTTTTTCACCTCCACCTTTATTCCGTCGGAAATTGTACCATTACCCTTTCTCCATAAAACACAAGATCTCTTTTGATCTACCGACACTCCTAAAACGGCGCCAGTACATTGACTTGTAGTACAGTAGGTAACACCTGTACTTTTAGATGATATATTATGAATTATAATTTATGATAATGCAGACGAATTTTTCATGTGATAATTGGTCCTGCAACGGAAAAATGCGATTATATTTGCATTTTATACTTTATTGCAATCAGTCACAGAATAACGTTACTTATCAATAGTACGTGTATTTGCACGCAGGAAACACAAATCGCCCACTTTTTTTTATCGCAAAAAATGTTTCAGGCGAAGCACTGATTCAATAAGCGCTCAAGACTAGTAACTTGCGGATTTTTTTATCCGTAGAGCGCAGCTTTTCGTGTTTCCACATTTTTAGGGGCACACAGTACCCAATGCGGATATAGATCACAATTCGGTGACAAGACAGCTGACTAAAGAAGGGTTGTTTTCAATTATGGTTTATTTTTGTGCAAACTTCAAAATTCTATCAGAAATTACAGTAGTTTGTCTTTTGGGGCGCGTTGAGCCTTACAAATTGCCCACTTTACGAAACAATATTGAGCAGCGAAATAGGTAGATAAAACATACAGCTTTGAGTTGCTTATTGGCATAACAAATTTGTCGACAGCAAGTGTTAAATCCGAGACAACAAAAATTAGTCCAGCACCGAGCGAAAACAGACGTTCGGGAAATGTGGCGCGGGCTACAAACGCGCCATCCAGACTGCGCCATGCCATAAACCCAATCAGAACTGTATATGCCGTCACCACAACTTTCATTTGTTCTGTAAATTATATTTTGAAGACGTTTAACTCCGGGGTATACAAATTAAGCTGAAGAAAATATAAAACCGATTGCACAAATTTTCTCTGGCTGATTCATCGTTGGGGTTCAACTAGGTCCTTTAGAGACTGGTCCAAAATTTGGACCCCAAATTATTGCGCCCGACTTATGCAGACAGTAGAAAATTCATGCTCAAAGTATACACACAATTAGATATACCGTTTTAACACACAATTTGTGTAATCTTTTCCTCTTGTCCAAGTTGGACAGTCTAACTTATTAACTTACCTTCTTTTATATCGTCGAGAATTAAGCGCTGTAACCCGTACATCAAAGACGCAGTCATCATAAAAGTATACATTTGAATTGTTTCCCATCCGAAGGACATTGTATACATCATCTGCGCCAAGCCAAAAAATACAACTCCGGGAATAAAAAAGTGTCGCTCGTCACCATAAATTAAAAATAAGTCACCGATCGCTGAAAGAACCAGGCCGATTTGAACTGTAGTTGGCGCCCCAGGCACACATTTCGTCGCATTCTTCACGCGCTGAATTTGGTAAAATCCAATCAAGCATGGAATGCCTTTGATGAAAAGCCTCAATATGTTTTTTTCAAATATACCTACTAATACTTTATGAGCGGTTTACCGTCAACTTCTCACTCCACCGCCGATAAACCGGGTATCACACAACAAGTCTGGTGTGTGGTCTCCACTGGTACCAATGGCGACTGGTACCCGTTAACAGTCGAATTTGGTACCATTCGGTGCAGTGGACCAGTCGTGTGATACCCGATAAACCGACGAGTTGTGCGCGCAATTGTAAATGAATAAAATTTTCAAAAAATACGTTGAATGAAGAAAAATAAAAAAAAATGGTCGTATTTGTACACGCCTCACATACATGTATCTGACTCGGTTCTGTAGGTAAAAATTGAAATTCTTAAAATATCTGTGGCGAGCTTTAGAATTTTTTAAATGTCAGTTTTTTTTTGGACCCTAAAAAATTATACAGCTCGCTACAGACATATGGAAAATTTTAGTTTTTAATTGAATGGTCCCTATTGCCAATAGGCTATTGGCCGAAAATAATTAAAGGACCGTTTTGGCCAAAAAATTATTCATAGGGACCAACAGAGCCGAATCAGATATTATAGTACAGTATAAATTAATGATACAAATTATATCATATAATAGCCAGTTCAGTGTTAACTCCATGTATTTTAAGCTACATACAGTATGATGTATGTAACATACATCATTTATGTAAGTTGCTATGAAGTTTGACCCGTAAATCACGAATTTGAAATAAAATTTTAAAAGAGACGTGTTTTAACCGTAAATTCCTTGATCCACATGCCGCATACGGTATGGGCTTTTCATACATAATTTCAAAATATTAAAACTATCCCATGTTTCCCCTGGGGGGTTAATTGACAAAACACTACCTTTGATATCTCAACTCCGGATCTGGGTGATACATTGCATGGTAAGTTGTTATACAAGCAAAGAATGCAAATGCCAGGTCATTTATCATATTTAATAGTTCTTTCGTATATCGTATTTTTCTTATTTATTTTTCCTTTTCAGACTCAAATATCAATCGATTATTTACAGTTCATTGTTGAAATACGAGAAATAAAATAAATTTCGCAGATTTAACGAGACTAAGGGCAAAGTTTGGGTCAAATTTTACTCGTGGGTTAGCTTTGCAACATAAAAATATACAGCAGGATCGCCAAATAAAGCCCTATTTTTTATTAAAAAATATTCAAAATATGCCCGGGTATACCCGTAATAGTTCAAACATTTTAGTGTTTTGCTCATACATGCTATTGGTAAGCTATGGGCTATAGCTAGGGGGCGCATCGTGGGCTGTTGAAAAAATGGCCCGAATGAAAGAAAACCTTTGAGACTATGATAATCCGGGGTTGGGGTAAATCGGACCTTGCGAGTTTTTTGGAACGATCAAAAAACTTGTAGATGGTCACGTATGGGCGCTGGAGAGCAAATTTAATAACAAAAATAATAATTTTCAATTCCCCATAACTGAAATACAAGCAACGCCTATTGGCTCATGCTTTTTTTAGGCGACTCCTATTGGCTAGCGTCCTTTAGCCACGCAAACAACTCACCGCGCTGCTTGTAATTTATGGGACAAAATCCGAAAGAAATAATAATTTATAATTGCCTTACAATCAGTAGATACCGTAGTCTGTAATACAGCCGCTGTGTACAATGAGTTTGCAGTCTGGTGTAAAAATATCTTCAGTATAATTGGCCGGGACAGACTGATTTTTGTAAATACGGAAAAGGGCGAAACCTGGAAACTGCCCTGTTTGTTTCATTTTCGACAAAAATATAAATTTTGATAGATTTTGAACATTTTGAATATTGATAGTTCTTGAAAACGAAAGTTTTGTGACATTTCGCGCTGTTCAAGTTTTGCGATTTTATTTTTCTTCGTTTTCAGGTTTTGTCATTTTTCGTATTCCCAAGAATCAGCCTATAGTATAGGCCCTATACCAATTGGTCATACAAAAGGTGATCATGACGGTTAGGCCATACTGCAACTCCTTATATTATTTAGAGAGGTACAGTGTATATAATTGGAAAGTCGAACTTTTTCGAACAAGAAACATCAATTAGATTTAATTACAAGTCATCATCTAAAAATCTATCCAAATACTCCTCTTGGGCTATTGCTGTGCTGCCCATAAATTCGAAATCGGTTTCTTTATTAGCCGTGAGTAATAAATCTTCATTACCAATATTAAGGCCAATCGCTGTGTCTGCCTAAAAATATTCGGTATATGTATGAATTTAATATTTCATGCTTTATTTTTTATGTTGATTTTTATGTCGTTAGATTTACTAAAATAACACATCGGAAAAAACGCGTTTTATACGAATGTGTTTGAATGTTTTTGATAAAATGTTTAACGCAATTCACGTGTTTGCTGTCAGACGAGAGAAACGATGCTCGTTTTTAACCGCTCGATATATTGTAAACGGTCTACTTTTGAAAGACTAAAAAATAGTAAAATATCACTTTCATTGCTTTTTTATAAATTATAAAATGTTATTACTTCTGACTATCAGAAATAAAAACATTTTAAAATTTATAAAAAGCAATGAAAGTGCTATTTTACTATTTTATAGTCGTTCGAAAGTATAGCGTTTACAATATACAATATATCGAGCGGTTAAAAACGATCATCGTTTCCCTCGTCTGATAGCAAACACGTGAATTGCGTCTTTTAAGGGTTAGTTATGTAAAATCGGCATATTACCTGGACTATAATCATTTTAATTAGTCTTTGGTCGGTGACGACGAGCGGATTAAATTTGACCAAACCGTAAGAAGATGCGACGTCGGCAAGTTGGACAGAAACGCGTTCTCGTATTCGCTGCCGTTTACTTTTTACCCTTTTTCGGCCGGCCTCTTCGTCCTCGTCGTCGGATAGGTCGAATAAAAATGTCAAATCCACCGGTTCGGTAAAGGTTTCTTAAACAAGGTTCAAATTATCTTTTTTTAAAGGGCAGTTAACCAGCCGGTTTCAAGAAAAAATTGGCCAACAATAACGCTTAATTTATAAGATATCGACAAGTCCCTAAACTTTCCATGTTAGTATCCATGATAGGAGTTAGGCAAAAGTCGCACTATGAAACGAAGTTTTTCGACACTTAAAAATAATGGCGGTAGAGAGAGAAAAAAAATAAACACGAAAAGGGTGGCGCCCCAGAGCACCAAAATAATTCCAAATTTTTTTCGGATTTTTGAAGAAAATTTTTTTGAATATTTTGAAATTTTTTTTTGGAAAAGTTCAAAAAGATTTTGGAATTTTTTTGGTGCTCTGGGGCGCCACCCTTTTCGTGTTTATTTTTTTGCTCTCTCTACCGCCATTAAATTTTAAGTGTCAAAAAACTTCGTTTCATAGACTATGAATCATAGTGCGACTTTTGCCTAACTACTCATGATAGTAAGGGCATGCCCACTAACGAAACGGAGAGCAAAAGAATGCAACCCGGAAGAGACATAAGGTACAAAAGTGCAGCATTCGATTAACCAACGCGATTAGCCCTCCCACTTGAATACTGTATTTTCACAATGTCTCCTCCAGGTCCTCCCACAAATTTTTCTCCAGTTTTTTTTCACTGATTACGGCTGTACATTGTAATCGAGCTTACATAAAATACCAAAAATTAAAACCGCACCTAAACGGGCCGGGAGTTTTGGGGCAACGTCAATTTTGGATAACACATTAACGGCGGGCAGGGACAGACGCAGCATGGCCGCCAGCGTGGCTAATAAAGCCGCCGTGAAAATATGGGGATCGCAAGCATGACGGGATTCGGTGAAGTACAGGGCCGCCGTTCGAATGTCATTACTGGTCAAAAATTGAACCAACTTCTCAACCGAATCGTGAACGGAGAATAATTCGGCCTGCCCGGGGAAATCGAACAGTAAATAAGTTCGCTCGGGAATTTTCTCCAGTTCCATCAATAGCCAATTTTTATTTTCCAGCAAGAGCTCTTACAGTTAATTAAAAACATTAAATTATAAAATAAACCAAAAAACAAAACTGAGGGTGAAAATTACCTATTACAATGCAGACAAAAGGTCCATACAAAAATGAAAAGTAAAAAACAGCAATATTTCTGTATTAACTCTTAGGCGACGAGTTTTAACTGTCATGGTCCGTTCTGCCCACATGTGGGCTGATTTCATTTCATCATTGGCAATGATTCATTGCACTAAAACTAGTAAATAAATTTTTAAATTTTTAACGGGTTATGAAACCCCTGACTGTAGGTTTAGAATTTTATTTATATACTTAATTAATATATTGTAGCTAAATGTATATTTTTTAGCTTTTTAACTCGTGCAGCAAACAACGATTATATGGGGAAATTGGCCAATCCAAATGAACAATCCGTTTTAAACGGATTTTTTGTTGTTTGTTTTGTGAAGAAATTTATTAAAATCAGTCCGCACAAATTATCTTCACAAAACAAACAACAGAAAATCCGTTAAAAACGGATTGTTCATTTGGATTGGCCAATTTCCTCATATAATCGTTGTTTGCTCCACGAGTTAAAAACCTTAAAAATACATTTAGCTACAATATATTAATAAAGTATATTAATGAATTTTTAAACCAACATTCAGGGGTTTCATAATCCGTTAAAAATTTAAAAATTTATTTACTAGTTCTAGTGCAATGATGAAATGAAATCAGCCCACATGTGGGCAGAACGGACCATGACAGTTAAGCAAGCGTCTGTTTCTTTCCGTCAAAAAATTCTACATGGGGTTTTTAAAGCGGTTAAAATCCACATAATAATAAAGTAATATATCATATATTATGTGTGTGATAACGTCAGGACTCGATTTTTTAACGATTCTCAGAAAGAAGAAAAAAAATATGTTTTCACTTTGCCTCCGGGGCGCCATCTTCGCTTCCTTTTTGCACGTGACGCCGGAAATATTATTTTCTCTTTTTTTTCCTGTCCAGGATCACGTGGTGTACTAGACTCGCGAAAAGAAAAAAAATATTTATCGAGTGAGGTATCTTGGATAAAGACGCGCGAGTGCACTAATGGGATATATTTGACTTGATGAGATTTTGACTATAAAATGTGTAGCAAAATTACGTGATTGAAATAATTTTCTTCAAAATTAATGCACTAAGAACACGTTTATGACTTCAATTGTGCACAATTAACAATTTACCTAAGCTCTATTTACAGTTAAAAACGATTTAGTCAAATAAATAATGGTAAAAAACATTGAGTAAAGTAAACCATTAAAATTGAGAAAAAAAAATTAAAAACAGTATATATTTTGTATATTAAAAAGTTCAAATTAAAATTGTAGATAAAACTCACATTTTTTGACATCACCGCACAAATTTCGGACACTTTCAAATATTTAAAAAATTCTCCAAAAAGACCTCAGTCAGCGCAAACGGTTTTTTAACGCTAGAGCGAAAGGCTTTTTTAGGTTGAAATGCTAAAAAAATAAATGTAATTTTGCCAAAGAACCAAAACTAAAATATGGTGAATTTTTTTATGACTAGCCAATAGTTCTTTAAACCATAGATTATGGTCTATAACTTATAGACTATAAGTTATAGATTATAATTTATAATGTATTTAATGCGTCTTTCCCATGCAATAAACGAGGGCTCCATTTGGCCCAAGTTGAAGTTCGTCCATAACTTCGCCGTGCTCAACCAGAGAGCAAATATCAATGGCGGCTTCTGGTGCCTCTGCGGTCTAGGGTGAGTCGGGTCATTTTCAAAGACAATCAAATTATAAACGCTTGATAATAAGTTGATATCGCAATTTTTTGTGTGTGAATAAATAGTGCCCCGTATTTGGCGACTCGACCCTTATTAAGCGAAATGAATCTGTATTTGAGTGGCGACCGCTTGAAGATTTTACGTCTGAGTACCCGACTTTATTTTGAAGTCATTCGTTTTTTTCAATAATCAGTCATATAATATCATTTTATTGTTTATTTTGTTTCTATATAACAGGAAATTTTTCCCTGAAAATGAAAACAATGTTAACCCGGAACTAGATGTAGCATTGAATTAATTGATTTTTGTGATTGTTTTATTTATACCAAAAATGTGGGTTACCAATAGGTGGTTCGAAAATTGCGGTTTACCCTGGTTGAAAAAGAGGTACTTTCTTATGAAGTTTATGTTTTTTGAATCTAATAAAGTTAATTCAGCCTATAATTATTTTTTACTAGGACGTTTAAGACTCTTAAACTTTAAGAGTGAGTTTCAAAAAAAAATTGGTATTTTTGAAGTATTTCGTGTTCCAGTACACTCCTTGAGGGTTTATGTGCACGGGCTTAATGTGCCCACTTAGCCCCGATGGATGGTTTATGTGCCCAGTTTTCGAGAAAAAGTTTTCCACGAATCCCGCCCACGCATGAGGGTTTATGTGCCCACTGACTCATTTTCATAATTTCAAAATCTCTTTTTTTTGTATCGACCGACCAGTGATAAATAAAATTTTTCTATTTTTTTGCCATTTTTAACTAAGTTTTGTAATTTTATATTTAACAAGAACAAGATTAACAGTTTATGCACTGAAATTTGATACAAAAGAGTCCGACCGTCGCTTCATGTGCCCAAAAAAAAATCAGCAAAGTTTTCCGCCTACGCTTGCGGGTTTAAGTGCCCAATTTCGGTTTATGTGCCCACTTTTCAGGTCGCGAAATNTAGTCTATTTATAATATTGAGTCTGACTTATATTTAGCCAATAGAATGAGGTCATGTGGTCTGTTTTTTTGTGTAATTCTCAGACGGAAAAGACTCACAATCCAATTCTCTCACAGACCGTCTCATAATTATTATGACCTGAATGAGACAGGAAATTTTTTTTCGCAGATGATAAAGAACCCCGTCTCGCTGAAAATGAAAATGACATTGATCCGGATGATGTCTATATAGAGATTTTGTTTGGTATATTTTTTGCTATTTTTGACCATTTTTAGGCAAATTTGGAAAAAAACGTTTTTTCTAAAATCCACCGTTAATTTTGAAAATCTGATTTCAGATTCCGCTTCTCCGCACAAAACTGCTTCTAAAACACGTTTGTTTTATTCATTTACTACCACGTAATCACTTGAAGGTGCAAACCTATAAAAAAGCTTCAAACCCCATAAAACCCATATTTTTTCCAAATTTTACAAAAAAATTCACACCGCTTTTACGCTTATATGTGGGAAATCTGTATATAAATTTTCAGTTCCCTAGCACCAACTTTGCGCAAACGGCATGCAAAACAAGGTCTCAAGCGTCTCATGAGACATCATATTGTTGAACCAATCACATTTTTGTTGACGGAAATTAATAAACTTGATATCATATTATGCGCAATGAGTCAATTATTAAAATAAAAAAAGCAGATCCAGAATACCTCAAACCGTTGAGAAATGAGAGAGAAAATAATGAAAAAGTGCGCCAAAAGGCGCATCCGGACGCGCAGCAGTTAAGAATGTAAAATAAATAGTTTTGTTCGGAATATTCGATGTACGAGTCGTTCGTTCAAAATTTGAACTTCAAATAACAAACCAGCCCTTATTTGGCGTGATCTATGCCCGTTTTTTGTCCATCTGACTCACCCTACTACGGCCGGATCCAAATTGACAATTACAGTATCTCTATTGATCGAATTTAAATAGTTCATTGCGGCCCGACAGTAGGTCGATTTACCGGCCCCAGGGGACCCAATAACAACCTGACCAAATCGCGGCATTATCCAAAAAAAGCAAAACTAAAAGAAAAGAAATGACTGAAAAAAAAAATGAAAGTTCTCAAATATCCCCCAAAGTGATTGGTTTCATGGTGAGCCAATCAGCGCGCGGCATTTTGTAACATCAAAATAATCAATTTTTCGGCGAGACGGGGGAAAAGAGACATCAGGGAAGTTTGATTTTAATTACAGAGAAATAACAACTTTTGAACAATCGGTATATTCTTTATTGATGAGAGAAGCACTTTTTTGTTGTATTTATGATGCCTTGTCCTGCAGCCAGGATCAAATTATTTTTTAAAAAAGTTCATTCGGGTTTCACTTTGTTATTGACAAAAAAAAAATGTCGAATCTAATGGAAAATAATGTACTTATTCTTCGTTTGATAATCAGAGAATATTGCCAGATCTAGTGTTTGTAGCAAATCTTCGTTAAAATATTTACGGTGGTTTTAATGGAACACATGGGACTGTGTCTACGGGACACCTTGATACAGTATATCTAGTGTAAGCCTAGCTAGGGTGGGTCAAGTCATTTTCAACAATGTTCAAATCAATACAAAATGTTGGTCATTGGTTAAAGTTAATGCGTTTAACCCTAATGATTAATTAATTTCTCAATTTTGAATGATTAGGGCCTAATCATTCAAAATTGAGAAATTAATTAATCCTGACGACTCTACGGGTTAAGCTTAAAACTGATAAAATATTTCTTTCGAATATTTCGTAGGTAGTCTGTCGACATTTGTTTCTCTTGTAACGCTCATTTATTGAATGCTTTTTGTTATCAGACCCTAAGAATCAGCCCGGTTACAATTTTCGAAACGCCCCAAATTTTAATTAATATATTTTTTTGCTGTGTAATAATTAATATCAATGAATCATTGACAATGATATTATCATCCATAAAAAGGGTATCTAGCAAACCGAAGAATGCTGTATTTCTTTTCATTTTTGTCACAGAAAGTTTAAACTTTTTTTTGAGAATAATTGAGAGTATCAAAATTAGATTTTTCATTGCATAGAACATTGTATGCAGATACAATACATGATTGTGAACAATAATGAAAACTATCATTTCAGGCACTTTTAACAGACAATTAGGTAATATTATGAGTATCTGTTAAATTTTTCTGTTAAAAGTGCCTGAAATGATACTTTGTTCTTCACAATCATGTTTTGTATCTCCATACAATGTTCTATGCAATGAAAAATCTAATTTTGGTTCTCTGAATCATTCTCAAAACGAGCTGTATCGTGGATTTAATTTTTTTATTGAGCTCATATACGGTCATAAGAGCTAAAAATCATAAGGTCTTTTTACGGTGTGACTTTATAACCAATAGATGTTTTATGATTATTGGTTTATTAAATGTGATATATTATTAGAATGGATACTAATGACGAGTACAAGTCGCCATTATCGTCACGCTATGTGTCGCCCGAAATGAACAAAAACTTTGGTAACAATAAGAAGTTCAGCACGTGGCGCCAGCTGTGGACGTGGTTGGCCGAGGCCGAAAGGGACCTTGGCCTTCCAATCCAAGCGTCGCAAATCGCGGAGATGAAGGAGCATATTCACAATATCGATTATAAACTCGCCGCCGCCGAAGAAAAAGCGAGACGGCATGATGTGATGGCTCACGTTCACACATTTGCCACTGCTGCCCCCAGTGACGGGTTGTAAATGCCACCAGACAGTTGTATATGCCCCAGATTATCCGCCGTCGGTGCCGTTTTAGTACCGGGTTGCATTTGGGCCGATACAGAGTCAAGTCTCATTAAGAATAAGAAACGTAGGTAGCTTTTTTTTAGGTTGCACAAATCTATATCTCCGTAAAGTATTTTCGCCCGTCGCTTCGAAGATACTGACAAATACATTACGAAAGTTGAGGGCGTTTGCGGTAAATATGCTCACGTGCTCCGGGAGTTAAAAATTAAAAATCGGGCTCCACCAGGCGACATAAAATAAAATGAACCATATTTTTGCTTTTGGAATTTTTTCATTCCGATAATTTTTACCCTCGAAAAGCCAATCGCCCTTTTTTCTGCAACCTAAAAAAAAACTACCGTAGGCCTTCTCATATTTTTGAAAAATCATCCCTGTTTATAGATAATAGATATTTTCCCAAACATTTAAAAACACGCATTTTCGGAAGATAAATCTCGAAAAATGCAAAAAAAAAACATACTTTTATAAAAGCAAAACTTAGAAGCTTATGAATAATTATTTCCAAGAGCTACGAAAATCACGGATAGTTGCGTAAGATTCACAAAAACATGATTTTTCGATCCCCAAAATAGGATCAGCAAGCAAAGTACAAACATGATTGTTTTTTAGGAAGTAAAACAAGCTTTTTTGAGCGGGATCAGTTATTTTTCCGTGCCCGGGAATATTTTTCAACCCGCCTGTCAGCGCCTCGCCCATTATTCATTTGGGCGCAACGAGCTGTTTTGTTGGGGACAATGCCGATTGTATAATCATTCGGGATGCTCTTGACATTTTGCTGCCAAAAGTGGCGCGTGTCATAAATCGACTGAGAGCGTTTGCGGAGGAGCACGCCAATTTACCCACGCTTGGTTATACTCATCTTCAACCGGCCCAAATGACAACGGTTGGAAAGCGTGCGTGCTTATGGATGCAGGATTTGGTCAATGACCTGGAAAATCTTGAACATGTCCGAAATGGGCTTAAATTTCGAGGTGTCAAGGCCAGTGTTTTTTGCAATTATTGGTGATAACAGGCGTTGTTGGTTGTAAGGTCAGCCATTTTGACCCCTCAGTTTTTTTTGTTGCACTATTAAGTCAAGCCATATTTTTTTCAAAATAAATATGTCTTTTTTGGGTGAATATCTCCCCGCTCAAATGGTTATAAGGTCAAGTCAGTTGTAGACTTTGACCTTATAATCAACACGCCGTGTACTTAAATGCCACCAAAAACGCGAAATATTGATGTTATAATTTATATGATAATATATACCATCATACTTTCCGGCAGAAATCCCTCTGGCGGCATTCTGAAACTCATAGAAATAATACAGGAATTTAACGCTGAGTCCGTTTACATGATACCCGGATAGTTTCCTTTAGGCTGAAAGTATCGGCGCTAATTAGAGGAGTCTCCCTAGAGTGGTTATTTTTTTGTTTAATTTGCTAATTCCAAACACTGCTAAGGGAACAACCGGTACACAGGCCAGCTTTCTAGAACTCTTTCAAGGCGATCACGAAAAAGTAAAAGAACTGGACAAAAAGTTGACCAAACTGGCCGGATTCGAGCGATGCTATACAATCACGGGACAGACGTACCCGAGAAAGCAGGACGCGCACGTCATCAATGCGCTGGCCGAGTTTGCCGCCTCGGCACACAAAATTTGTACCGATATCCGACTTTTGGCGTCCAATAAGGAAATCGAGGAACCGTTTGAAAAATCACAGATTGGATCGTCGGCAATGCCCTATAAGCGCAACCCGATGCGATCTGAGCGATGTTGCGGAATTGCCCGCTACCTGATGGGTCTGCCGGCCGCCGCTGTTCAGACCGCCGCCGTCCAATGGATGGAGCGGACATTAGACGACAGTGCCGTCAGACGACTCTATCTCCCGGAAGCCTTACTCTCCGCAGATGCCATTGCTTTGTTACTACAGAATATCTCGGAGGGGCTCGTTGTGTATCCAAAGGTACATAATTAAGGTGTATCGACCGTATCGTATATTATACGCTATATTTTATCTTATATAATTTATATAGAATATAATAATTTCGTTTTTGCAGGTCGTTGATGTTCTTTAAGGTCTTAAAATGAAGCTTTAAAAAATATTTAACGACGGGTTCACAGCGTTATTTACAAAATTTACCCGTTTTTAAGGTCATGTTTCTTATCTAACATTGATCTTCTAGGTGATTGAAAAACATGTAAAGCAAGAGCTGCCATTTATGGCATCCGAAAATATTCTCATGGCAATGGTAAAGGCCGGCGGCGACCGCCAAGAGGGCCATGAAAAAATGCGCGTCCTGTCTCACGAGGCCGGCGCGCGCGTCAAGCAGGACGGCGCCGATAATGATCTAATTGAGCGCATCAGGGGCGACAAGTTTTTCGCGCCAATTTGGGATCAGCTGGATATTCTCCTTGATCCAAAGACCTTTACAGGAAGGGCACCACAGCAGGTCGTTGAATACATTGAGTCTGATGTTCAACCCGCTTTAGAAAAATATAAATCTCAATTAGATTCCACTGTAAAGTTGGCCGTCTGACCCAACAGTTTTGATCATTATTTATTACTGGGTGAGCGAGCTAGACTCCTACAAGGGGCTCTTATAAAAAAACACATTCATCTTCCACTCTCGTTTTGTAATTTTTGGTATTTTAGAATCAAGGTGTCGCATATAAGTCGGCCATCTCCGATAATAACAAATTTTCAAGGCCACTCTAGCGCAATCTTTATTTAAAAAATGCTAAAACTCAAGTGGATCAAGTAGTGCATAGTGTTTAGTCTATGGTATAACATATCATATGTTACATATGCATCACTTTTACGCTAGTAGTTTGATAGCTCGTTCATGCGGTACAATTATTGTAGTACAATACACAAGTCGATGTGATACTGATGTTTTGTATGACTGGGTAATTTCCCCCAAAAAAGTTTCACATTAACAATATTAATGTGAAAATTTTGTATGATTGTGATTTTAACATGAACTTGTCATTTTCCGAAGTAAATGGGTGTGAAGCTTTTAAAACGAGTTTCACGATAAAGATAGATATATTTTCTACATAAGCGACCTTTATCCTTGGATTAACTGTGATTTTGTTTTAATTTTATTGTTTAAAATGAGAACAAAAACAATTTAGATTTTTAAATATGAATGGATCGTCTTTCAGTTCTTTTTGAACGGACTGCGGAATTTAAGCGTCATGTCGACACAAGCACACTTTCATCCACCGATATTTTGACAGAACTCGACCAACTCCAAAGTACATTAGGCACAGGGGCGTCTTGTTGAATTCACTTTTTTTATCGGTCTCAAAAATATTGTGATAGCTCATGCAAAAATCTGCGTCAATAAACTTTTGCTTCGATAAAGGGTCCGAAATGGGCTAGCTTTATCCCAAAATGTTTCTATAAAGAGAAAAAAATGCCTACAAGGAAATCTGGATCACGTGATGCTTATAGAACTAGTCCAATATACAGGGGGTCTGGTTATAAGGTCACAAGGTGTGACCGTTATAGCTTATAACTTATAAGGTCAAGTCATATTTTTTGCACTAAGGTCGAGTCATTTTTTTCAAGATAAATCATGTCTTTTTTCACTTTTTTGGGGTTAAATTTAGAACTCGACATATACGTTTAGAACGACAGGGGTAAACACGGGTAATAAATTTTTTTATAAAGATTTCATGTCTTTTTTTCACTTTTTTTGGGTTTAAAATATAGAACTCGACATATACGTTTAGACGATTTTTTTTATAGAAATCATATCTTTTTGAACTTTTTTCTTGCACTAAGGCCTAAGTCATTTTTTTGGAGTGCATTAAGGTCAAGTCATTTTTTTTTGGGGCTTGACCTTATAACCAGACCCCCCTGTAGGATTTTTGTTCAGATTAATTTTTCTTCAGATTTCGAAACTTTCGTTTTTGTTTTTAGTTCGTATCGGATAGTTTTTCTCAGTTGTAAGATTGCATGGATTTTGTCTACTAAGGCCCTAAGATTAAAAAATTTTAGGGAAAGTTTAGGTATAAACTCTGTTAAATAAAGTCTGCGGACTTTAATACGGTTTGCATATTTTATGGTCTTTTTTGGGAACAAAGCAATGATAATTAAAGGTGCTAATAGGCCATCTCTGTGAAACAGATTATGTACGGGAGGGTTTGACGGACGCGTTAACTGTCGATATTCCGCTAGCCATGTGTGACACGATCCCCCACACGGAGACCGTTCAAAATCTCGAAATCGACACAGTTAACTGGGGCTGTGCACGGATTAGGGTGTGTCACATCGCTACAAAATGTTCTTTACTTTTTCTTGGAAATCATCTCTTTTT
>SCLG01000198.1:33951-47679 GCA_004367875.1 Oikopleura albicans
ATTTTGTAACTTACGAGTCAGTTTTTTTTAATTATATGTAAGGTCGCTCTTCATTTACATTTGTACCCATACGTCAGAATCAAATTTCTATTCTATCGCCCGACACCAAAAACTTTCAAAAAATACCTTATGGAAATACGACTGGTGACTCGCTTTTAACCCGTATAATCCGCTGCTGTCATTTGGAGTACGGGCCCGATTTGATTGAGTTTGTAATTTATCGACCCGATCGCCCCGTCCCCCTTGACACCACTTTTCGAGATCAATTTTCGCCTTGCACCTGCCAGGTGAAGTCTGGCACCCAAGGGGTTCATTGTAAAATGCAAATCGCGTACGAGCGCGTCAAGGCTAAGTACGACAAGCGCAAGAAATCGTACCATACTGAAAAAACGCGACGCACCTCTGTACCGACCCTTCCATCCGTTGGCGCCGCCCAGCGGGAAAGAGGTATGTTTTCAGAATTGTGAAAATATTGTTAGGAAAATCTTTGCGCTTATAAGGTCTGAAATTTTGTTTGCTAGAAATTCTTACCGTATAACCTGCAATATATTTATAAGGGGTTCATCCACCTACTTCTACTTCAGCCGTGGGATTTTTTTTTCTTGGCCTAAAATTTTTTTACGAAGTTCTTGGTAAATAAGAGTTTGTTTTAATTTCATGTCATATTAGGGAAATATATGTCTTTAGGGAAATATAATTTGTTTTTCTCTTACATGTTGGAATTTATTCCGCGTTATGGTATACGCTGATGATATTCCGCCTTATGGCTTTATTAACTAAGTTTTTGTTTTCTTTTTTGAGATCAATTTTACGGGATACTAATGAATGCTCTTCGAAGGGACAATATTTTGATTCCGTTTTAAATTTGACCAAATCATATCGGTTTGGTAGCTTTAAAAAAATACAAATGAGTAAATTCGTTTTACAGTGTTCAAGAATATACTTCAGGAGGAAGCAGGTTTTCTGTATTATATTGTGCTCTTAATTTACTTTCAGATTAGTTTTTAACAAATAGACTATTTTAAAATAGTATAGATGATTGTTTTAGACTAAAAAACTGGACCCACCTCATCCATCTTCTGTCGGTATAAATAATAATAAACAGTTCTTTGCGATTAACCGTGATTTATAAAAAAAAACAAGACGCCTCACACACGTTAAAGTGAAGAAACAAGTTTTTTTTTTCAATCTTATATTTTAGAAAACAAATGATTTTTCTATTTTTGTTTCACTAAAAACAAAATCCGCTATGTGCCGGTATAGGGCTAAAATATCGTTGTTGGCTACTTTTACAGAGGGGTCTGGTTATAATGTCACAAGATGTGACCGTTATAACTTATAAGGTCAGGTCATCTTTTTTGCACTTAGGTCAAGTCATTTTTTTTCAAGATAAATCATATCTTATTTGACTTTAAGACAGTTTTTTATGGAAATTATGTCTTTTTGGACTTTTTTCCTGCATTAAGGTCAAGTCATTTTTTAGGGGCTTGACCTTATAACCAGACCTCCCTGTATGCATTTTATGTCCGAAAAGCGGATTTTTACGGCGATAAAAATATTAGCCTTATAACGTTGCGCCTGGTAAAAAGTGTTAGTACTTAAATTTTTCCTTGTTTTTAGCGCGTCGTCCGTCAATTCCAATTAATGCGGATTCGGATAAGTTGCGCCACCAGTACTTTCCGTCGTCGAGTAAAAAGGCGACGAGTAGCGCCTTCGCCACGTGGTGTCGTCAGCCGACGCCGCGCGCAAACGCTAATGAGCGCGACAAAAATGGCATTACGCCTCTGATGGTGCTGTTAAAAGGATCTTAAAATTCCTCTCTAGATTCGAAAAAGTCACACGCTCTAATCTAAAGACTTCTGACCACACTTGTGATTCTTTTTCAAAGTGCTATCATAGGATGCTGTGTGCGAAAATAGCCGGGATCCTCTTGGATGCGCACGCCGACCCCAACTGTACCACGCTAAACGGGAATACGGTACTTGATGCCCTCTTTCGACCACGTAGCTATGTGCCCGAGTCTTGGGATGGCTACGCGACCTTCAAGCTTCTGCTTCAACATGGATTTTATCGGTTCAAATTTTTTTTTTAAACTTATATTTATAAGATTTATTGTGAAATACGTAAGCAGGTAGTGCGTGGGCGGAACAGGCGGCGACCTTTTGAACATATGTTACTTTAAGCGATTTAGTAATCTATTATAAACAAGAACTACAGGCGAGACTGGTTATAAGGTCGCAAGGTGTGACCGTTATAAGGTCAAGTCATCTTTTTTCCAGATAAATCATGTCTTTTTGACTTTTTTTGGGTGTAAATTTAGAACGACGCATATAGAACGATACAGGTAATATTTTTTTATAGAAATCATGTCTTTTTTCACTTTCTCTTTGGGGTGAAGACCTCCCCCCGGCTGGCCATATTTTTTGGTCAAAGTCATATGTCTAAAAAAATGGTTATATGTCAACTTGAACATTGTCAAGTCATTTTTTGAAGTGCATTAAGGTCAACTCATTTTAGCTTTGACCTTATAACCAGCCTCATGTACAGGAAGTGGTCGTTATAACTTTTCAGAAAAAATGTAATTCATGATTTATGTTGAAGGAAAACTGACTTGAACTTATAGCGATCAAAACGTCATACCTTATAAGTTATAAATCATGTTTTATTACATTTTTTTTTCTAGATAATAATGTCTCGCCAACTCACCATAAAAGCAATGTGTGGAGTAGCTTGATTTTTTAGTTGACCTTTGGGATTAATAGTTACCCGCTTAACACAATGACACAATGCATGACATGAAAAACTGCTTACTATAATATTAACCAGTCGGTTCAAAAATCTACCTGGAATTGCAACTTACCTGTATTGGAAATTCTATGAGTTACACAATGCGCAATCGATAGCCCAGTACATTTTTGATATTTACAATTGCTATTTTTATGGTTTAGGAAATATAGGAAACGTGATGAGAATGAACATCAATTAAATGTTTAGTTTAATAATTGATGTTAAAAAATTGAACCAGCTACAGACTTAACCGCGAGCTCTTGCCTTCAATAAAAAACAAAATTAACGATGCCATTTACCTTAACCCAGCACAGAAAAAAACATTTTTCGGTGAGCAAAAATTTGTGTTTGATGTCTCAATTTCCAGCGGTTATAAGAAAACTGTCATGATGTTAAAAATGTTTTAGCATGGAAAGCGCGATTTTGTATTTTTTTTCAAAGGTCGCTAAATAAATGTAATACAGGCAAATTTATAAGTTAATTATCTAACCCCTGATGTGCTATAAAATTTTTGACCTAACCATCGTTCTAGTGCATGTCGATACTCTTCCTGGGAAAGCTCGTCAAGAAAGGTTACAGGGGGTCTGGTTATAAGGTCACAAGGTGTGACCTTTATAAGGTCAAGTCATCTGTTTTGCAATAAGGTCAAGTCATTTTTTTTTGCACTAAGAATCAGCAAGAAACTCCCGACCTACCTTAAACAAAACTGTAATAATTAAAATTATATAATGATTAATGATTAAATAATGATTAATTACTGCCACAACCTCAATCTCTGTAAATAAAAATTTTACGGAGTGACCTCCACAACCTAAAAAAAGGTCAAGACAATTTTTTTGTGAAGCTTGTTTTTTGGGAAAAAATCTTTGAAATCATGTCTTTTTACGATTTTTTTCTATAAAGTAGTGCCGATAGTAAGTTATGTAAAAGCTGCGATTGACTTCCCAAACCGGTAGTTACATAATGTAACTTACACTCCATGGTTTTGGGACCCCCTGTACGCACTAGACCCATCCTTTGGGCTTCGTTTATCGTTATAATTAAATTCATAGCATGTTTTGTCTAGGAGGAGTAGTGAAAGTATTGGAGCATCATTAAAAAAAACCGTCATTGTGTTTTTTCCGTAATCGGGCCAGCCGGACCAATTGAAAATCGTATACGGATATTTATTAACTTAGAAGCCTAATTTTGGGAGTAGTTACGTATGAGGTCAGTTTTAATATACGCATTTTAGACGCGATTGATGCAGCATTAAAGAAAAGTAAACAGAAATAAAGTCACTCAATTAAAAAAAACGTTGATATCACTGAGATTCCTTATGTCACCATCAACTGCCTTTTCACTAATCAGTAAAAAAACACTCCAATCGTCCATTATTAAGTCAACTCCTCTTGCCCCCATCACCACCCACCCATCGGTGCCAATTCACGATAGTTCACACAGTTTCTAATTCTGTCACGTCCTTAATCGGATCCCTTTTCAACATTGCATCACTGTTCAAACTGCCAGTATATAATTCTTGCTATTAAAGTTATTTTTTAATTTATCGCATAAAACCGTTGTTTTGTCTTGACCCTGTGCATACAGTTGCTCGTCGAATTTCTTTCGAGATATGGCCATTTTTGTATTTTAACCAGCAATTACCGGTACTTCCGGTTTTGGGTCCGGTTCGAAAATTTTTCAAAAATTTTAGCCCCTACATTTTCCAGTTCCATGCAAAAAACCTTTTGTCAATACCTATCTTGGTTTTCCCGCAATGTTTGTTCCAAAAAAAGTAATTTTTGTGTTGGGTTAAAAAACGACCTAGGTCTCCTTGAACAAAAATCTATTCTAAAGTTTCCAAGACATCCTTATAGCCTTTATATAAGTCTATAATTTATAGGATATAAACCCCACATTTTGTAAGAAAAAAACAAGCACCATTTTTTTGTTTTGCACTAAATTATGATATTTAGAATGAGTATAATCGTTAAAAAGCAATTTATCGACTTCATGCCTAAAGCTGTCAATTTAATAACGAAGAGTTTAACCCCAACTGTCCAAAATACGAAATATATGAGTCATATTCTCAACAATGATATCAATCCAGCCGTTACACATTTGAAACATGCTTTAGAATACAATTTACCGGGCGGAAAACATGCAAGGTTAGTTTTGTTTTTTATGTACTAAAAAATAATTCACAAACCCGTCATATAACATGAGCCGTTATTTAGAAGAAAGTTCATATTTTTTCATCATTTTTGGCTGAAATGCGTCTTTAATAGCAACTAAATTTCTTTCCTTATATTGCTTGATTATAAGGTCACAGGATCTTTTAAAGATGCCTTAAATACGTCATCGGACCTTTTAGACCATGATCTCATCATAACCCTATGACAAACATGGTGGTGGTTGATGATATGTTAAAACCCGGCCTTAAAACCACCATCATATGTTCAACCTAACTCCATCACTCTTAGAGGACTCCTAGCGGCAAACGTTTTCACGCGTTTGAATGAAAATGAAAGTTCGACCGACGCCCACTTAATACTTGGCTGGGCAGTCGAGTGTTTACAAACGTGTTTTCTTGTCGCCGACGATATAATGGACAACTCGTTAACCCGTAGGGGTCAAAAGTGCTGGTATACCAATGATAACGTCGGCCTCACTGCTATAAATGATTCTTTATCGTTGGGTAAGTTTGAAACTTATCTACATACTATACCTATAATAACGTATATAGAAGTGTCCATTTTTCGAGTGTTTTGGGGACATTGTAGTACTATACTATACAGTATAGATTATATATACAGAAGGGTCTGGTTATAAGGTCACAAGGTGTGACCGTTATAAGGTCAAGTCATCTTTTTTGCACTAAAGTCTAGTCATTTTTTCAAGATAAATCATGTTTTTTTCACTTTTTTTGAGTTTAAATTTAGAACTCGACATATACGTTTAGAACGACGCGGGTAAAACACGGGTAATAATTTTTTTATAGAAATCATATCTTTTTCAACTTTTTTCTTGCACTAAGGTCAAGTCATTTTTTTGGGGCTTGACCTTATAACTAGACCCCCCTGTACTATAATGTACCCAAGACTCTCGAAAAGTGGACACATCGCCCAATACGGACGC
Source organism: Oikopleura albicans (assembly GCA_004367875.1). Classification (NCBI taxonomy): domain Eukaryota; kingdom Metazoa; phylum Chordata; class Appendicularia; order Copelata; family Oikopleuridae; genus Oikopleura; species Oikopleura albicans. Next base: position 39,856 of record SCLG01000198.1, read on the forward strand.
TGTTTTGAGAAGCAAAACGTCCGTATTTTAAGTAACGACTGTATACAGTAATATTAAAAGAAAAAAATACTCTTTTCTCCGACCTAACTAAGAAAACATACATGTACATACAAAACCCTCGAATGTTCAAAAATAATAACTAAATTTAGAGTCTTGTGTTTATGCCCTGCTGAGAGCCCTGCCAAGTCATTTACCTATCGAGGAGCTTGTCGCCTTGTTTCAGGAAGTTACCTTTATTACAGAAATGGGTCAAACTCTTGACATGCAAAATTCCGAGCTTTCAACTGTAGATATATCACGTTTTACGGAAGAGAATTATTCAGGTCTGTGGTGTCTAATTCATATTTTGCACTTGGTAGCGTTTTTGGAGTTGAGATTTTGGACATAAAACGTTGTAAAAACGGTATGTCTCGGTTAAAGTACAAAACTTTTGTGGCTTATTTTTTGGAGCATCCGATGGAATTTTGTTACGGCACCAAAGTTGATATATTTTCCCGTAATTTTCCTCTTTCTAAATACTTGCAACCGGATTATTAGACATCCATTTAGAAAGCAATCGTAAAGTATAAGACGTCAGTATACACATTCTACTTACCAGTGGCGGCGGGAATGGTCGCGAGCGGAAAAAACGCAAATGATCCTTTACTTAAAGAAATTTTGCTAGAGTTTGGACATTATTTTCAAGTGCAAGACGATTATCTTGATTGTTACGGTGATCCAAACGTTACCGGAAAAGTCGGAACCGATATTCAGGTGAGTTAGATGCTACCTTGTAGCTCAAACGGTTTATAAGTTTAGCACATAGATATAAGAATATTAAAATATTTACCAAATGGTTTTGTGAAAACAATACGAATGAACAATGTTCATTGAACATATTATTATTGTTAACCGAGTCATTTGTGCAAANTTATTTGAAAAATCAATTTAAGGTAAAGGGGCCTTATAATCATCCTTGTATCCCCCTGTAGACCTCTATGAATTTCGAGGTGTCCAAATGATCAACTAGTTCTAGGACAACAAGTGTTCATGGCTCATTGTGAAAGCGTTGAATACTTGTAGCGAGGCCGAGCGCGTCCTTATCGAGACGCATTATGGCAAGCGGTCTGCGGTCGATGTGGCTCAAATTCGCGCCCTCTACGACCAGCTCAACATGCGACAGGTAGTTTGTTTTATGTTGTACCAAAATTTTCATTACTTTTACCGGCTTTTTCGATATACGGGTGGAAATTAACAAAGTGTACTAAATTGTTATTTAAGCCTTTTTGTAGCTAAATCCACGCGGTGTCCCAATCCACTAAAAAGATAGAGATGCCTGTTAATTACACCCCCTGCGCTGTTATCTTGTCACCCGTTATGTTGCAGATTTTCCCGTTGGCTCCGTTATCTTGCAGATTTTTTTCGGCCAATTTTCCAGGAATCCCTATCTTTATGTGTTAAGCACTGCGCTGTTATCTTGCAGATATCCCCGTTCGCTCCGTTATCTTGCGGATTTTTTTCATGCAATAATTGCAAGATAACAACGCAGGGGGTGTAGATATTATAGCTTGCTAATGGATTGGGACACCGTGTGGATTTTGCTACAAAAAGACAAAAGTAACAACATAGTATGATTCAGAGTCTGAATTTCAGACATAAAATTAGCTCCTGATTAAAAATGCTAAAATCGAAAATTCGTCTAGTCAATATCCATTTTAGTCTAGTCCAAATAATGAAAATAATTTTGGTCCAACCTAAAAAAAACTACTGCAGCTCTTTGCCGATTTTGAGGAGACGAGCTACGTCAAAATAAATAAACTAATAGCCAGCTATGATGGCCCATTAGATCGATTGATCTTCGATACCATTGCAAAGAAGCTATATAAACGCCAGAGCTAGCCAATCAAAACGATTATCTTACAAAAAATGATTATAACATGTTTAATTATTCTTCTTTCATTCTCTGTTTTTAAATATTGATTTTTTTGTCTGTCTGGAACACACTTGAATAAGCTGATTGCTGGGAGTTAATGTAGATCAATATATGAGTATGAGAGAACTCGTTTATAAGGTCAAACATTTTGGACGCTGTGGACTCAAAAATATATTTGGTTGCACTTTTGGCCATATGGGAGAAAAAATAAATATATGGAATTCCAGATGAAATATCCATAGATGGAATTCCATCTTTTGAATTTTCTTGAATTTGCGGAGATTCACTCAAGGGTTAAAACAACGAGACTCACAGAAATATAGGAGCTCTCAGCAACTGTATAAACGCTAGAGCTAGCCGTTTTCTCCAACTTATGTAAAACCACTACACACTGAAAGTGCGTTTAACTATTCACGAGGAGTAAAACATATTAAGGGTTTTAAGCTTTCTTAACATAATGGGGTATTTCATCATATGTTACGTATGATGCTAGCCTATATCTGTATAATATACACTGTATATTCATATATATATATATATACCTGGTACAATGCCATGTGCAGTGAAAAATCTATAATTTCCAGATGGATACTTTTTTGACACAAGAAAAAAATTGAATGATGATTTTGTAAACTCAAATTCCAGGCCTCACTTAATTCTTGTTAAAAAAAGTTCGGATTGTTCTTTGAATTAAATTTATCAACGAAACGTTTATTTTTAAACAAAATGACTAAAAAGGAATTCAATTGATTATAAATAACGTATCAAATTTGATATTTTGACCGCTATATGTTTGTACGGTCTGTCTTTCATAGGGTCATGTACAAATACAAACCATGCGTTATTTAGCTCCTGTGTTTACTTTGATATATTTATACAGGTTATAAAGTTATAAGTTAGAACCTTATAACATCGAACTTTTGGCGTTAGTTATACCTGCAGAACGAACTTAGCAAAATGGGTAATTGACCGTTTAGGAGTTTATAACTGAAGCTTGAATCACGTATAGGGGGAGCTTGACCTTATAGCCAGACCCCCATGTACTGCGTTCATTGCCATGCCGTTTTTAAAACTCATAGTTAACCCCTTTGAACCAAACTGGACAAAATTGTGAAAAAAAAACGATCTTATAACAAACATCCTCAATTGTTTTTTTTCTTAAAATTTCCGAGTGTTTGGTCAAGTCATGTTAAATACAGACGTTAAATCACAAGCCCGATTCCTTGAATAAAACATGAGTTCGTTATTACGTTCCAATTGTGTAATTTGTCTGCTGCATTGCACAAGATCTCTCACATCTGGTATAATGTATGCAATTCATGCGCTATTTTCGAGTTTCCATTATTTAATGACTCTATACACATTGCTTGCAAGTTTTTTTTTTTATTTGTTTTTTTTTTTGCTTCGATTTTTTTTTTTTGGACGTTGATAACTTCTTTTTTTGGGGATTCTGAGTGCGTTGACTTTTATCAATGGAGCGTGATGCTGCCTTTTCCCTTGGTAATCGTTTGTCCCGAGGGACTCGAGGCGGTAATAGGAAGACCAGCTTTGAAAATAATCTAAATTAGAAGTTTTGACATCTAAAGTACACCCAGCTGAACTCAAGATATTTATAATTTTTGAAAAAAACACACATACGTTTGGCGATAACTAGAGCGGCTCTGAATGATTTTTTTAAATCAGTTTTCAAAAGAGGACTTTGTTTAATTGAGTTGCTCGGATCGGTGTTATTTTGAACAAAAAAGTTACACGGAAAGGTAGATGTTTACATCGATTNATGTACTACGTTTATTGCCATGCCGGTTTGATTCTAATTGAAACTCATAGTTAACCCCTTTGAACCAGACTGGACAAAATTGTGAAAAAAAAACGCTCTTATAACAAGCCCCAAATTGTTTTTTTTTTTCTTAAAATTTCCGAGTGTTTGGTCAAGTCATGTTAAATACAGACGTTAAATCACAAGCCCGATCCCTTGAATAAAACATGAGTTGGTTATTACGTTCCAATTGTGTAATTTGTCTGCTGCATTGCACAAGATCTCTCACATCTGGCATAATGTATGCAATTTATGCGCTATTTTCGAGTTTCCATTATTTAATGATTCTATACACATTGCTTGCAAGTTTTTTTTATTTGTTTTTTTTTGTTTTGCTTCGATTTTTTTTTTGGACGTTAATAACTTCTTTATTGAGGATTCTGAGTGCGTTGACTTTTATCAATGGAGCGTGATGCTGCCTTTTCCCTTGGTAATCGTTTGTCCCGAGGGACTCGAGGCGGTAATAGGAAGACCAGCTTTGACAATAATCTAAATTAAAAGTTTTGACATCTAAAGTACCCAGCTGAACTCAAGATATTTATGATTTTTGACAAGAACACACATACGTTTGGCGATAAGAGCGGCTCTGAATGATTTTTTAAAATCAGTTTTCAAAAGAGGACTTTGTTTAATTGAGTTGCTCGGATCGGTGTTATTTTGAAAAAAAAAGTTACACGGAAAGGTAGATGTTTACATCGATTGTTCACTCGTAAATAATTTTCGACACTTTTCGATCTCCAAATTTTTATAAAATCATTTATTTTTCTCAACGTTTTTCTAGGTGAAGTCCATCAAAAAAGGTCTATTTTGGACGTTTATAAGGTCAAGCTAGTGTTTTTAATGAGTTTAAGGGTGTGTCATTTTTTAGGCTCTGACAGTTTCCCAACACTTCTGTATATAGAATAACACAGTGTATATTCTAGAACATAATATACAATTACAGGAAATATAAAATAGTTCGCCATGGTATTTACCACCCGATTAGTCGTTCAAACGCAATTTGAGTATTTTAGCAATAATAATTCTAGATTATGTTCTACAAATTTTTTTATTATTTTTGTATTCTATAGTTACAATTTTTCAACTGTACATGGGCAGCAGTAAATCATTCTTCAACTTTATCAACGGCTGGCCATTGAATAAAGATTTGTGTTGTTTGTATTTGTATTTAGAACACACACATTTACCCAAATTGTTTGCGGGTACAGGAGACGTTTACAGCGCCACAGGAGTTAGCCACGTTTTTTAACCGCTGTCGGGTTCGGTCGGTGATTTGTTGAATGCGAGAAAAATGAAAGGCGCCAAGGTCGCTTTCAAATAAGGACAACCGAAACTTACTACGATTATTAGGGGTGGTTATAAGGTATATGCTTTGATTTGCCGTAACATCATATAGGATATCCTATGGCCCATATCAGGCTGTCTCATCAGGCTATGGGACATCCTAGGATATGGTCTTTTTATGTAAAAGTGTTAGTTTAGCTAATATTTGAGTGTATTTTTGAGGAAATTTCAAAAACAAAAATCATGTCTTTCTCGACTTTTTAGGTCAAGTCCAAAATATAGTCTAAGACTATTACCAATGGACCATTAGTCTTCTCATTTGTTGGGGATGAAATCATGTCTTTTACCTATTTGTTCAATAATTGGTTACTTCAAACAGTTTTTGAGGTGGTCAATAAGAGGCGGTTATTAAAAAAAAATTCCATACCTCTAACCATCCACTGGGTAGTATTATTAAGTTTGAGTTTTCCTTATTTTGAAAGCGACCACAGGAACGTGATCGATCGTCAAATCAGGTGACAACCGTCCTTGCCACACCGGGACATGGATCCGACAAGCCACAGGAAATCTCCTATACGGACACGAAAGTAATTGGCAATGGATCGTTTGGCGTTGTTTATCAGGCCAGAATGGTCGACTGTGAAGAAGTCATTGCCATCAAAAAAGTGAGTTAACCCCTACCGCGGTCTACCGTGAAAAAAACTGGTAAAGCCAAGTTGTAGAGCTCGTCAAACTACGTCGATCTTACTATTCAGAAATTGATTTGGGCCACCAGGGCCCCCTAGAGAGCTGTTTGAAATCTACAACCTACGCAAAAATACCGTCAATGTAATTTTTTTGAAAAGTTGAGTGGGAGGGGGGGTAAGCAATACCCGTTTTTCCCTACGGGGCCTCCATATCATATGGACCATATCATATAAACCATATGCCTTAAATCGACGAAAAAACAAGTTGTGTGTCTAAATACACGCACTTCCTCCTGGGCGTTAAAACAATATTTTTAGGTGTTACAAGACAAACGCTTCAAGAACCGTGAACTTTCTATTATGCGAAGAATAGAACATACGAATATTGTAGCACTCAGATATTTCTTTTACTCAGGCGGCGAAAAGAAGGTAATTTTTACCCGACGTAGAAAACAAAACGTCTAATTCTTTTCTATTAAGGACGAAGTATATCTAAATCTGGTGCTCGATCTTGTCCCTGAGAATTTGTACAGAATTGCCAGAAATTATAGTAAAGCTAAGGTACGATATATTTGCTATTATGAAGTTCATGTATACAGAATATTATGCCCTATTATATGATCGGACATTAAAATAAAAATTTGATATTGCGAAATTCCCCACTCGTGCTGTTATCTGGCCGGTCTCGCATTGGATAATAACAATAGAGTATTGCGCAATTTCCCGCTCGTGCTGTTATCTGGCCGTTTTTAGCTGAGAATTTTCCAGACAGTCCGTCTACGCCCTGCGCCGTTATCTGGCCATTATTACGTAACAAAATATCTTTTCGCCGAAAATGTCGGCCAGATAACGGCGCACCCGGTGTATATTACATACTCACCTCCATATGGAGAAGTAGGGAACGTTTGTCGGCCAAGTTATGTTAATTAGTTGTTATGGAACCATAAAAAGGGTTCACTTTCGGGCCAAAAGTTCTGGCAGTCGAAATTAATTGAATTATTTTAGCAAATGATTCCAATGCTCCTCATAAAGCTTTATATGTATCAACTGTTTCGCGCTTTGGCGTATATTCATTCACACGGTATTTGCCACCGCGATATTAAACCACAAAATCTGCTGCTAAATCCGGAGACCGGCGTGCTTAAACTGTGCGATTTTGGATCGGCCAAGCAGCTAGTTCGGGTATGTTGTATAGGTGGTTGGTTATAAGGTCTGATATTTAGACCACTATATTATATAAGGTTTATACTCTCGTTTGCAATAAAGTACTTTTTGAGACGAAAGTCTAACCAAAATTATGATTTTGGGAAAAAAAATCTTTAAAATCATATCTTTTTATGTTTTTTTAGATGAAGAGTCTTCATTGAAGACCTCCGAAAAAATAGTGCCGTATGTCAACGTTACTAGCCGTAGAGACTTTTTCTGGATAAAATCCGTTATGTTACAGGGGGTTGGTTATAAGGTCAGCCATTTGTGCCGTTATAAGGTCAAGTCAGTTTTTTGTACTAAGGTCAAGTCAGTTTTTTTTTGAGTATCATGTTTTTTGGGGAATTTTTTCTTAAATCATGTCTTTTTACGTTTTTTTTGAATGAAGACCTCTGAATGAAAATTTCTGGTTGGTTATAAGGTCAAGTCAGTTTTTCAAAGTGCATTAAGGTCAAGACAGTTTTTTAGACCTTGACCTTATAACCAACCCCCCTGTACTCATTCTATCATTTTTCTGACGGTAATAACGAATATGGTATTTTAGGGCGAGCCCAATGTTTCGTACATATGTTCTCGGTATTATCGCGCACCCGAGTTGATCTTTGGCGCGACTGATTATACATGTCAAATAGATGTTTGGTCGGCCGGTTGCGTTCTGGCCGAGTTGCTCCTGGGCCAGCCGATCTTCCCGGGGGATTCGGGCGTTGACCAATTAGTTGAAATTATCAAAGTACTGGGTACACCAACACGAGAGCAAATCCGTGAAATGAATCCGAATTACACCGAGTTTAAATTTCCAATGATAAAAGCCCATCCGTGGAGTAAAGTTTTTCGACCCCGCACATCAACCGACGCAATCGCACTATGCTCTAAATTGCTCGAATACAGACCGGCCGCTAGAATATCGTAAGTTGATTTGT
>SCLG01000198.1:67585-81839 GCA_004367875.1 Oikopleura albicans
TATACTATTCTCCTGTTCATGAAAACTTCGTTTAACGTGGTCAAAACAATACTTGCATGATTATAATTCGTGAAAAGTAACGACATTGTTATGTTTTAAATTTATGAAATTAATTATAGACCCTTATGGACCCTAATGGACCCGAATTGGACCCTACCCGACCGCTATAAAAGTGGACCCAGACCACACCTAATGGACCCGAATTGGACCCCGATTGGACCCTACTGGACCATGGCCAAAAAAAAAGTGGACCCTACCCTAAAAAATTCGGGTCCAATCGGGTCCATTCGGGTCCAATCAGGGTAGGGTCCAAAAGTGCCGACCTCTGATCAAGATAATTTCAAAGGTTTATAGATTTCGTAAATTCTGGACATCAAAATAGAAAATTATCTCGTTTTGAGGTCCAAGAAAGGTCATAAAGAACCTGCTTTTTTATAAAAATGTCTTTTCGGACTTTTTTCCCGACATCAAAAGTTATGGTCAAGTCAGTTTTTAAACCTTTACCCTATCATCAATCCCTATAAATGTTTTCCCCTCCAAACAAACCATTGGCGTTAGACGTAATATTTAGGGTCAAATGTAATGATTGCTGTTATTTCGTACACAGGCTATGATTTGGAAGATTCGATTTGCATAAATAAAATGGCTCGTGAGCGGGGTATGATGTATGGTACAATCTACAAAACAAAAATGATTGACCTTGAAGCCGAGGCCAAAAATCAAGGTTTCAAGGGTGGCATGACCCTCGGGTGCAAAGATACCAGCGATCCAAACGAGATTCGCAACTACTATAAGGCGGTCGGGTCAAGCAAACTAGACCTCGACGGGCTGCCCTTTGTTGGGACGATTTTTTCATATCAGGATCCAATTTATTGTTATTGGAATCAGAACGAGGGTACGTATTCCATGGGGAGATATGACGCCCACGCCGAAGATGCCATTGTCGATTCGGTGCGCATTTTTGAAAATAAGGAGACGGCGGCACTTGGCGGAGTTTTGCAAGCCGCTATTCAATTTAGAATTGCGAGACCGGTCAACATCGGTGATAAGGTAAGACCGAAAATAGTGAATAATTTCCAGCTTTTTTGGTCCTGAACAATTATATATTTTCGAACTTAAATTTCAAATGAAGAAGACTACAAGTTTTTAGGGGTAAAATTTATTCTTGCTTGTGCTCCAGTTTTTCTATCGCTTTATTTCAATATTTTTTAAGGTCAAGTGAGTTGTGTACCATAACATTATAAGCAGCTCTCCCACATCCACAAAATGTAAAATGAAATGTTCAAAAATCCAACTCATATGAACCACCATTTTTTTTTTGATTTTTTCAAAAATCCAACTCATATGAACCAGGAAAATCCCAATTTCACATGAACTAGTGAAAAAAATCGGGGAGAAATTCGCAAATCGTATCCTCACATGAACTAGTGACATTTTTCCGGTCCTTACTACCGTGCTTCAGTGTAGATGTATCACTTCATAGTTTTATTGTAATTAGATTTTGGAGATTTAAAATTCCCAAGAGCCTGCTTATGTTAATATTAACATAATATAACATTTTTGCTTTCAGATGGCTTCAAGACACGGCCAAAAAGGTATTTGCAGTCGATTATGGGGAACGGTTGATTTGCCGTGGACGGAGAGTGGAATGATGCCCGATATGATTTTTAACCCGCACGGTTTTCCGTCTCGTATGACGGTCGGGATGATGGTTGAGTTCCTGGCCGGCAAGGCCGGTATGGTCAATGGACGTGTTTATGACTCGACGAATTTTATCTTTCATGAAAATTACCCAGCCGAGAAGCATTTTGGCGATATTTTACGTCAGGCTGGGTTAAATTATCACGGCATGGAACGCATGTATTCGGGCACATCAGGCGAAGAACTTGAAGGTAATATTTCGTAACTGGCTCGTTAGCCAATCAACTACTACTATTTATAACTTTATATTTCTAAGACATATTTAACTGAAAACTCAAGCAAAAAATGTCTTGACCCTTTCAGGAAAAATATTACCGTTTTAAAATTTCCGCTAAAGCCACTTATCAAATTTGGTTTATCGTGACTGTTTGTAACTTGACTTTTTCAGCGGATATATTCTTTGGTGCGGTTTATTACCAAAGACTGCGGCATATGGTTTACGATAAATTCCAAGCGCGGGCCGGAAGTGGTCCCTGTGATCCATATACAAGGCAGCCAGTGAAGGGCCGTGCTAGAGGTGGTGGAGTAAGAATGGGCGAGATGGAACGGGATGGACTCATTTCACATGGATGTGCTTTTATAGGTAATACACCACCTACCTGCTTAAAGTAACACTTTTCGCTTAAAGTAACAGTTTTTTCTCATTTTGGTGTTACTTTAAGCAGGTAGGTGAGGAATTTATAACTTATAAAGTCTTATGGAATTTTTCTCTATAAAATCATGTCTTTTTGAACTCTTTTTGGCACACTCAGGTCTTATGGCCCTATTTTTTCAGATGGTTATAAGGTCTTATAGCCTTTTGAAAATAACAACCAAGTATATTAATAACCAAGTCTTCTGCAATAACTTAATTATTCTGGAAGCAATAAAATATAAACCTAAAAAATGCATTCAAATGGTCAGTTTTCCTAATGACCTTATAACCAACACCCCATGTGCTAATTTAATCGTTTCGTTGTGGGCTGTATAACTAATGTCGAATTTAGCTCGAGATCGACTGCTTCATTGTTCCGATTATATAAAAACGCGAATTTGTACTCAATGTGGATCCATTCTGTCGCCGACCAATGTTCCGACGTTTAAAACGAGTAATCAAACTTCATATAAGACGAGCAACCAAGTGGATCGATTTGAGTGTCAATCGTGTGGGCCCGAGGCAAAATTAATCGCCACCGATATGCCCTACGTGATAAAGTATTTGTCGGCCGAGTTAGCCTGTATGAATGTGAAAGTTAATTTTAAATTTGATGTCAAAGATTTAAAAAGCGATTGTGTACTGGATGATTTATGAAATTACAAGTTCAAATAAAAATTTGTGCTTTGTGAAATATATGGGTCGGTATTCAGAATACTACAAAATTGAAGACACGTAATTTGAGGGGTGGTCACGAAAAATTCTTATAATAAATTATAATTGTAGAAATCAATTTGAAAAAAAAAATGTACTTTCAATTCAAAAATGTATTTTCAATTCACTTACAGAGGGGTTGGTTATAAGGTCGGGCATTTGTGCCGTTATAAGGTCAAGTCAGTTTTTTCCATAGAAATGTTTTTTTTCACTTTTTTTTTGGGTGAAGACCTCCCGCCCGTTTTTAAAAATGCATTTAAGGTCAAGTCAGTTTTTTTAGATCTTTACCTGATAACCACTCCCCCTGTAGCAATTTGGCCGGAAATTCCGGCTTTGCGTAAATATTCTCCCAGGCTTTTCCCTCTTGGTTGTAGAAACAATCGTTAGATATATTTTTTTCAATTTGTTAGGTATTCTATAAAACCCACCGTGTTGAAATGTGATTTATTATACCCTCTTGTAAANTTTGTACTTTCGTGTTACGAAATTTGTAATGTATTTTTGGCGCGAAAACTTGGTACCGAAAAATACACTACAGTGCGTACGAGTTGTCGAGTACCGCGCTTTCTAGTTTTTAAGCTTATCATAATATGTAATTTCGAAAAAGCGCGGTACTCGACAACTCGGAGTCCGAGTCTCGGACGCACTGTATGGAACCAGGTATACGGAAAAGTATTGCCTCCGCTCAAGGTTTATATTATAAACCTATGGTGGTTTTTATTTTAGTTTGCACCAATTTTTCTATTGATTTTTCTACCCTTAAAAATAGGCTACGGAAAAAATTTCAAAAATCTAAGTAAAGATTAAGATGTCTTCTAGTTCACTACGTCGCTCGATTTTTTATTTTTAACCCGTGGAGCGCGTTAGATTATGTACCGCGAAAGCCGTCTATTTTCATAATGTATTTTTCAGTATGACACGATGAAACGCGCGAGCGAAAATTTATATCTTTGTAATGTATTTTCGCTTGCCGCGTCGCAATGCGAGCTACTGAAAAATACATTATGAAAATCGACCACTTTTTCGGTAAATGACCTCAGGCGTTCCAGGAGTTAAAAATCTAAAATCGGGCGACGTAGTGAACTAGAAAAGGGGTTTACCTACATTTTGACTTTTTAAATTTTTTTCGTACCCTATTTTTAACAGTCGAGAAATCAATAGCAAAATCGGTGCAAACTAAAATAAAAACCACCTATGTTTTTTCGTGGCAATCTGCAACAAATTTGACATCAAATTTCATTTCATTTTTTTCAGTTTATTTAGCAAATATAATTTAACCCCCGTAAAATGGGGTGGTTGGTCATAAAGTCTCCAATTTTGGACGTTTTTAACAGCAACATAAATGCGCATGTGTAGGTGGAACAAAAAAATCTTAAAAGCATGATTTCATTAGAAAAAAATGTGTGAGAACGAGTTTTTGATAATCATAAGTTACGGTTTTATAGGGAACCTAACAATTAACTAATTAACCATAAAAAGTTTAGGTCCTACCGAGACTCGAACTCGGATCGCAGGATTCAGAGTCCTGAGTGCTAACCATTACACCATAAGACCACGATCACAGCAAGGAGAAAAAATCATTATTACCCACGAGTCTATGTGCATATCTAAATATTTTTATGGAGAGTCTCCAATTTGGACAACTTTAATTACGTTCAGGGATTGCAAATTTCAGGAACCCTAAATGAATTTGTAAACGACGATAATACCATACGAAAAAGTTCAAAGACATTTTAAATACGTGATACGTCTAAACACCACTATGAAAATCGGGCTCAAAAATAAATTATATTTCCGATAATAATAAAAATTGAGATTATGAAATTAAAAGAAGCATTTTTTTTGTAAATTAGTCAAACTTTTTTTGTTCCGAAGTCCAGATAATGGGAGATTTGGGACTTCTGTGCGCTGTGAGTAATTTTTTTCGAATATGGTCAAGGTTGAGAATTACAGTCCTTGATTCCATAACGGGCGCTTCCGTTACGGCCGTTTATCCCTTAACTGCCGTTTTTTCTCCAAAAAGTGATCATCCCATAACGGCCGTTTTTAACTAACGTATTGGAAAATAAGGCATTTCAATGCAAGTGTCAGAAATTAACCATGTAATACAAGACTGGCACATAAATCGTTACAAAAAAGTCGTAAAATAAACATTTTAAAATTAAATAGGCCATTTTATTTCAATTTTTTCCCAAATTAACCCCATTAGGGGCCTAATTCCATAACGGCCGTTTACCCCATAAGGGACAAAACCGAAAACGGCCGTTATGGAATCAAGGACTGTAGTGGACTATACTGGTATAGACTATACCGTATAGTCTATACCAAAGGCTGAAGAAATTCTTCATATTATATGTTTTTTCGCCTTCAACGAAATAACTTAGAAAACGGCTGTGAGTTAAAACTATATATACAATGTAAGTGAATTTTTACCCCGCACAGAACTCTCAAATCTCCCACATGAAAAGAGATTTTGTTAACATTTCCAGAACATTCATTATTCATATATTATAATTTAGTATAAGCGCGTGTAGTATAATTTATAGCTCTGAGCGGTAAAGTAACACCGTACCGACATTTAACTCCGCTAAAAAGCTGTTAATCATTAACTACATTTTTAAATTTAAGTTGAATAAAAATTAAATACATTTTGTTTAAAGAAGTGACTTATCTTTTGAGCGAACCCGAGAGATAATGGCACAGCCACGCCACTGGCCAACGCAAAAGGTAACAATACAACGCGTTGTAACGTGCGATATATTACAATAATTGTTTGGAATTCAGAATATTGTCATAAAAATTATACTACCGATAAAAAATATTTTATAGATTAATGTTATAATTTAATCTATGAACCATTTTTATCACTACTACTATACATTGACAATCTAACATTGCATACATGAAACATAAGAATTTATTTGTTTATACAAGGCCTTACTTATGAATTCGACGCAGTTATCATGTGATCTAAAGACAAAAATGGTAGTGGAGTGAGGTTGGGTATAAGTCATATAACTTATACGATATACGTTACCGGTATAACGGTATAAGTTATACCGGTATAAGTTATACCCAACCCCACTCTTTTACAATTTTATACCGTATAAGGCGTGATTAGGTCCGTTATAAGGCCTTATCGTCGTCTTTGAAACTTTAAGTTTGAAACTTTAATAGGTCTAATGGTACTTTCAAAATCATGTATTTTTGGCTAAACATCTTTTAAATCATGTCTTTTTACGCTTTTTTTAGATGAAGACCTAATGGTTCACAAGATTATTTATTTTACACATTAGTACTTATTGAATGAATTGTATGTTGAAGCCCCATTTAAGTAAAATTATATGATTATACAATCTGACAAGAACAGAGAAAAACTTTTATGTTGTTGAGAATCTTGTATTTATTTGTAGTTGTTTGATAACGTATTTTAGTGACTGATATATTGGTCAAAATCATCAGGCCTGAAGCTGTTAAAAACGGACTTGTATTGGCTAAAATCAATATATAAATTATCTATTCCCTAACGGCGTTGCAGATAAATTATCCATTTCAGACTTGACCTGAAAAACAAACAGAACGAACCAGACATTTTCTCCCGTAAAATATTATGGTAAAATCTGTGTCATTATACTATGTTAATAGTTAAGCATTTTCAAAGTGACATTAGCCATCTCTAGCGTAGAAAACATTCATAACAAACCCAAACATTTTAATAATCTCAGATCAATGAATTTTGCCATTTGGTTTTTTTTCTGTGGCAAATTGACGATAATTTGTGGGCGATTTTTTTTTTCTGTTCACATTACCTAATTTATTTATTTTATCGCCGATTCCGTCTGTAAACACATAATTACAATTTGTTAAGCCTAGACGGCGACGCCAAAATATCAGCTAAAGCATTCAAATGATTTTACTTTTTATACGAAATAAGAGATGAAGTAAAACTGTTTTTGCTATGACTGCATAGAAAGGAATTTGAACTTTTGATGGGAGATTTTATAAAAAATAATAGTGTTACAAATACACCGGCCACTCTGGTATTTCCCGAAAATCACAGATTGAAGGCCGGCCGGGAATATTAAATCGTAGGTCGTAGACGATTTGTGTGAAATTTCCAAGACCGGAAGGGTATTACAGTACACCCCTTCGCTGTTATCTTTCAAAACCAAAGTGAAAAACGACATAAAATTGAAAGAGAATTCTCTCGAGGATGACGCTGTGCGTTACATACACAAATACCGAGTGTAAAGGAAAAAATAGCAAAAAAAAAGTAATTGGATCTATTGAAAAATGTTTGTGAACAAAACGGTGAAGAAGAGCCAACCGGTGTATCTTAACTCTCAGGGGGAAGGAGTTTTTGGTAACCCGTAGGGGGAAATGTGTGTGTATATATACACACACTTGAAAAAATCACAATAATTCGCAATAATTCAAAAAAAACTGGTAAAGCCAAGTTGTAGAGCTCATCAAACTACGTCGATCTGACTATTCAGAAATTGATTTGGGCCACCAGGGCCCCCTAGAGAGCTGTTTGAAATCTTCAACCTACGCAAAAAATAACACCGCCAATCGAATTTTCTCGAAAAGTTGAGGGGGGTCACCAATACCCGTTTTGCCCTACGGGGCCTCCATATGCCTTAAATCGACGAAAAAACAAGTTGTGTGTATATATACACACACTTCCCCCTGGGAGTTAAANAATTTTTTTTTTAAGTGGCACTAAGATCAAGTCATTTTTTGAAGTGCATTAAGGTCAAGTCATTTTTTTCGCGCTTGACCTTATAACCAGACCCCCCTCTAGGTCGTAGACGATTTGTGTGAAATTTCCAAGACCGGAAGGGTATTACACTGTAATAATTACAGTACACCCCTTCGCTGTTATCTTTCAAAACCAAAGTGAAAAACGACATAAAATTGAAAGAGAATTCTCTCGAGGATGACGCTGTGCGTTACATACACAGATACCGAGTGTAAAGGAAAAAAATAGCAAAAAAAAAGTAATTGGATCTACTGAAAAATGTTTGTGAACAAAACGGTGAAGAAGAGCCAATCGGTGTATCTTAAAGTGAAAATTACTGTGTAGTAGAAGAAAAATTGTTTCGGTGATTTTGCGAGTATGTTACATAACAATAATTATTGTAAATGAAAAAGTTTTCGAAACAAAACTAACAACCATGAAACACAGTATTTTTTCAGAAACTTCCACTTGCGGATTATCTTTCGGAAGTTACCTCTCAGAAACGTACGATTAAGCATTCTGCTCGCGCCAGGACGTCTGGTTTTGAGTCAGCATATCTTATTTTCAATGTCAAACGACCGAGTTCATTTTTTATCATGAATCTTCAGGCACGCTTGTTTTGATTGAGTGTGTCTATTTTTGACACTCTTTTCATGGGTTGAAATAGAATTCGTTTTTTAAGAAAATGGTAGAGTTTGTCAAGCTGAGTTCTGAAATTCAGAATTAAATCGGCCACGGGGAATTTCTGGTCGGCTTTTTAAATGATTCCCGGTTAACCGGTAATCAGAACCTGTTATCGATTTTTCACACTTCTAAAATCAATTATCCTTATTATTTTGTTAAAAATCTCATTCTAGAGTAGAGAAAGCTTACGAGCGCCAAGGAAATTCTGGATAATTAATTCTGGAACCTCTGTCGCTTTTGCCATACGGTATGGCCCATACCCAATATGACCAGTTCACAGTATTAAATTCAATAAATCGAAAAATGGAGTCTGGCGTCAGCCCATATATGGTCCATAATTTAAGGGCTTGTGTGTATTTGAAATAAATCGCGGTATTAGAGCCTCTAATTTGGGAAAAAACATTTATGACAAGCGCTTAATTTATGACGTAATCCCGCTAATTTAGAGGGATTACGTCATAAACTAAGCGCTTGTCATAAATGTTTTTTTCCAAAAAAACTTCTTGGAAATTTGATATTTTCAACAGAAATAGTATATCTATGCACGTCATGGCAAAAATATAAAAAAAGTATAGTCATACTACTTTTCACGCTGCGTGACTGGGCAGCAGTGGGCTATTTTATTTTATCATTAATGGGATGTGGACGATTTCTCTGACGTATTGAGTTTTTTTGTCGTATGTCTTTGACAATCACTTTAAGGAAACCGCAGGATATTTGAAATCCTAAACAAATGTGTATCAAATCGATTCAGTTTATTAAAATCACCCTCTAAAAATTATACAATCATCAAAAGTTTAATCAAGATAGATCTCTTTTTTCTTCTTCTTTAGGCTGCTGTGTTGCGGCGAAGATAATTGATAGAGAAGCCAGAAGCCGCGACCGAAAAAGAGAAATTCGAGTTGATATGATCAAATTTTTATTTTCGTGGTATATAACCGTTTTGTCAGGTATTTTTAGTGCGCAACCTGCGCAAATGAATTAAAATGCCTACGTGGTCGTTGAAAGAAAACAAATAGTCCGTGGACAAATTTCCGCGAAAATCGCGTTTCCTACAGCAAAATTTTTGATCGATTTCTTCCACAAAGAACGTTTTCAGGGGAAGATCTTTTATGATTTTGTTTCTTTGAAAAACCACGGTTCCTCAAATAAAAGACAGTTTCAAAACAGTAAACTAACCCTTATTTCATGAACTTTTAGCAAGCACAATTTTTTGCTGCCAAAAACCTGCATTTTCATCCTTTATAGAAACTTAAATTGTATATTTTAAAAATATTGCTACTAGGGTTAATTCGGTTGTTTTTTTAAGAAAATGTGAAAATTCATATTGTTTGATCATAGGAAGCGTCAATGATCGTTGCCAAATGAGATTTCTGTTTTAAAAACTTTCTCTTACTTGGGTCACAACTTGCTGCGGAATTGGGTAGTTTAGTTTCAAAATTTCTTCAGAAAATATCACTGATGACTCATGCATAGAAGCTCTGGGAGAACGCTCCTCGAAATGCTTTCCGTCAATTCCGTGGCTACAGGAAAGCGTCATTTTTAGTGTGATTTTTACCACTCGTTTTTGGGAATGCTTTTTATTTTTGGGTTGCTTGCGGTTGTCAACTTGTCAATGTCAAGTGAGCTAATCCCTCTAATAGACCACCTAGAGTTTCTTACTCGAAGCCTTTAGGGCCGAAGGCTATTTTTATAACGATATATATATTGCTAGAATTCACACTATAAGGTGAATTTAGTGAGGGGTCATAACTTATAAGGTCAAGCAGTTGTACCGCTATAAGATTAACTCGGATTTCCTGTAAAATGACGTCTTTTCAAGTTTTACTCAGTCTATCATGATTCATGAGGAAGGGCTGCGGTGGCATGTCAAAATACAGGGGGCGGCTTTATAAGGGACGGTTTGCTGAATTGAAAAACCGTCCTGTATTTAAGCACCCAAAGTCTTTGGTCAAATAGTCCTGTACTTTTGAGAAAACGTACCCCGTGCCTTATTTGGCCAATATTTTTTAGGATAAAAAGCGTTTCTTATTTAGAACGTTCGTCGTTTATAAAGCACCAGTTTTCCTTATTAGTAATAAGTTTTTACGATGTGACATCGTCGATGTCCCTTATAACGACCCTACATCCTTTTATTTCTCACAATACATGTATTCCATGTCGTCAAACGCTTGTTATTTTAAGACGTTTTTAAAAACGACTAAACTTCTGACAAAAAAGTCATAAAATATTTTAAATCGCTGTTAAAGGATGTTATTATTCTGTTGATGAACTTAGTTTGTCGAAGAGAGTAACTAAAGATTGGTGAGAAAAAGGCTCCCAAAAAACCCCATAAAATCTTGACGGGAGTATAATATTTGGCCAGGAAGAACAGGGGTTATTTTTATACCGCGATAAACCAGATAACATTCTTTTAAAATTGTTTTTTTCACATCAACATAAATTCAACGCTAAAACAGACATTCTTATCCTCAAACTCGGATATACGGATCCCGGCCGCTCCGTTGCGGCTAACAGATGATCGATTGGAAGTTTATTACCAAGAGGACTTAGCCATAAATGATGATAATGCTCTTACCATATCTTCGTAAGAGCTTAAACTTTGAACCGTTAAATCTTAATAAAATATTTTTCTGTAATACAAATAAGAATTCCCGAGTAACTCATTTTCGGCAAGGTCCCCAATATTAATCGTGTATTAATGTGTCATGTACGCGTTACACGTTTACCACNAATTAGTTTCTTATAGAAATCCATATTCTGGCAAATGGTTGTCAATTTGTCAAACCGGAAACTTTGGCTTATCTGATGCTGAAGTTGCATGTCGCCAAATGGGCTTCCTAGGTGTCGCTGATGGATACCCGACTGTAATTGAAAGCCCCAAAGATTATATTGTTCCGTATTTGACTAGCCCGAATTGTACTGGTAGCGAGTCTTACTTGGTCAATTATATCGATTTGGTTAAAGACCAGGATGATAGTGTACAATCAAATTATGATGACGAGCATGAACGTAATTACATCATTGGACCCGTTAATATATTTGAAATCCAGGACCATAGACGATTAAAGGGAGTGGTCGTTCTAAGTTATACCATGAAGTTCTTTTTGCTAAAAAATCTGTCTTTTTGATTTTATTTTCATATTTTGTATAACTGTTATGTTATTTTGATTTTAAATAGTCCCAAGTTAGGACTCCTAAGAACAAAATACTTGGCGAAACAAATATAATATATTAGGTTTTTTTGACTCCGATGAAACACTTTAATAATAAGTACGTATTTTAGCCATCACGCGACCGGACTCATGCGAAAACGAATTTACCCATTTGGATGTTCGAACATTTCCCCATGTTGCCCGTAAAGCGTTGAACGAAATAAAAGATAGAGGTATGAAAATATAGCGAAGACCCACGGTATAAATGATTCGGTGATATGAAAGTAGCCATAGAGATCATGATGCTTTTATATGCCGGATTTTTGTCTCTATGGCCCTTCAAGTTTTGGGTCAAAATTTCTGAAACTACATTTNCCGCACGGTCCGCACCCGATATGATAGTAAACTGACACAATTTGTTTTCGAATTATAACCCTTACGATAGTATCGAATTCGCCAATGTCCTCAAGGGTTGGGATGTGTTGGAAATTGGTATGAATCACAAAGCTGTACAATGGAGGATTTTAAAAGAAGCAATATTCGCCAGTGTCCGTGTGGTATGGGTTTAATTGTTTATTTTACAGTTATTTAGGCAAATAGTGTCGGAACTTTAACACTTTTTGTAAAATATCCACAGTTTTGTTCACGCAAAATGTCTTCAACCCATCTTAAAATTGACACTTCTATTTTACTTTTTTACACAATTTACTCCATTTCATTTTCGAGAATCAAAAGTGTTCCTATTGGGACTCCCAATTTGGTAGTAAGAACTGAATAAGCGTTTTTTAGATTTTAGAGATAAAATTTTATTATGCATAAATTATGCAATTTGTACTTATTTCTTACCTGGCTTGTTTGATGCTCTTTATATTAGTTATCATGTTCAAGTAATGCAGTAGTTTATCAAAGTTATACGTGACAAAATCAGTTTCTTGACCTTATAACCAGCCTTACGTTCTTATTTCTAGAATATTCTGATGTAATTATTCCGCACCAGGATATTATCAAGGCCATCGAAAAGCTACAGCACGGTGATCCAGTTGTTGTCAACCCTGAGTACTGCAATGAATGTATAAACGCTTTGTCAAAAAAATCACACGCAAACTCAGATACAAAAACTAAAATACCAAAACGATTTTGTCCAAAATTGGATCCTAATTTGGATAGTTCGCAGGTTACACCGGAGAATATTACAACTGGAACTGTACGTGCGTGGCGTTGCAAGAAGTCAAAAAGCAGATCGAAAAACTTGGAATGTCTGCCAAGAACTCCAGCTAGGCAGTTCAAATTGATTTTCGAATTTCTAAAACCTCGGAAGTCTTAAAGATTAGAATTGTTTGAGTTTATTTTTATAGATTTTTTTACCAAGTCGGTTTAACTGTGGAAGATTGCATGTGAGATAAATTGGGAAAATATAACATCAGGTTATTTGGTGTTTTTTTGTCGTAATAACCACTGCATGCCTTTCTTTACCGGGGTACAACATATGATTTTGAACATCCAGTCTAAAGTTGAAATTTTGCATGGTAAACTGCAGTGCAAAACAACGAAGAAAACTGAACGACTGAGTACCTATGACGCGTGTGCAGAGCGTGACGGAGAAATGCTCATTTATGATAAGCGTATAAAAGTTGAGTGGCAGGAAAGTATCCGAAAACGCAAAAAATCCCGCAGAGATATAAATCGCGATTTGACAGGAACGGTCGAGCAGAAAATTCGCGAACGACACCGAGAAAAGCGTGGGAGAATACGCGGACAACGATATACAAAACTGTACAGTGCCGGCGCTCGATGCAAATTTTCTATCATTCCATTTAGCATGTTCAAAGATAACTACCAGGAATTTTTTAAGCAATGCTAACACGCTAGTAATGACTTGAAATTCAAGTAATCAAGTTCAATAATTTATGGCTTAGGCCCTCTTTTCCCTTTTTAAAATCAACTTTTTACCTTTTTAAAATCAACGTTTTACCTTTTTTAGCCATTTTTACCTATAACTTGATTTGGAAACGTGGTATGTTGTAACGGCTATTTCCAACCTATTCGTAATTATAATTTCACTTGTTTTTGCGCAATCGAACTTCATAAATTTTTACGGTATACAGATAAACGTCCGCTCTAAGCGGCGTTCAGTAAGCTAAAATTTATTGCTCAAAATATAAGGGACAAAAAATATCGTCAAAATTAAGAGGTGTACGAAAAAAATAACACGTTTTTTTTAAATATTGTCATTTAAAATCTAATACTTTCTGCAACTTTTGTTTGTGTTTTTAATGAAAAAACACAATGTTTGGTGAACTAAAATTTATTTTCTTATTTCAGATATTTTGTCCAATTTATAAGTATATAGGTATTGCTACAGTATTGCAATTATAAGCGGTTTTACTCCTTACTTTAAAAAGGCTTGCTCAAGGAAAAATACCGAAAAATACTCAAAAATGACAGTTGCCACAAACCGCCCATTATGTCCATGAATTAACCCAGTGTGTATGAGTGACTTAATTTGCATGGTTAAAAATCTACTAAGAAATTTCTAACAGAATGCATACAAAAAGAAGAACCAATGTATTCGTACGAAACAAGCATTTCAACTGAACCAAAACCACCCCTTGACTACGAATACAT
>SCLG01000198.1:82330-93759 GCA_004367875.1 Oikopleura albicans
GATTAAAAGTTCTTTAGGTCCTTTCTTCGTACTGGCTATTCTCCCAAAATAAGCATTATGCCCTTTTAATTATGGTATGCCGGCCATTTCGCAGGTATGATTTGTACCGGTAACTTAAGCGTTAGCTCTTTGTTATTCAGAAATAATACAAGTATTTATATGGCTGTTCATTTATTTGTTCTGTGACGGCTTTATGCGAAAACACATGAAGTTCTCAAATACACTCATTTATCACTAGTCCTTTGTTTCGATTTCCTTCTTTTCTTTCGGCAATTTTGATCGAATAAAAACACTCGATAGTACGCTAAAATAAGGATTAATTCATGACGGTTAAATTAAACCTAATTAGATACAAAAAAATGTCATGAGTTTTCATATTTCAAAATTTCAAACAAGTGCTACGAAAAGGATACAGACCTCACTCCCAATAGGAACGTTTTTGATTATCCCTAATCGAGCAAATGACTCTTAAGGGGGTTAATGTTGTTGAGTAAATTCTATTTCGTGACAATTGACAAATTGACAAAAAAATTCTAGATATTTTTCGTTAACGCTTGATTTGGCTTTTTTTGTTTTCATTTTCTTTTTCAATCCAACATTCATGATTTAAAAAACAACATCATATCTGTATTTAAGGATAGGCATGACCCTACTTGGCGAAGAATTAAGACATTACGATTATGTCATTTTCTCTTTGATTATGCGACCAATTAATTTGAAACTCGGCATGTCCATNCGGTTAAATTAAACCTAATTAGATACGAAAAAATGTCATGAGTTTTCATATTTCAAAATTTCAAACAAGTGCTACGAAAAGGATACAGACCTCACTCCCAATAGGAACGTTTTTGATTATCCCTCATCGAGCAAATGACTCTTAAATGTCCATTTTCGGATTTTTTGGAGACAGTTTCAGAAAAAATCCTCCGTAATTTGATAAATTGCCCCCATTGGGAGTAAGGACTGGAATAAAGTTTATATACAAACCATAAAAACGCTGCTACACAATTGACATAAAATATCAATTTTGAATTAGACATAGCATTACAGATCGTCGGCACCACAATCGTCATAAGGCCATCCAATAAGTTATCAAAAATAAGTACATTTGTGAGTCGGTCGGTGCCGACAAGTTTAATATATAAGGCAAATTTTAAACCCGAATAACCAGCGAGTCCGAGCGAAAACGTGATCATTCCGGCCACAAACGAGTAATAGTTCTTTGCCAATGACAGTATGCCTTGTGAAATCATAAAAACGAAGCACCACACAATTTGTAATGTTCCAGTATCAAAACACCTTGTTAGCTCTCCCCATACCGGACGGAATATGCACTAAAATTTTTGCTTGCTAATTACGGATAATGATTTTCTTAAATACACCACCTGAGGGGTTATCTCACCTTTATAAAGGCTTAAAAACGGTAAGATAACCCGTCTGGGCGGTTAGTTTAATAATTGGAAATCACGATACGTTGTTCAAAAAATAAAAGATAACCCCTCAGGTTGTGTACTGTATTTCCGATTAATGGAATAATTGCTTCATTTCCTGGGGACTGCCAAATAACGGCCACTTATTTACGCCTAGGGCAATATTAAACTTTTATATGGTCCCATTTTCAAAGAATTTGGACGCCTTGTTAAAATGTTTTTTGTTGAGAACGGCTAGGATTTAAATTTTGGTCGACACTGGCTCAAAAATGTTATTTTTTCTCAAGATAAAGTGCTAATTGACTCAGTCAAAGTAAATACACCGAGAATTTGTACACAAATTTTCCTGATTAAAAATAAGCGACATTAAAAGCTTACTTCTGGAATTGAAGAAAATAGAACAAGACTTGATGCTTCCCAGACTTGCAAACCTTCCTCCATTGCGATATTATTAATCTGCGTGAACACCCCGCTCATTATAAATCCTGAGCAAACAGCACAATTCAGTATCATGGGCAAAACTCCGGGCATTTTGATACTAGCCTTAATATCTGGAAATTTCAAAAACATTTTATACCTCTATTTAGCGTAATAACTGAAGAATTTGATTTTTTAAATACCTTATCTAGCGGTGCCAGAAGTTTACAATATATTCATTTGTTTCAAGTGAACAAATCCGTGCGGAATATGACAACCCGACGGAAAGACCGGTTAGAATATTTTGCTTTTTTCGTCTTTGTTTGTTCTAATCTGCTTATATTTTTCGAAAATCCGTTTATGTACATTTTAGTTAATGACTACGCCAATTCCGGACGCCTTTTTGGGTATAAAAGTGTCTATATTTTTCACAATACATTATACACAAAACACAACACATTACATTTAGAATTATTTTTATCGTATCCAGTTTTAACAAATTTCCTTTCATTCTATTGGCTAATGTCTGTTCTTTACTGTCCAACTTATTAATTTCGGATGGATGTTCGCAAAATAGAACCGATACGATTGCTTGCTGGATAAATATCCCAACCATGATCAAGTACGCTCCACTCCAACTGTATAGGTTAATGAGCCAGATTCCTGAATCAGATAATTTTTAAGTGAAGCCCAAAGATTTAAAATTATTTTCTTGCGTATATTTTTGAGCGTATAAAATGTATGGGAAAATTTCAGATAAAATGTATAGAAAAAATTATGGAAAATTCCGAGATATCCTCATATAAAACCTAATGTTTGATCGCCTACAAATTGCGGTCTAACTTACCCTTTTTACCCTAAAAATTGGCAGAGCCAAGTTGTAGAGCTTGACAAACTACTGTACGTCTATTTGATTAATCAAAAGTTGATTCGGACCACCAGGGCGCCTAGAGAGCTGTTTGAAACTGTCAACCTACGCAATAGAGTCAACCTACGCACAAGTCGTCATTCAAATGTCTTGAAAGTAAGAAGAGAACGCTCAGGACTTAAACTATTGAACAACAGGTCGACATTGACCCTAATCAAAATCACATGGTACGGAGCAATTATTATGAAGGTTAATTGACCTTTAAGTACTACGAAAAGAGTATTTCTTAAAAAAATATTCAAACAGTTGTGCCATTTTTCCAGAAGATTCGCAATTTCCTCATTTCTCCCAAATTTTCCAGTTTCATTAATTTTGTTTCTTCACCCGGTGTAATTGAAATTTTGAAACAACAAATTTTCATAAGTAAAGAATATCTTTTCATACAATTTTGACGCACTACAAATCGTCCTCAACGATATGTATTTAAACATTTACTAACCTATAGGTAGCACGAATGTGATGAAGAATGGCGCGCCAATAAAAAGATACGGGTTAAATCGTTCGCGCGTCTTATCCAGCCAGTTTTGGGGTGTGATACATATAATGCCGAATGAAAAACCGGTACCAAGACCTGCCACAATCCCCATACAAATTTGACACACTGGAAATAAAGAAACGGGCAAATAAAAGGCAAGATATAATATCGAGTATCCAAGTAGGCCGATCGTCAGAGACGTCATTAGCCATTTTCGGGGAGATAAACGTCGATAAANCAGCGAAATTATGACTGCACCAAAATAGAAAAATGCTTGAGAATATGTTTGATGCAGACTGGCTTGTTTTCGATCAAATCCATATTCGGCTTTCCACTAAGACATCATGTTAAAAAATATAAATATATAACTTAACTCACAGAAAATTATTTTATATGGAACTATAACTTATATAGTCTATAAATTATAGACTAAAATCGATTAAGGCTGAATTTGGGTCGCATTTAGCGAAATAAAAAAAAGAAGCGGCATTGGAAGAGGTGGACGTATTTTTCAATACGCGAACATTTAATTTGGTTCACCTCTAACCAATCACGTCAATGTAAAATGAGATGACCTCTTCCATGGCCGCCTCTTTTTTTAGTTCGCTACTTGCGACCCAAATTCAGCCTTAATCGATGTTATAAGAGATCGATTTATTAGCACGTAAAAGAAGTTTTTCATATAGAAAATAAATTCATAGACTAACGCTGCAGCGCGCTGTGTTAGTCGTCTAATTTGGGCCAATTTTATGAGATAATTTTGTTTAAGAGTTTCTTGTCTGATTTCGACCTATTTTGGCCTAAAGGACGGGACACATGAGTTATTTATAAACTTATCTTGTCGGAAAAGTTACTACAGCGGCTTTTATTCACGATGAATATTCGTATATTCAAAAAACATAATTCGACAAATATTCTAGGGTGTGAACCATTTTTCCTTACTTTTATCTCAGAGCCCCTGGAACACGCCTAGACTACTTATAAATATATAAACCTTGGAACTTCCCTAGAATAAGGATTAATCTAAAATTTCTGTTTCAAAAAAAAAAAAATATTGGCTGGTTTGGAAACTACAAACGAGTTTAGCACAAAAAATGGGTCAAAATCAAGCAAGACACAGTTAAGATTTTAACAACAGTAACCCCCTTAAAAATAATAAAGTTTTTATTGGTTTTATCATAAAACTTTTGTTATAACATGTTCGACATATAATTAATTAATATTTTTTTTTATAAATGAATTTATAATTCATCTTACAAGTATTTAAAGTAAAACATATGAGTCTATTACTAATATATTATAATAGTACAATATGTTTGTGAAACCTGAGCAGTAAGCACTCCTTGAAAGGCGGGAAAACCAAACGTAAAGCCCGAAAGAAAGGCTGAACAGACCACGATCAACTTTGAATAGCCTCCATCTTTCTCTAGACTCAAGCCAAGTTTTCTTCTCATCTCTACGAAAAATATCTACAAAAATTGCGCCAACATTACTACTGACAGAAGAAAAAATAAACAGCCAAGAATATGTTTGCAATAGACCCGTGGGGCAGAATCAACAAATCACAGTTCAGCTTCCTGATGACACATTTCAATTAGATAACGTTATTTTAGTGAATGGAGTTAAAATAGCGTATAATTATCGTTAAAAATCATCAAAGCGGAACGAAAATGTGAATAATAATGGGAAAACTATGAATAATTCCATGACATAAGTCTTTTGTGAATTGCGCAAGTACAATTTTTGTTTTATTTTTTTTTTATCTTCAAAGAACCATAATTCACGAAAATTTCGGTGATGAGATTACGATGCAGAAATTCTAAATAATTTTGGAGGTGCATTGTCAGTTTTTTTTAAATTGTGAAATAACAATTTAAAAAAAACTGACAATGGACCTCCAAAATTATTTAGTCAACACAGAATTGTCTGTAACCGGAAGTTATTAATTTTTTTATTTAAATCAGAAACTACTCATACAAAACAGCGCATGGGCGTACTACACCCCCTGCGCTGCTATCTTGTCACCCGTTGGCTTTTCCTGTTGGCTCCGTTATCTTGCAGATTTTTTTTCGGCCAATTTTCCAGAAATCCCTGCGTTTATGTGTTAAGCATTGCGCTATTATCTTGCAGACATCCCCGTTCGCTTCGTTATCTTGCTGATTTTTTCATGCGAAAGTTGCAAGATAACAGCGCAGGGGGTGTATATAATTTCGTAAAAGTATTGCGCATGAAGGGAGTTTACATCTAATAATATTTTGTAGGTACACTGTTATTTACAAAATTCTTTTATCGGGACGCTCTGATTCTGAGGGTGACGTCATAATAGCGTTAGAAATTGCTCGAAGCCTCCGAGCCAGAGAGTCCCCATACGGTATATTTATAATTTATTGGAACTATTAGACGTGGCCGTGTTAATGTTTTACATGTCAACTACGCGAGTGTGCAAATTGCATTATGCACACTGTACACACCAAAAACATTAGACCGAAACGGTATTACTTTAAAACTTTTTCATTCTGAGTTCCAAGAATGTCGTCCGGGTACGGTGCGCCATGATTATGCAGAAAATGGAATTTTAACTAAAGCAGTTTCGGAACCACAAATATCAAAAAAACGACAGAGCGGTTTAATTTAGCCAAATCCAGAACAAATACGTCATAATTGTTCCGTTAAATAACCCATCATGATCACATCAGGATTCTTGCTCTGCTGCGCCACATACAATCGGATTCATCGTTTCAGAGTAACTCCATAATTAACATTTTAGAACATTTTCATCTTGAACAGAAAAAAGACGACAAAATGTTAAAATATTTATTTTTTACTTTGGCCAAAAGTAATAATGATTTTTTTGAAGAGTCGATATCGATACCGAATCCGGGTCGTCCTATACGAAAATCGCCCAAATTTTTCGATGACGATATTTTTTATTCAAGGGAGACTTTACAAAAGTACGAAAGAGCTGGCATGGATATTTCAGAATTTAGAATTGCAAATACAATTGACGTGACGGCTGGGGGTTTAGCCCGAGGACTGGAAAGAAGTAGAGAATGGGATTTCAAAACTAATGAGGGACTCATAGGAAAGGACTTTCAGATATTTTTGGGTCATTTAAAAATTCTACATGCGTATGGACATACGAGGTCTAGACCGGTCTAAACACACAAAAAAGTGACTAACGAGGGGTACAGCCTGTACCGTACAGGGATACAACATGTGTGATTTTTGCTAAAACAAAATCACCTATAGCAAGGGTTAAAAATTTAGATTCTAAATTACCGTGTATACACTGGCAGCGCGGTTTTTCTAAGAAAACTTTTATCAGGGAAAATCGACAAATTGGTTTTTCAGGGAAAATTCAAGAATTGGTTTTTCCAAGAAAACGTCTTTGCCAGAAAACGTCTTTCAGGGAAAACTCAAAAATGGTTTTCCCAAGAATAAGCTTTTGTAAGAAAACGTTTATCCGAGAAAACGTTTATCAGGGAAAATCCAAAGAAGCGCCTTCGTGTTTGTTTTCCTCCTGGTTTAAATACTAACTGTGGTTTTTTAGGGAAAATCCATTTGTGGTTTATCCGGGAAAAAGTTTTTCGAGGAAAACGTCTTTCAAGGAAAACGTTTTTCCAGGAAAGGGGTTTATCAAAAAAAACGTTTATCCGAGAAAACGTTTATCAGGGAATTTCTCTGAAAAACCGTTTCCCGGAAAAATGTTTTCTTGGAAAAACCGCGCTGCCGCGGTTATAAAAGAAATTGGACAGATTGTGACATAAGGTTTAAATTATTTGTCCATCTGTAATTACTCCAAAGTTTGGAGTCCAGCGACAAAACTTGACAAGCGAAATTCCAAACGTGAATTTCAATAATAACAATGATCTGTCAAATATAAATTAGGTTACATAATATTTCTTAAAACTTCTAAAAAACTTCTAAAACAATATTTAATAATAAATGTGCATATTCAAGATGAAAAAACGGTCTAAAGCAATATTTTGTTATAGACTAGAATGGATAATTGCAATGTTTCCTTTTCACGAAAAAAATTCTGTGGGATCTCTTTTTTTTTGCTTTTGCTTTCTAAAGTGTGGTCTCTCAAAAATGTTCTCGAATAACCACAAAAGAATGGTTCACCAAATTTTTTGATAACCATCGGAACCTTAATTATTTTCGGGGTCGGGACGAAACAGGCAAATTCCTGAAATTTATAGTCATTATCAGCGGAATACAGTATTTTTATGAAAGGATATTATAGCTTAAAGCTTATATAAGTCTCGAAAAAAATTGGAACACACTTAACTGCTAGCGGACTATTGATGGCAAATTCCACCAAATTAATAACTGAGTTGTCAAAAAATATACACAAAATAATTGTCATTTTATTATTAATATTAACTTTTTTCTTCAAAATTTGTTCCCTACAAAGCGCCCCTTGAGGGTTAAAATCAGACAGTTTATTTTATTCGTATGACAATTTATTCTTAATTATCTTGCGCAGTTTATTAAAGAAAATAAATAAAATAGCCCAAAAAGTTTAAATGATAGTCCTAAAAAGCATTGCCGTGGTCGTTTGAAAGCACGTTTCCACATAAGGACGAGGTCGATAGCCATATGGAAGCAATGGGAAAAGATCTTGGCTGTTTTGACACTTTTAAGGTCGAAGAGTCCGAGCTATCATCTTCCACTTACCCTAACGGTATTCTATTTGTCTGGGCGGATATAACCGGCGGCGGTTGTTGGTCGGCATTGGGAAAGGCGCCGGGCTTTACGGGAGATTTGGGAAGAATCACACAGTGGGGTGCACCAGCTACATGGCAAATTATTTCACTTGATACAGACCGGGCTTTTCACGCAATTTTTTTGACAATAATCGAAAAAAGGAACACATTTATAGAATTTCGGACACGATTTTCAAAAACAAACATCCTTATTTGAAAGTTTACATGATTTTTTTTATCTGCAACGATAAATAAAAAAGACACACATTTAGGAGAAGACTGGGGTATAGAATGTAGGCTTACCTATAATTACAAATGCATACGGAAAAGAAATTTATAATTGCGTGGGTGTAAACTTAAAATCAAGCAGGAAGAATAATAGAAAAGCAAACGGATGATCAATGAATTAGGCGTTTAGGACGTTTTTTTAATATGGGTACTTGATTAGGCGTAGACAGCCTCCTACAGATTGTGGCGGTAAGGACGCGTCGACTGTGATGCACGAGGTCTTACATGCATTGGGCGTCGCTCACGAACATAACCGTCCGGATCGCGATGATTATATAACATACACAACTGCGAACACAAACTATGGCAGCTCGTATATAAAATTAGCGGAGTCCGAGTGGATCGATTCAGGAAATCCATTCGAATTGGAGTCTGTCATGACTTATTGATAAGGTTGAAAATTAATTTCAAAAGTCCTCATGTTTTTTTGTAACTCGGTATATTTACTCTCATTTTGTCAAAAACATGTGGGTTCTTTTTTAAAAAATTGGAATTGCGCTTTTAGAGAAGGCTAAACAAATGCCACTAATCAATTTATAAACGTTAAAACGTCTAAAGACGTCTAAAACCGTCTAAAATACAACTATAAATTCATTCTTTTGTTTTAAATTGATACATATTTGTAACCTAAATTCTGCTCTATGTGTGCCAGCAATGGAAACGGGCCTGTTATGACGATTAAATCATCGGGCGTTCAGTTTGACGACGGTTTGCGATTAACGACCACCGACGCATACCAGATTCAATGGCGCTATTGTCGACAGAGACCAAATTTTAGCTATAAAGAAACGACCACATGCACGTCAACGGATGCATTAGGCTTCACTAGGGACGTTTTTGTTGATCGACTTTGTGACGGCAAAGCAGACTGTAGCGGTGCCGAAGATGAACTTGGAGGTTTAGCGAACTGTGTTGATGCCCAAGCTAGGGTTAGAAATCGTAACTGTAACATCACATTGTTTTGATGCAAAAAACAATTCAACACGATTTTAAAACCCATATTAAAGACAAAACATCAAATGGCTGTTGTGGTGCTGTTCTTATCAATGGTATAGAATGTACAGCTGCAGGAAGTTACCAAACTTTAGNGACGCATACCAGATTCAATGGCGCTATTGTCGACAGAGACCAAATTTTACCTACAAAGAAACGACCACATGCACGTCAACGGATGCATTAGGCTTCACTAGGGACGTTTTTGTTGATCGACTTTGTGACGGTAAAGCAGACTGTAGCGGTGCCGAAGATGAACTTGGAGGTTTAGCGAACTGTGTTGATGCCCAAGCTAGGGTTAAAAATCGTAACTGTAACATCACATTACAAGCAGCGCGGTGAGTTGTTTGCGTGGCTAAAGGACGCTAGCCAATAGGAAGCGCCTATAAAAAAGCATGAGCCAATAGGCTTGCTTGTAATTCAGTTACAGACGCCAGCGCCGTAACTGCTTATTTTTTAATGCAAAAAAACGTGAAAGTATCTTAATTTCCAAGCACATGTTGATGTGGAACATGAGAATTCTAATTTAGAATTTCTAAAGTACTGAAAGGTAAAAATTTTATTAATTAATAACTACTTTATTATAGCATGTTAAAATTGCAAGGTGAAAAAATCGCGTTTTTTTTTGTTTAATTTTCAGAACTTCGATAGAAGATTTTATTTAACAATTCAACACGATTTTAAAACCCATAATAAAGACAAAACATCAAATGGCTGTTGTGGTGCTGTTCTTATCAATGGTATAGAATGCACAGCTGCAGGAAGTTACCAAACTTTAGACTATTATCAATGCGCAGGCAATGCCAACCACATAATTTTCTCAAATGGAAACAATTGGTATTCGGGAGTTACTGGACTGCCCAGTGGTGCTTTCAGTTTCGGATGTCAAACTGCACATATCGCAGTGATTTTCAAACGCGAAAAAATAAATAATGTTACCACTTTTTCGTAACGTTGCTTGACAGCGCGTCTGAGGCCTATGTGGCCTATCATTGGTCTTTTTTGAGCGCGCTCTGCCAATCACCGAATGGCAAATCACCGAAAGGCGATTTCCTTCTTTTAAAATATTTTTGTATTACAGTCCTCCCCCTCTTAAGTGGCGCACTATGGAGAAATATGTATTTCCGCTAAAAAATTTTTTTCGCGTTTTAAAATCAGGACGATAGAGTAATTATGCGTAATTAATCACGACTTAGATGGAAATTTTTTTGATTTTTTCATAATTTTAATTAAATTGTGACTTTAAAATCACATTTTCCCATCCTTACTTACAGTTATAACGCTAAAAAGATATCGAGCGCGTCATGTCCACCAATGGGCGCGTGGACTGACTGTGACACGTGCGGTTCAAATTATGTTTTTTGTAAATCGGCCGGCGTCGACAATGAAGATAATTGTGTTGGTAATGAGTGTTCCGATAATGCAACCTGTACCGATAAATTTAATGATTATGAATGTAACTGTGACGACGGATTCCAAGGGGACGGAAGAACCTGTACCCAAATTGTTGAGATTGATGAATGCAGCAATGGAGATAATGACTGCCATGCGGACGCAGAATGCATAGATTAGGGTGTCTAAACAAATTTGAACACATTTTGCATTATTTTTTCAAGCTTGATTTTATCTTTTTTCTTCTTCCAGGCAACCTATTCGCACCCACGCACTCACCATTCTCGTTGCTGGTTGGTTTGTTGCTATCAAGGTTTTTTATATTTTTTTTATATAATGTATGAAGCAGGGCTCGGCAAGAATGGCTTGGCTTAACTGGCTCGGTTTGGCTTGGCTTAAGTTAAGCTAAGCCAAGCCAGGAAAATTTGTCGACTTCATTAAGCCAAGACAAGCCAAGCCAAACGAATTTTCCATCACAATTAAGCTAAGCCAACAAAATTTAGCTTAAGCCAGGTGTGGCTTAAGTTGGCTTAATGTGGACAACTGATTATGCCGAGCCCTGGTATAAAGCTTTCCATCTTAATACATAGTAATTATGTGGTAACTCGCGTTTGATAAAAAACACATAATCTTTTCAGAGCTATTGACGCCAACATCGTTTAAAGTATACACCCTAGTACAGATACGTTGGAGAGCTTCTCATGTGAATGCAATGCTGGTTTTGTTGATCTTGACTCCGAAAACCCGGGAAGAAATTGTTTTGAAAACGTAGCTTGCTGCCATAAAATTCAAATTTC
>SCLG01000198.1:113958-139530 GCA_004367875.1 Oikopleura albicans
ATGACTAGGTTAAACTTCCGTTAATTAATTACGTGGTTCCAATTCAATATATACCAAATATTACCAGGTAATAATTACCTGTTATTCATATTTGCTAAATAGTAGATTTCAAGGTACTATCATACTGGGAGCATCCCACTTGTACCCACAGTATTATCGCTATAGCGCACCAGCGGGTGACTCTAAAATAAAAAAAAACTGGATAATTTTTAGCGAGAATACTGTGGGTACAACTGGGGTTCACCGTATCATACTAAGCAACCATAATCTGAGACCATAATCAAATTCTCGGATTTGAGTTTCAAAAATTTTGGCGAAATATTTTTTTTCGCTTAAACTTTCCGGATATCGTAAGCCTTAAGACTTAAGGGGACAAAATTTTTGTACCAAAAATTTTTTCTAAGGTTTTGGTTTAATGAGAAAGTTTTTTTTTGACCCCGATAAGGGTCGGAAAACAGGGTATATGGTGAAATTTGGATACTTCGCTACTTATAAAACTTATTAGATTTTTTTAATAATGCAAAAACGGCTCGCTCTTCTTCAGACATAACTTATGTGTGTAGACAAAGTCCGAAGAAGAGTGAGCCATTTTTGTAGAATTAAAAAAAAATACTAAGTTTAATCATTTGGGAACTATCCAAATTCGATTATGTGACAGAACGTATTAGTTTGTTGTTCAGAATATAGAAGTATTTGTACACTCATTTCGTCTTCAAATCTTCACCAGACCTTGTCGATCATGATTCAGGTCGGGTGATTCATGTCCATTTTTACCGCGGTTTCTTCACGAGCGTCACGGCATCCTGACGCATCAGCGCCTACCGAATCAAATTCCTCCGTACTGACGTCCACGCTTAAACACGCTTAGCCCATCGGTTTTTACCCGCATGTCGTTGAACTATTGGTACAAAGACTTGTAATTCAGCGACGATGAACGGAAACATAGGGTGTATATAATTAACCTTTTTTAAGTCTGTTCAGTGTCAGCCAGGAAGTATAGCTAGTGCCGAGCAGTGGGCCACTGCCAGTGGCAAGCTTCAATTAAAACCCGTAATTTCGCGATTTCGGGTTTAAATTGAACCTTGCCAGTATGAAAACTGCAAGCAACTTGAGAAAAACAAACTTGAGAAAAAAACTCAAAAAAATGTCAAAATGCCAAATGTTTCATGGGGTGAACAAAGGTTATCGCATTCTACCTTTTATCTGACAGTGTTTTTTCCTGTGTCTTTCGAAAAAGATCTTTTTTAAAAGAACAGTTTTTCGTGGAAATTTTAGAAAGTTGTGGTCTCTCCCATGTTATTTCTCAGAAAATGTTTGACAAAAAGGAAAGACCCCTTAGTATAATAGGGATTTCTTAGGGTATACCGTATGCTAGGTATACAGTACTGCCTATCATAGGGCCTATCATTTCCAGGAAACACTGCCTTTTTATCTATTTTTCCCTAGTGTTAATGAGATATTATAAAATTCATATCTCAGGAAGTAAGGGCAAACTAATTTCACCGTAAACACTCTAACATATTATTCCCACCGCTGGGAGTGTCGTTTTGTACAATCGTAAAAAAAAAAACAATGAGCTCAGAGCGTCGGTTCTCTCGATGCGATGAGTCGGATCTGGATGATTTCATTGGTCCTATTACTGCGATAATAAAAAGACATTCATTGTCATATCGACAATTAGGCCTGGTGGATAAACAACAATACAGAAAAAAAACTCATTTCAACAAAAATACAACAGCCAAAAATACTATTTGATTCTAAATTTTTGTTTTATTTATTGTCAAGGCGAAAATAATATAAAAAACAACTTTACTAAAACAGGTAATTTGTCCTATCTTGTAAATATTGAGCCACTTTTACGGAAAAAATTGTTGCGAAAATTTGAGCAGAGAAATTGATGGTTTTAAAACGGTACTTTCTTAAAAGGTACAACGAAGAAATGGGATAACGTGTAAAAGGTACGAAATTTTCGTACCTTTTACACGTTATTCTTTTTCGCGCTTATGNGGTATAATTACTGTATCTTTAGCGGTTAAAACACACTTTCAAGGGTTGGGACGTTTCGAGGACATTGAAAAAATAAAAGAAAACTGGGACGTTTCGGGGACATTGGGACGTTTCGGGGTGGGACGTTTCGGGGACGAGGACTGTACATATTATATTATAAAAAATTTCTCAAAGCCAAATGAACTTGGTCATGCAGCATGACTCTTGTCCTAAAATTGAGGACCTAAATTTAAGGTCTGTTGAAATTTGTACATCTAAAAATAAAATAAACTGACTTACAGTCCTTAATTCCATAACGGCCGTTTTCGGTTCTCGAAAAAAACAGCCGTTATGGGGTAAACGACCGTTTCTTGAGGAAAAAAGCGGCCGTTATGGAATAAACGGCCGTTTTGGGGGGAAAAAGCGGCCGTTATGGAAGCGC
Source organism: Oikopleura albicans (assembly GCA_004367875.1). Taxonomy (NCBI): domain Eukaryota; kingdom Metazoa; phylum Chordata; class Appendicularia; order Copelata; family Oikopleuridae; genus Oikopleura; species Oikopleura albicans. Next base: position 116,387 of record SCLG01000198.1, read on the forward strand.
CCTTTATGGAATCAAGGACTGTATAATATAAAAATGCTCATAAATGATGATTCTTGAATTAAACGTTTTTCAAAATAAAGGTTTGGAAATTAATATAAGTTTCAATTATACCTAATATATACAGTATGTAATATGAAATTCTTTCTCTTGTATTTTCGATAACACAGATGGCGCAATGGAGTCATGTTTTTTATTTAATTTTTATGAAAATAAGAAACTACTGTACTAATACGATATCAGCCTGTACACATTTTAATGAAATAGTTTACTGAAATGGACAAAAGTAGTTCCTATAAAATATTATCTTATAATATACATGTGATAAAAATTTTATCATAAAAAGATGTATATCATAATACAAATAGTATCTTTTATTTTCGTATCATTATCTACGGTACTTTTCTACTAGTATTTTATATTTTGGATCGTAAATTACGCTTGACTAAGTCCGGTTTATTTTTTAGCGCCTTTGATACTCTAATCGTTTGGTCTTTATATTTTGATAAAATCGATATTAAGTACTTTTTTCGACAGAAATTCTTCAACAAGAGTAATTGCTATTTTAGGTAACGGCAAGTTAATAAATGTACAAGGTAATTTTTCAGTTCCAACTTTCTTACCAAATGTTTTTTCATGAAATTCGGTTGAACCGGTGTATCATGAATTTTCCATATTCCATCGTTTTCCCACAATTTTTAACATCTAAGATCAAATCTAATAGAGCGACTCTACTTATCCCCTGGGGGTTAAAACGATTACGAATCTTGATTACTAGGTTAAAAAGGTTTTCTTACAAGTTTTAAACATTAAATTTTCATCTGACTAATTGTGGGCCATGATCATTTAATAGTAATAAACAGAACCTCCAGACTGTCATGATTTACGTAGGTTTTCAGTTCGCTTTGAACGTCTACACGCTTTATATTAGAGGTACCAATCATTTCAGTTCAATGTACTGTAATGTGTGTTTTGCCAAATCATTTTTGTTTTCCTTTCGAATCTACCGATGGTCAGCAAATTGATTTCTGGAAATAAAGCGTTATTTGAAAGACGCACGACTGAGTGAACAGTATCTGTAAAAAAAAAGCGTCACAGTGTCGATTTTAACTTATCAATCTGATTAATATTTTAACAAAGAAATACAAATTCCAGAAGTTCAAGTTCAGTGATTTCTGATATTTTCNTTCGAAACAAAGCATGAACGTTAAAATGTTTGGTTGTTCAGGTTGAAAGTTACAGTTATTTCAAATTATTTTTTCAAAAAAATTTTAACACACTTTTATAGATCATCGGCATAATTTGAAATTGGAAGGATTTCTTCTGAACTGTATCTCTATTATTTAAGGACGACTAGTTTTGAAAGAGCCGGAAATATGGCTTTTCACACAGTGACATTAGCAAATACAATTTTGTAAATCTGTAGGAAGAGATTCAATGTGAAAAATTAATTATTTTTTTACTAAATTTCATTTATTTTTTTTTTCAAAAAAATTGAAAACCAATGATTTAAAAAGGTATGAAATATATTATTTGAGATGGTCTCCATAAATAAATACACCTCAGATAACGCGTTTTTAACTTCAATTTGCGTTTACGTAGGTTGAATTTTTCTGAATTTTCAACTTTTGTCAGGATATCCAATAAAATAGCCCGATTTGGTCCGAAGTTTGATCCACATACTGTAAAAGCCAATCATTCATTTTGTTTTCAACCTACGTTGACGCAAACTGAAGTCAAAAACGCGTTATACTACAGCGACACGGTGTCGCCGACACCCAGTTGGTAAGGATGCGTCCAATAATTGGAATAAGCGGCCAAATTGTATTCAAAGTTGGGGAAAGCTATCTGACTAAGTTTTTCAATCAGGCATTTTTAGTAGTCGCTGAAGCAACTAATTCTACATAGTTTTATATTTGAATGGTTTCTGCTCAAATTTTCAGCATCATGTTTTCTAAAAATTATTTCAAAAATTGGGGTCAAGGTTTAACACGCCCACACAGCTGGTCAATTTCGCTCGTTAATTTTCCCATAGTTTTGTTAGTATCATTTTCATGTTAACGATTTTGTTTTCTGTTCAAAGTAAACCTAGATCAAAACAAAACTTGTATACTTTTTTTTTCAATTTTAGCGCCTTAGACGACAAAAAATATGTTTAATTTTATGACAATATCGTAAAAAGACGATCATTTTGATTGCTTCTCCAACAATATACGCACGGCATAGTTTTTCGTGTTTTCGCGTACTTTTTTTAATTAAGAGAGATCATACGAAAGCTGCTATGAAAACGAAATTACGAAAAAAAAGTTCAAGACCAATTCTAGCTCAGAGAAGATATTACAGCACAGCTTTTTTTAAAAGGACCATGGAAATTCAAAAATATCTATACGGTATAGACTATACCTCATGTATATTTAAAATAACGTGTTTAACTCGCCGGAGCACGTATTTTAACCGGCACGCACATAACATGTTTTCACAATATAACGTTTTTCCAAATTCCATCCAACAGTGGTTTGGACGACCTTTGGAGGCCAAAAAAGGATAAAAATGTGTTGAAAAAACTTCACTACTTTGTATGTACATCGTGATCTACGCCCTCGAATTGACCGGGGTACGAAGTTTCAGCATACAAAAACCTAAATTGTCAGTTCCAAGTTGTACGGTCGAACAGAATAATCTCAAAGTTCATTAAAATATTAACATGAACGATCGGTATGATTCAATTATTATAGGAATACCACCACAGAAAATACTGTATGTCGAGTTAAGATAAAAAGAATACAAAGTCATTAAATCGTGAAAATGGTTACCTTAAAAAAAATACTTACATTAGGTTTGGGTTAAAAAGAATGGGTGAAGATTTTTATGTTCAAAAGAGTTTAATTTTTCATAGTACCCTGTTACAGTATGACCCTGTTAAGTTAACAGTGTTAACCTACCGGATCTTAAGTTTAAATTCTTAACTTAACCAGCTGATTCAGAATAATGAGATAAGAAAAACGACCATCAGGCAGGGAAACCTTGCTTCATGTTTTTCTGGGAAAGGTTGACAAAGACTGGGAAAAATGACGCGCTGGTAACATGTTATTAATAACTTATAAAACATTCAGACTTGAAACGTTATCACAGTTTCACAAAAACAGAAAGACATGCTGTTTTACGCCATTACTGGCCTGTTGGCCGTTGTGTCGGCAACTTCCGATATGATTGAATTTGCTGGGCCGATACCGGAAGCCATCGCGATTCAAGATAGAACAAATTACACGGCCACAATTGCAGTGGTAGTGACAGACGCTGGCCTTGCAGACAATTTTACCGCTTCGCCGCTCATTTTCCTCAAAGTTGACGATGAAACGGCACTGATGATCAGAGAAGATTCAGTAACGTCATACCGGTTAGTTAATACATTATTTATACGGTAATGTTTACAGTCTGTAATTTATGTGGGTATTTTCAAGGCTATTTGCTTGGAGTTTTTCTTCTTCAATCATTAAGTTCAAGATTAGATTTCTTAGAATTTTCAAATGAAATGTGCACCACATTCTCAAGTAAAAAAAGAATAATGAGCGTGTGTGGAGGAGGTAAAAGTTTAACAGTATTAAGAATCTTAATTTAAGATGTATCATACATCATGTATGATCTAAACTTCGCTTTTTTAATCACATATTTACTACATATGTAATTTGTATCTTACGGGTTCCACATCCTTCACAGGCGTTCCCACCCCCTTCACAGTATTTTTGAGCAAAAATGAAGATTACTTTATAGTGAGAATGTAGTGCACAATTCATTTGATATCCCTGTTATGGGAAGCAAGAAAATTTATTCTAGAAATTTCACATAACGGGAAAGTTTCCCGGGGAAACAGAAATTCTTATTATATCATCATATGCATTTTTCACTTGATGATTTTTGCTGTTGAATGTATTTTATTGATATACATATATAGTTGAAACTTTTCTTGCTTTACAAAAGTATAATAGAACTTTGAAATCATGCATTCTAATGGTAATATTTTAGTGGGTGGGAAAATTTTGCTGCCGAATTGTCGTCTAGTTCGTCCAGCTGGGAAGTTACATTTCACATAAACGACTGTACAATTGATAAATTAGACGCGAAAACTTTACACGTCGAGGGTCACTTTGGCCGCGAGTTCATCCACCGAAAAACTCAAGTTGCAATGTGGAGCCCAGCTTCCGAGGTGTTTATCACCGAGCTTGACACAGTCGCCTCCGATAGCGAAGTTAATGTGACGGAGATTGCATCGTGCCACATTGAGGGCGCATATCCGGCACCCTCGTTAGTTAAAATGTCCATTGGTTCCCGACACTATTTGGATTTGCCTGTTGAGAATGGTGTAGCCACTCTCAGTCTAATTCCGGCTGATTTGTCGCCTGGTGAAGAGTACAATCAAAAGGGTGTTTCGTGCTCTTTTGACATCGAAGCCGTAAGTATTCCTTGTTCGCGTTTTCTAGAATTCAGTTTTGCTAGAATCCTGTTTATCTAGAATATTGTTTTTCATTGTGTTAGTACCGAGATAGCATGGAAAGCATGGCGCCGTAGATTTAACATGAGCTTGTTTTTTGATCTTGAGAACGTGATGCATCATTTGAATAATACAATTTGATGTACTACATACTGTATAATTCCAGTAATTTATTTTTAAACCTAGGCTGCCATGCTTTCATCATGTTATCTCAGTGTAACAGCAAAATAGTCTATTTACAAAACAAAGAATCTGAAGTAATGGGAGAAACCGGTAGTTATCAGCTTTAAGAGATCCGGCAATTAGGAAAACAGAAATACCGTGTTTATAACTTTAGTAGTGAGGAAATTTTTGTCACTGTGAAAAAATATGACAATATGTAAATCGAGTTTATTATATCAATCCAAATATGGGTNTCTTTGATCACAAAATTGTTACTAAATCCCATTACAGGGGACACTTATTACACAGGAATATGCGTTTTTGCAGATGATTTCTACGGACCGTATTTTTATTTTTTGAGCAGTTTTGGTGGTATCAATTTTATTTTTTTTTTGTAATAGTTGCTCTGAAGCAAGACGCTAAAAACGTTTGACGCCGATTTTTGATAACTGTTTTTTATCATTATAATTTATGTCGTGAATCGGGCTCACTTGACTATTTTTTAGTGTTTTTCGCGATTATTTTTTTTACCAGACATTTATTCAAAAATCGAAGACAACAGTTTAGTGCTCCTTGTTAAAGCAAACCTTTGACAGAAAATAAAAACTCAATATCATCAAAATTGTAAAAGTTTATCCAATATCCGATTTGATTTTTAGCAAAGTTCATGGCTTTGTGGGTGGCATATGGTACTAGTTTAGGTTCGGTAAAACAAATAAGCTGATGCGCGGTACTTTCGGGAGTATGTTTCAAAAAAGTTCATTGAAATCCACAGTATACAACATTTTTTTGGCATGTCATATTTGTAAACAAAGGGTTACGCACCTCCTTAACATGAGCTTGTTTTTTGATCTTGAGAACGTGATGCATCATTTGAATAATACAATTTGATGTATACATACTGTATAATTCCAGTAATTTATTTTTTAAACCTACGCTGCCATGCTTTCATCATGCTATCTCAGTATAACAGTAAAATCGTCTATTTACAAAACAAAGAATATGAAGTAATGGGAGAAACCGGTAGTTATCAGCTTTAAGAGATCCGGCAATTAGGAAAACAGAAATACCGTGTTTATAACCTTAGTAGTGAGGAAATTTTTGTCACTGTGAAAAAATATGACAATATGTAAATCAAGTTTATTATATCAAACGAAATATGGGTATTTTGAAAACATTATTTATGATTAACGGATAGCGTTAACGGTTAGCGTTAACGGATAGCGTTAACGGTTGAGAGATTAAAAGCGTTTACAAATTAATAAAAGCGTTAACAAATTAATAATAGCGTTACTATTATGTTCCATTTTAAGGCCGGACAAGTTCAAAAAACCGAACAAAGCTCTCACAATGCAAACGGAACGGAAGTTACTTTTGAGTTACAGTATGCAACAACTCGAGTTGATATTAGCATCATTGGAAATACTGCTGACTGGATAAGGTATACTTACTACTTACTGTATTAATGAAACGTACGCTTTTAGAAACTATATCATATTGCAACATATAACAAATTTTTTATTCAGTGGTGAATGGTGGGTCGAAAAAGGTCGATCTGTGGATGTTAAATGTGATGCTGACGGTAATCCCCACCCAGATATTGCGAACAATATGGGCGGCACAAGCACATTCGAAAATGGTTTAGCAGTTTTGACCGCCACTAGGAAAGTTGATAAGTTTTATTTGTATTTTTTCATTTCATTACAATGTACAAAAACATCAAAAATCGAAATTTAGATAAATATTTTTATCCATTTTAGGCTATGTCGGTCATATAACACCGGTAACTTTGAAAACATTATTTGTCCTACCCTACTGTGCCCCAATTGGAAGCACTTTGTTTTTACCCGATCCATTTCGAATAACCAGTTATGTTGCACTAAGATTAGATATAAAAAATCGTATATTGCTGAAATTCATGTCGCCAACAAAAACTTTTGTGTTTCGACTTTTAAACGGACCAATCTTGGTGCCACGGATTCACTGACGTGTAATAATAATACAAAAAAATACGGTGCACCTTTGATGTTGCGTTTTTTAAAGCTCGAAGTTAACTTATATCAACCAAATTAGTACTATTTCTGAAGATCGAACTACACTTCAATGTTCGGCGGAAGGCTTCGAAGATTCAATCACCGTTAGAGCACATTTTATTGGCGAAGCGGTTCATTTTCTAAACGGTACGAGTGCGCATCCAATTGACTTTGGTAGCAGACAAGAAGTCGCCCTTAACTTTACCGCTGGTGATAATGTAAAAATTTCGTGTGATGCNTGACATAGCCTATGTCGATATTAAAATACCAGTAATTTTGTATAAATTGTTTGTCTTACCCTACTGTGCCCAATTGGAAGCATTTTGTTTTTCCCGATCTATTTCGAATAACCAATTATGTTGCACTAAGATTAGATATAAAAAATCGTATATTGCTGAAATTCATGGCGTCGGCAAAAACTTTTGTGTTTCGACTTTTAAACGGACCAATCTTGTTGCCACGGATTCAGTGAGGTGTAATAATAATACAAAAAATACGGTGCACCTTTGATGTTGCGTTTTTTAAAGCTCGAAGTTAACTTATATCAACCAAATAAGTACTATTTCTGAAGATCGAACTACACTTCAATGTTCGGCGGAAGGCTTCGAAGATTCAATCACTGTTAGAGCACACTTTATTGGCGAAGCGGTTCATTTTCTAAACGGTTCGAGTGCGCATGCCATTGACTTTGGTAGCAGACAAGAAGTCGCCCTTAACTTTACCGCTGGTGATAATGTAAAAATTTCGTGTGATGCTCCCAACTGGAATCCACCAGCCACCATTCAAATTCATAAAGGTACGTTATAAATAATAAATCATTCAACGGTTTTAACAAAATTGAATAAGTGTCCCTGGAATTTGTTTATTGCACATATCGTCCTGGTTTTAAAACGCGAAAAAAATTTTTTAGCGGAAATGCATATTTCTTCTTCAGTGCGGCACTTAAGAGGCAACTTAAGAGGGGGATGACTGTAATACAAAAATATTTAAAAAAGAAAGAAATCGCCTTTAGGTGATTTGCCTTTCGGTGACTGGTCGAGTGCGCTCAAAAAAGACCAATGACAGGCCACATAGGCCACATAGGCGCTGTCAAGCAACGTTACCAAAAAGTGGTAACATAATTTATTTTTTCGCGTTTGAAAATCACTACGATAGAAAGAAGTGCTGAAATAAAATGTCTTCCTAAATTTTATTCTGACTCGATGTTATTTTCTTCTGTTATTATTCCATCGCTAATTCAATTTATTAGGAGATGGAACCAACGATGTTTCAGCTAGTATGCGCGATACAGTAGCAACGGAAGAAATGAGTGGTGAATACATTTGTATTGCCTCAAACGGATTTTCAGAGCAAAGCACGCAAACTTTACTAATTGCGGTTTCGGCGCCACCAGAAGCGCAAAGTGGAAGTGGTGGCACTATAGGTTAGAGTTTTTCAAGATTTATCGAATTTATCTGGTGCATATAAATCATGTACAGTCCTTACTCATTAATCGGACATTTTCGGTTCTCGCAAACAGCGTCCGAAAAAGGAGCATCGTCACAAAAAGGACCATTTTTCTATTATAATGACCACATTTTGGCGGAAAAAGCGTCCGATAAATGAGTAAGGACTGTACACAATTTATCGTCCGATTATAGGACACTTGATTCTGAGGCACTTTTTAAAAAAAGGTCAAATTATTACAGGGTGAGGTAATATAGATGCTAAGCCGTTTTTGGTTCGCGAGTACGCTGAGCGAATATAACTCACCAAAAAACGGATTAGCATCTATATTACCTCACCCTGTATATCCGGCCGCTGGTAATTCCAAAAAAGTTGAAAACTGTTAACTTTCAATGTCAGAATATTAAAAAATTGCTTATGAATTAAATTGAAATCGAGAAAACAAGTCGGCTTAGAAAACGAAAATTACGGTATGAACGGTGAAAGTACCAATAAATTTCAACGAAGTCACCGGAGCAGAAACATTGACACATTTTATTTTTTCTAATGAATGATTCGGTACAGGGCTAATGACAGAGTGTGGCTGTCACTAGTTTTATAGGCTGCGAATGATTTGTGGTTCCGAATTAATAATCATAAAACTAGGGCTAAATGTCAAAACTATTTTTAATTTACCAGTAAACGAAAAACTCAATAAAAAGCCATTGTGATAATTGTTATTGTGCTGATCATCGTCTTAGCCGCGGTTGGATTTTTTGTGTGGAAAAAACGGCAGGAAAAGGCCGATGACGGCACCGACCAAGATGAAGAAATGGGCGAAACCGGGGAATCCGAAGCAATGAACCGGAATGACTCACGAGTACCGGATTCGGACAACGAGTAAAACATGTTTTAGGGAGTTATATAAGCATTATAAATCGGTGTTTTGCGTGCTGGTATACTGCAATTTGTACAATTATAAAAATATATATATACAATCTGGGAAAATAGGGGGACTTATGATCTGACCATATCATTACTTTTAGTACGATGTAACATGTTGAGTCAAAAAAATATTAACTCGACCAGACCACTGCGCTTCGAGGGCGCAAATCAGCATCTATTTTTGCTCGAAAAGAAATGGTACGGTCAGTTTAGGGCATCTCGCCAAACATCGATCAAATTACGCTTCTAAAATTATATATTCATCTGAGGGTTGAATCAAAAACAAATATTCTGTAAATAAGCGGATACAATCTACATTCCGTATATGCTTGTTCGAGAAACATTTTCGATTTTCAGACTCATAAACGTGAATAATATTGTTTATTTTATGGCTTGGAAAATTTTTTTTTCGACAATCCATTTTTTTCGTTTACTTTTTGCAAGACACGTCAACGGATTCTAGATTTTAGACTACGAGATTGGACGATACGTGTTCTAGAATTCGGCCACAATAAATTTATTTTTTCTCAAAAATTAGGCAAATTACAAATTTTTTGGATTGAATTTTTAAATCGAAAGTGTTTCTTGACTTATTAAAGACAACATATAAAAGATACGTCGCTCTGCATAGTTCCTTCAACCGCAATTGATCATACTGTATACATTTTCTATGTACACTTCTTGTCCCTATTTATTATAAATCCTTTCGGCCTAAAACCGGGTATGAAACCATCATCGACATTTTAAAATGACAAAAATTATCTTAATCGTTACTAAGTAACCAATATTTACGACGAAAATTTACTCACGGTTACTTTGAAAATTAAATCTAAAATTGCAGACTATTCATCAGTCAGTATCGTTCCAAATTTATATAATTAATTAATTATGTCCGCATCGTTTAAAATTGATATAATTACGGAAAAGATTTGAAAAAAAGACGGAGAAATTAGCAAAATTATTTCTTCTAAAACGAATTATTGTATTACTAGTACGACGGTAAACTTTCAAAAACACGGACACATTAGCTAAATTATTTTAACTTTTTTTTAATGGCTTAAAATTAAGGGTATCATAAATTTGCTACAAATATTGCCAAAATTTGCCTGTAACGAATATCAGTGAGTCCGTACTCGCATTACGTACATTTGTGCAACAATTTTTGATAGAAAAACATGACAACATTAGGTTTACACTGTAAACTTTACAACGTAATCTACAGTAAACCTTACACAAGAAAGCATAATGGGCGAACGGACTGTACGGTACAGTCTGTACCTTACACTCATGATTAGTCTAATTTAACCAAATGTTTGTGAAAAACGTAAGTATGGACAAGAACAAGACTTTTAATTTAATTTGAAAACGGATGTCTTCAATAAATGTTTGCACCTTCGTGGTTATCAAAATGTTGGTTTCCTTCCGAAAAAAATGAGCTTGCCGAAAAGTTATTGGGAATTGGGTAAATTAATGCAAATAAATACACCCTAACGGTAGACCCTAAATTAGAAGAAAAAATAATCACAAAAACATCCAAGGGTATAATTCTAGCATCAGTAGAGTATGTCTATCACCAAATTTAAACGACAATACTTATAAGTACACTCCTTGCTCCCATTTCGGTTCGCGAAGAAAGTGGCAATTATTGGATAAACGACCATTATGGGTCAGCGCCCCTAATGGGCCAATTTTTATTAAAATTTGTGGGTATATATCAAATTGACGCCCCTTATACGGTATAAGTTATACCGTATGTTGGCGCACAAACTGTCGCGCTTTGAGTAATCTTCATATGATTTTAACGATATTTTGGCATTACCACGACAGTATGTGCGCTAACATACCGTAGGTTCTATAATCGTCTGGTTTTTAGCATATTTTTGACAGCGAAACCATCTTTTAAATTTGTGGACGCCCTATTGATTACTCAAATAAGTCCTTTTTATTGTTACGATTTAACATTGTCAGCAAATGAATGTTTATTACGATTTTATTGGGTACTTTACCGTACATGTCATATATTCAAAAATGGGTAACAATGGTGCTTCAATTTAGATCAGGCCAATCATAATTTAATTGTGAGTTCAACAAAAAAAGTAAAATTATCAATAATTCCGGTGCCATTGAAACGTTGACATTTTCGGTACTAAGACTAGCCGTCTCAGACACGATAAAAGAAAAACGGAATCTCAGACCAAGCCTCGAACTTTTTATTACAACCGACGCATCTCGCAAACAATCATATTATTTTCCGGCGTTGTGTGCATAATGCAAACGTAAGAATAGCGGTAAATAATGATAGATCAACAATATCAAAATATAACAATACATATGGATTTTCAACGATATATATTATCAAACTGTTCCAGTCTGCTATCAAAACGACGGGTTTTATTTTTTTGTTATTGCAACCAATACCTTTCTGTCTCCTTCTAGACAAGACATAGTATGAACTTAATTAAATTTGAGACGGGGCAAAATTGATAGGGCTAGTGCTTCGGAGACTCTCAGGTTGATACCGTTTTTCAATCCTCGGTTTTTAACATGATATATTGTTAGTATATTTTAATTTTTGGGCCGGTCAAAAAAAGTTGTATACGTACAATATATGAATACCACGGATCAGAGACGCTCCTGAACAGTAGCGTCAATTCTGCCCCGTTTGAAATTTAAATCAAGTTCACACCATGTCTGGTCTAATATGAGATCGAAAATTATTGGTTGCAATAGCAAAAGGAAACATCGGTCTATACGATTTTGACCATAAACTTGACCCCAATGAAAAAATCTTTTAATTCATAAATCATTGTTAGTCACTTATTACTGAGGTCGTGTTTGTTACCCAAAAAAGAGTAAAATTTAATAAAATGTATTCAAGGTTACTCCATTTAGTATCGATAAAAAACAACTTCAATAAACCGTGAAGAGGTCAATTCTTGACCGTCAAGCAGCATTTGAATCAATTTTCCTTGCTTGTTTTTTGTTTTCAAAGATAAAACGACCTAAACCTGCAATTTCAACAGAGACATTTTCAGTATTAAGTTTACAATATATTTTATATTTACAATTTTTAAACAGAACGCAAGTACATTTAACCCGTAGGTGTTTAGTGGCGCTAATAGTTCCAATGACATCATCATCCTCGCACACATTCTAAATTAGGCACGATATTTAAAACATGTTGATTGTGCTATTGACTAAACTACGTAAAATTATTAATAGAATGGAATCTTGTACAAGCTTAAAATTAAAAAGGACGTTCCGACCGACATAAAACAGCTTTTTTAAAGTTTGAATAAAAACGACCATTGAAGCCACTTTTTTTCGTAAAAAAAACAGCAAAAAACTATCTTAGCGCCTCGTCAAAATGTACTTATAGATTATAAACTTAAATGAACAAGTAGGCAGTGAATGTAAGTTCCTAGATAACAAATTTCCTAATAATACGAGAACTATTGTTTCGCAAAAAAAAAATCCATAATTGTGTTGAGTTGTGGGAGCGATGGAGATTTATAGATCGTCGTCTTCGTCGGGCAGCGCGGAATTCTAGAAAGTAAAGTTTTAAAAAATTTCATCGCTCATTTTAGAGTTATCTCTATTTAGTAAATAGTATTTTAAATACTATCTAATGCTTCGATTATTGGTCGAAAATTCAAGATGGCTTTTTAAGGTGTCTCAATTGAATACTTTAGGGTGTAAAAACTGTATTTACACGCTCAAATATTCAATTGGGACGCCTTAAAAGGCCGTCTTGAATTTTCGACCAATTATCGAAGAATTAGATAGTGTTTAATAGATACCATCATATAACTATAATTACCTGAGCGACCTCCAGTTCCTTTTCGTAATTTTTGATCATTTGTGGGTCCATTTGGACCTCTGGTGGGGCTAATGCTGGCGCGGCCACGAATTCCAAGTTGGGATCTCCGACTAACTTACGGGCCAACCACAAGAAGGGCTTCTCAAAGTTGTAATTCGACTTGGCCGAAATGTCATAGTACTAGAATGAAATAATTTAAAAACGACAAATGATTATCCTCTGACCAAAGGCTTACTATGCTAATGTAACACTGTAACGAGCCAATGTACTTTTCCACTACTAAAATCAGATTTCGGGCTGGAAAAGGTAAATACGGCTCATCAAACAGCGAAAAATATTTATTTGCAACTTACAAAAAATAATAAGTATCATAGTATGATAATCGTACCTCAGACCACGTGTGGCTTGGTCACAGTAGTAGGTTTGGTCTGGCATTATTTGAAAGAGACCTGTATGATATTGTTTATCGATACTTTATTTTAAAGTTCTTCGACTAAATATTCTGTCAATTAGTGAAAAATGACGGACTAGCCAGTGAAAAAGAAACTCATTTTAAGCACAGGTGCCTACGGAAGACTTTGGTACGCTTTGGTACGCTTAATTTAAAATGTTTCATTACCTGCAAGTTTTTCTTGCGATGGAAAACAATCGATTTTGCTTTGACTTTTCGATCCTTTATATCAACTTTGTTGCCGCATAATACAATGGGAATGTTTTCGCACACGCGTGTCAAATCCCGATGCCAATTGGGCACATTTTTGTACGTCACACGGGATGTTACGTCAAACATAACCACTGCACACTGTCCTACAAATTCATAAATTGAAATTATAACTTACATTTTAACCCAATATTCTGAAAAATTTTTCGCAAAGAGCATTTTTTCAACTTTTTCGAGTCGAAGAAGATTCTTTTTTAAGGTAGACCTTAAAAGAAGATTCGACTCGAAAAAGTTGAAAAAATCAGCCAACCGCCGAGGTTGGCGCTTTTTGAAGCCAACCCGCATTGGACCCCAATTTTCCAAATTTTCCAATTCGGGTCCATTTAGGTTGGGTTGTGTCCACTTTTATTACATTTTTTGCGGACCTTTGGTTGAGAAAAAAAAAATACTGTAAAAAATAATCCTTTTCATTAAATTAACTGTTTTATTTTTGGTTTTCAAGAATACCATACGTGCTCAAGTTCATGGAAATGTTTGGAATCTCCCAAGGTTGGACCTTATTACATGGCCTCTCCCTCTCTTGTAATTTTACACGTTCTAAAAAACATTTTTTAATATCTTTTTTACCTTGAATGTAATAGCCATCACGTAATCCACCAAATTTTTCTTGACCAGCTGTGTCCCAGACGTTGAATCGAAGGGCGCCGCGGTTTGTGTGGAAGACGAGGGGGTGCACTTCGACCCCTAATGTTGCGACGTATTTCTTCTCAAACTCACCCGTCAAATGTCGCTTAACAAAAGTCGTCTTTCCAACACCGCCGTCGCCGACCAGGACCAGTTTAAACGTCGGCATCTCTTGCTCCGGTTGTGCCATATTTTATGCTTTCAACACGTTCCCTAATATCTAAACAGTCAACAACATGATTAGACCACGAAAAAGCATTTATGAGAAAAGGTACAGGCTCTACAGGGGGTGTGGTTGCAAGTTAAAAGTAAAAAAAAANTTGTGCAATTCAAATTGCCCCAGAAACAAAAAAAAATAATATTATAAGAAATGTAAAGAAAAATCTCAATTTCATTCCATCATTTTTGTGTTCTTAAAATCCACACATTGATTTCATTATAATATAGCCGCGGTGAAGGGTACTTTCGCGACCACACCATTTGGTCGCGAAACCATACTTTGAACAACGATTGGCGACCATGTGGTCACGAAACCATCTTTTGAACACTGATTCGCGACCAAATGGTGTGGTCGCGAAAGTACTCATAAGCAGGTTTTTTTCGCGACCACAAATTGTCGCGAAAGTACCCACTCCATAGCCGCATGGCACTGACTCATTTTCTACAAAAATATACACCGGGTTTGGTTATAACTTATAAGGTAAAGCTCAAAACAAAAACTAACTTCACCTTATAACGCCTTAACCCACTACTATTGAAACCAGCTTATTTGAGTCAATTGTGTTGTATATATTCGAAGCAAAACGGTTGAGAGAAATTTACTGCAAAAAATTTAAATATATTTTAAAATAAATTTAAATAACAGTTTTTTTTTAAACAAAAAACCTATTTTTCAAATGGTTAGGATATTATTTGTCAGCGAGCCCCGCAAAAAAAATAAAACGTTATTCGACATTATTCGTCGACAACACAGTCCATCCTAAAAATCTCTTCTCTTTTCGATAAAAAAAAAGATCAAAAAACGGTCAAAAACTAAAATATTCCCAGTTTGATCGCCCATTCTTTGGTTTATTTTCATAGGTTTGGTAACACAACTAAATTGACCAATGAGCTTTCGATAACTGAGGCATGAGTCATAGGTATGTCATGTACTAAATTTACCAGTTGCATGTAAGTCTATTTACATAACATGTTTGATTCAGTATGTAATCTATACATGTGGGTTTTCTATAATCATAGATTTATTGTCCAGATATTATCAAACAAAAAATATAGACAAGTAAATTATTTTAAGAGATGACTCATCGAAACTGATCATCGAAATATTCGGGCCGTCTCATTGGCTGTTACAAAAGCTACGAAAAGTAAAAAAAAAACAATGAATTAATCATACCTAGCCTATTCATAGGTTTAATCAATTTTGTTTCTAGTTTTTCGAAATACTAATTAAACTTTATTCATGTCAAGAGTGTGTTGATTTAAGAGAAATGATAAAAAATACTTTGAACAAACCATCTGCGCTGTTATGTCGTCAGCTGTTATCTTGCAAATTTTCCGGGTCGCGCCGCCATCTTGCGGATTTTTTCATGCGAAAGTTGGATTTCCGTGCGGCGGGTATATAATCTTGCTTTGCATTTAGCGATTGAAAGTTTATATATATGGAATCCATACTGTCTGGATGGTGTAAATTAGGGCCGCAACTTTCGAGTACAGCAAATTTATACCATAAAAAATATGAAAAACAAAATCAAAATTCAGTATCAATTTTAAAATTAACAAAAAAAAAATTCGAAAAATTATCAAAATTTTTGGGTGAGCGAACATTTTTTTTTCTTGTTTTCGATATTTTCTAAAATAGGGTTGTTAGGTTTTTAATTAAAAAAATTAGGTTGAAAACTTGAAAATTTTTAAAACGGGCATTTTTATCGGTTTTCTCCAATTTTTTCCAAAATAGGGATGCCCATCTCGCTCATTTTTTATATTATCTACTAAGATAATTCCTCGCGGTATGTTAAAAATAAATAAATAAAAGATTAGGTATATTTACAATTTTCGTGTTGAAATGTTCCGAAAAAATACATTTTTTTTCATTTTTTTCTATTTTTCTCGCTCATTTTTTAATCAATCCTCCTGGTTTTTCGCGTTGAAATGTTGAACCTTAAGATCGCGTTTTAGACGCGTAGGAGTTAAATTTCGGGGGTCCTCGATATGATCTTTATACATCAGTCTACTGATCAAACTAGATCAATCTAGATCAAACTAGATCAATCTAGATCAAACTAGATCAATCTAGATCAAACTAGATCAATCTAGATCAAACTCTATGCGCTAGTAATACTAGCCTAGTATGCCTAATTATTCGATTTGGAAACTTTCTGAAATCACCATGGTGGAGTCATACATCGATGACCCTGAAATTTGCGAAATCAACGTCAATTGCGTAGGCGGAAAACAAAAAACATCAATATATCCAATTTTTTTTAGATTTTTCTTCTTTCTTGAAAACTGAAAGAAAAGTTCCGTACCCTAGTGTAAATGGCATTTTAAAATTGATAGAATGGGTTATTTGTCCTGTGAATGATAAGGTTTTTTGATACGGTTTTTGTAAATAAATCGACCCTACCATCTTTAAGTGGAAAAGTTCCCTACACACATAAGGATCAAAATCGTCCATACTATTTTGTAACTCAAACCCGGAATTTTTGTACAAAAACTTTTATTTGCGGATAAATATGATTTCAGATATGTCATTGGGTTTGAAAATTCTTTCTGTTGAAGACGGAAATACGATCATTTCCCCCATAAATATTGCCCACGCTTTTGCTATTTTGCTTCACGGCGCGCGATCGGAAACGGAAGAGAGAATAAAAAAGTTAATTTTTCCCGCTGATGTGACAACCATACCAACGGACCTATCAAAATTGCCGAAAGAAGTAGATGTCGCTGCGCGCTTATTTTTGGGCGCAAATTTCAAAATCAAAACCGAGTTTGACGACGGTTGCCGTAAAGCCTTTGGCGCCATTCAGGAAACAGATTGAATTTTTTTATTGTTGTAAAAACTTTCAGTTAACACTTCTGATTTACCACTTTAGATACCACTTTTTAGTAATCTTGTTTAGTTACAACTTTATTTAACACTTTTTAGTAACCATTTTTACGTATATACGTAATGATTTTTTATGTTTTATAATTTTTTTTATTATAATGATTTTTTGATGAACTAGTTTAGTCCTGTTATTTTTTTTTTACATTTTTTTTTGCAAAGACAGATTTAAGTTAAAATCTTAATTAACATTTTTAGTTAACAAGCTTTAGTAAAAACCTTCAGTGAAGTCTCACTTTTTAGTAACTATTTATACATTATGTTCAGTCTGCCAATTAAAATCCATTATGTACACATGTACATAATTCGCAGAATGTTTTGTGTTTAACCATTTAACATAACGTGTGTTATTGAAAGTATGATAAATTGCAAATAACGTAGAGATATGTAAAGTTTTACATTCTGCACATATATGTGAACTTTACATTCTGCAAGTTAATGTAATATTTTACATTCCGCAAATTTATGTCAACTTTTGAGCCAGTTAAGTNTACGTTATGTACAATGATACATAAATCCATTATGTTCAGTCTGTCAATTAATGAACGTATTAAGTAAAACGTAAGATATCTATACATGATTTTTTTAAATTTTCGACATTTTACCCTTGATCACCCTTACCATTTATTACCTTACTACCTTTACACTTTACCACCTTTATCCCTTTTGTCGATAAATTACCCTTTCCACATTTTATCCTTTCGAACTTTAAGAAATGATTTCGATTCAGACGGGAGTATTGTGTTTTACCCGCCATAACATTTTTATCTTAATATAATATTATAATTTATAATTTTTTTGTTATTCAGATAAGCCAAAAATGTTCAGACTCACTTGGGACTGCCAAAAACATGAAATTTTATTTTATTTTTAAGGCTAAATAACGACTGTTATGTAAAGTTTGGTTGAATTTTAAATAACGGGATTTATGTGATGTTGACTGAAACGATACATAAATGACGTTATTTTCATTAGATTTTACTTTAAATAACACACGTTATATTAGATGGTTTAACAAAAAACATTCTGCGAATTATGTACACATGTACATAATGGATTTTAATTGGCAGACTGAACATAATGTCTNATTTATGTATCATTGTACATAATGCCACTTATTTACGATTGCACATCATGCCACTTATGTGGGGCCGGGCGGCGGCCCACATAACTGGCAGGATGTGCAATCGTAAATAACCGGCATTATGTACAATGATACATAAATAGACATTATGTAATATGTAAAATATTATTCATAAAGGTCAGTTAAATTTACCTCTGTCAGGGAGAAAATATAAACTTTGTCGAGAATTCGAAAGCTGCTGCGACAATTAACTCCTGGGTTTCTCAAAATACGAGTGGCCGCATAAAAGATCTTGTAACCCCTGGTGACTTTGATTCTCTAACTCGTCTTGTAATTTTATCGACCATCGTTTTCAAGGGGCTTTGGCAGGTGCCATTTACCAAAACATTCCGTGATAAATTTGACGAAAAAACCGAAACCGATTTTATGAGTGTCAAACAAAAGGGCGTCTATGGGTTAAGCATTTCAGATGATGTCGCTATTTGCGATATCCCATATATGGGCTCCGATCTCAAAATGACGATTCTAATGCCGAAGGGCAATTTGGCCGATTTCGAGTCAAACTTATCCGATTCATCATTGGCCGAACTTTTTTCGAGAGTTAGACTCCAGCGTGGTGATGTTACGCTCACTATTCCCAAATTTAAAATGCAGAAGAAGACCAATTTAAAGACTGTTTTCACCAAATTGGGTGAGTTTAAAATTACTACTAATAATAACTACATATGTATACGTAATACACGAATAACTGTGTCAAGTCCAAATTGACAGTTAAAAGCGGGTATCAAAACCTCAATTCGTAATCATTGATTGTTAAATATGAATCTAAAAATATCTAAAAATATGAACTACAGGGGGGTCGGTTATAAAGTCAGCCATTTGTGCCGTTATAAGGTCAAGTCAGTTTTTCTGCACTAAAGTCAAGTCAGTTTTTTTCAGGCACTAAGGTCAAGTCAGTTTTTTCAGTAGCATGCTTTTTTGGAAAAAAATCTTTAAAATCATGTCTTTTTACGCTTTTTTTTTTTTCTTTTTGAACTTTTCCCTAGCACTCAGGTATTATTGTGGAAAAAAAAAAAATTGGGTTGGTTATAAGGTCAAGTCAGTTTTTTCAAAGTCCATTAAGGTCAAGTCAGTTTTTTAGACTTTGACCTTATAACCAACCCCCTGTTATCGAATTGGTTTTATAATTTTGTCAATTAAAATTTATTTTCAGGATTTGGAGATTTATTCGATCAGACAAAAAAACATGACTACACGCGTTTGACCGATGAGGACGTTGTTGTTGGTGATGCAATTCATTCGGCTTCAATCGAAGTTGATGAAAAAGGTACCGTTGCTGCTGCCGCCACCGCCGTTAAAATACAAATGCGAATGATGATTAGACCAATGGAATTCACCGCCAACCGCCCATTTCTCTACTTTATTCGACTTCATGAAACTATAATTTTTATCGGGCGATTTTCATCTGTTTGAAAAAATCCGAAGTTCTTCGTACAAATATTGTTCTCAAAATTCAGTCTGTAGCACATTGCATGTTAGATTAAATCACGGATAATAAATTTATTGATTCTTCAC
Organism: Oikopleura albicans; assembly: GCA_004367875.1. Taxonomy (NCBI): domain Eukaryota; kingdom Metazoa; phylum Chordata; class Appendicularia; order Copelata; family Oikopleuridae; genus Oikopleura; species Oikopleura albicans. The sequence goes on from SCLG01000198.1 coordinate 136,365, forward strand.
TTATATTAGTACATTATTATTAATTAAGTTTTATATAACATATGTGCAAAATACATATGTTAAAACCAGTTTTTTGAATTACAGTCCTTACTCCCATTACGGCCGTTTTCGGTTCTCGAAAAAAGCGGCCGTAATGGGATTAGCGCCCCTAATAGGGTTTACTTGGGACAAATTTATGTCAAAATAGCTTATTGAACTTTTAAATGTTGATTTTACGACCTGGAATAGATTCCATGATTTATGTGACAGTTTAGCATTCAAAGGGTTTATTTTTGAAATTATTGCTTATTTTTGGCAATATTTTTCGGAAAATATATTATTTATATCAGTTGGTTTTGTTAAATAAGCCATTTTAATACACAGATGTGTACAAATTAATGACTTACGCCAAACCTGTCAAGAAAAAACGGCCCTTATAGAATTATGGACCCCCAAAATACGGCCGTATAAACAAGCGGCCGTAATGGGATAATCACTTTTTTGACGGAAAAAGCGGCCGTAATGGGATAAACGGCCGTAATAGGAGCGCCCGTAATGGGAGTAAGCACTGTATTGCGAATTATTGTGATTTTTTATGTGTGTATATAAACACGCATTTTCCTCCTACGGGTTCCCGAAAACTCCTTCCCCCTGAGAGTTAAATTACCAATATTTACTGCCTAGCCATTAACATTGACAAAAATTTAGTAATTTGGGATAATGTTTTTTGGGATAATGTTTTTTGTAGCAAACCGTGTGAGTCTTGCTGATTCATTGTTGGACCACTCAGTAAAATATTTATTTTTGTAGAGAATGGTGACTGAAAATGTGGACGAGGAGAGTTATTTGCCAAAGCGTGTCAAATTAATTTCACTGGGTGATTCAGGGGCGGGAAAGTCTGCCATTATCAAGGTTTGAAATTAGTTCAGTTCTCTCAAAACACCTAATTGTCAATGAGTAATTGGGTCCCTAGCCAAATTGACAGAATCCGAAACTGAGAGATTTTTTTTGCCAATTGGCAAAATTGACGTACGTACTTTTTTTGAATGAAGGCCTACACCCCGCTGGTACACGTTTTTCTATAGAAATCATTTTTACCCTTTTTTCTATTAAAATAATGTCTTTTCCCAGCATAAGACGTTAGTATTGTGGAAAAAATTTCAGATCGTTATAAGGTCAAGTCATTTTTTCCAAAGTGCATTAAGGTCAAGTCATTTTTTGGGGGTTTGACCTTATAACCAGACCCCTTGTAAGGCAAAACTATACCTAGGTATTATATTTGGGATACAATTTAATAATGTCTTATTGGGAAAATAAATATAAAATATGCTAGTTCCGGATCCCGCCAATTTAGCCAGGAATCTAGTGGTTCAATTATTCCCATCAAGAAATGTATTTCGTCTGTATGCGATTAGAAAAAAAAACGAAATTAATTTGTAGCGTCATTGTGAGCATCGGTTTGTTTCGAGATATGTGATGACGATTGGAATTGACTATGGTGTCATAAAAATTGCACCCTCCGTTCATCATCAATCAGACGACACGGTTTCTGTTTCAATTTTCGATGTAGGTGGTCACGCTGCGTTTGCCGTCGTTCGATCCGAATTCTATGAGGAATCTGAGGTAAAAATATTTGAATTACAGGGGTTTGGTTATAAGGTCTGATATTTGGTCCGTTTGAAGGTGTCAACACTTAAGGCTTAATTGTTTTGTTTTGAGATGGGTATAACTTATACCGTGTAAGGTGTTACGGTGATTGGAAACCCAAGGTATTATTTTTATGAAATATAAATTCGGTGCAATTCATGATTTTTTTAGGTGGCGCTTTTAGTATACGATATTCGAATTCCTGATCCTGTCGGAGTGCTGGACAGGTGGATGAGAGAATTCAAATCGGGCGGCGGTTCAACCGAAAATTGCCTCGTCATTGTGGCGGCAAATAAACGGGACCTTGCGCCCAATACAGATTGTACGGATGCCAAAATTTGGGCACAAACACGAGGATACAAATTTATTGAATCGTCGGCTGCCACTTCGGAGGGTATTCAAGGTATATTCATTTTTTAAAACAAAAATGGTGATTGAAGATTGTTCAACAAATAATAGTCTTTACTTGGTCTGAACAATTTAGGGGTTTACTTTATGAGGCCTATTACGTCAGGTTTTTGAATATTTTAGTATGCAAAAGACATTTAGTTATTTTGTGACGCGGAAATGAAGAAAATTAGTTTCCTCATTTTATGTGAAAACTAAAAACTGATATCAAAATAGTTTAGTTATTTTTTTAATATAACGGTTTTCTCGAGTTTATTTTTTTTTGTCAAAATGTTTTTTATTGTATTTACAAACATGTTTCAGAAATATTCGAACTTGTTTGCAGTGCGGCTCATGAAGATAAACGCGGTCCGGCGGAAATGGACTTTACTAATGACCAAGTCGAAGCTGTCAAAACGATTCGAGCGGCCAAAGATAATTTTCAGCGATTGGGACTCAATCCAGGTTAAACTTAATATATTGTTGCAGGACCTACCAAAATATGAAAATTATAACTATAATTACAAGCCACGCGGTGAGTCATTTGCGTGGCTAAAGGACGCTAGCCAATAGAAGGCGCCTATAAAAAATCATTAGCCAATAGGCGTGGCTTGTAATTCAGTTACGGCGCTGGGGACTTTCGAAAAATGTTTTCTACAATAATAAAACTATTTGGAAACAATTCAAATACTCTAATCCATATTTTTTTTCCAGGAGCAACGCGAGACCAGATAAATCGCCAATACAAGAAAATGGCAATTCTTCTTCATCCAGACAAGTCAGTTGCGCCCGGGGCTGAGGAGGCGTTCAAGTTGTTAACAATAGCTCGTTCCGCCCTTTTAAAATACGCAAAGTAATCGCAGTGCCTTATTTAGTCTAAAATGTTCGCAACACTAGGTTTGCACTAATGTTAACATGTTTTAAAACTGCGTTACCTTAAGTGTTAACCTTGGTGCATACCGGGTGTCTATGAATCTCATTTTGTTCCAAAACACCAACCAAATCTAACTTCTTCTGTCTTTTCGAATGTATCATCTTTTGTGTTTTTTTTTGTGAATGACCTCAGGTAAACTTCTGTTGCCGTTTTAGCCTTAATCTTCATAAAACCAAATATATTTATTTTTTATATAAAACTGTATATGTATTAAATAAA
>SCLG01000198.1:139996-150460 GCA_004367875.1 Oikopleura albicans
AAATACTCTAATCCATATTTTTTTTCCAGGAGCAACGCGAGACCAGATAAATCGCCAATACAAGAAAATGGCAATTCTTCTTCATCCAGACAAGTCAGTTGCGCCCGGGGCTGAGGAGGCGTTCAAGTTGTTAACAATAGCTCGTTCCGCCCTTTTAAAATACGCAAAGTAATCGCAGTGCCTTATTCAGCCTAAAATGTTCGCAACACTAAGTTTGCACTAATGTTAACATGTTTTAAAAGATGCGTTACCTTAAGTGTTAACCTTGGTGCATACCGGGTGTCTATGAATCTCATTTTGTTCCAAAACACCAACCAAATCTAACTTCTTCTGTCTTTTCGAATGTATCATCTTTTGTGTTTTCTTTTGTGAATGACCTCAGGTAAACTTCTGTTGCCGTTTTAGCCTTAATCTTCATACAACCAAATATATTTATTTTTTATATAAAACTGTATATGTATTAAATAAAATCTTCAATTCAAGAACGGCTTTTAGTGGTCCAAATTTGTGCGCACATTTCTATAGAAATATAGATACGGTCCTTAACCATTTATCGGACGCTTTTTGGCCAAAATGGGCTCATTCTAATAAAAAAATGACCTATTTTGTGACGATGCTCATTTATCGGACGTTATTTGAACCAAAAACGTCCGATAAATGGTTAAGGAATGTATATGAAATAATTTTCCAAAAATATGATTTTTTTTGGAACGAGTAGCTAAACATCAATTTTTTGTTTATGACGATACAGGTTTTTCGATTAGTTCTTTGTACGTCGAAAAATCACCGGTAAATACAGGCAAACGTCGTTTTTTTGCGATCCAACCGGTCAATTGTTCAGCGTACACGTTATAAACAAATAATATATGTTTAGCTCCACTTTGCAAAAAATAAAAATGATATTTTTGGACAACTATTGGTCAACAATCCATACACAAAATATTCAATTTGGACACCTCAAAAAATCGTCATACAAGTATAGAATTTTGATCTAAGATGTCTCTGGAGTAGTTTCAGTTTATGTTCTGATATAAGTTTTCTAAAATGTTTATTCATCTAGAATGTTGCGGTGTTTTCGGCACCGTATAATTCGTCGTTATAATTTCAAACCGGAATCATTTACACTTCCGGGACATAAGGAAGAAATACACCTACCGGAGCGATTACGGAAACTAGAAAACCTGCTCGAGACGGGCGAAAAAGACTGTTCCTATCTAATTGCCGAAATCGATCAGCTTTATAATCCCTATAAAGAACTCAACCTACCAATATCGGCCAGCCAATCAGAAGTGAACAGAATTCTAGAGCTACGTTTGGCCCAGATCAAACACGAGAGAGAAAAAATTGAACTCAAAAAACTTGAGGCTGGAGAGGCCGGAAGTAATCTTCCTGAGGCCATCGATAACAAATTAATGGCTATTGAAAATCAGGAATGGGTCAAGATATGTTTTATAAAATTTTAATAAATTAACTTAAGTATTTTTGGTAAATAAAATCACTCAATTTTGCATCTGATTTTTTTCATAAAAAGTCCTATAAAGGCCCTTTATTAAAAGGATCCAATTTTTTTCCAAAATTGGGTTGAGTGAAACCCGCTGATTTATTGATTTCAAAAATGTGCGAAAAAAGTCTATTAATTTTTAATTAATTAACTTTTAATTTAACCAAACAATTTTTGGAATTCTTTTTTTGGTCTTATTGCTTTTTTAATAAAGTCGTGCCTTTTTAGACGCAAAAAATATTTCTAGGGAATATAGATCAATATAAAGAATATTTTTATAGATGTAGAGGAAAGGGAAGAAGCCCCCTTTCAGCGTTAATTAAACTTACACACCAAAACATAAAATTTTGATTCAAAAAGACAGCTGTTACGTTTAGATGAAAAGGAAAATAACGTAAAAATTGCGGCAGGGAAAATTGGTACAGTCAGCGCACGTCGCCAATTCGACAAATCATATCATCTCCAAGTTCATAATATTATTTGGTCGTGTGAAATATAGTATACCGCCGGCACTTGTTAATAATGTTGAAAGGGAAGTGACTCATTTCAGAGAATGGCCATTTCCAAGAATACCAATGTATGAAAATAATAAATAGATTAATACACCATGTTGGCAAAGAACATAAAATATGTTACACAAATAAAAATAATAATAATAGCATAGATTTCAAAAATCTGGGTTCTGTAATAAAAGGAAGATATTTTGTTTTTAGCTTGTATCAAATTGATTGTTTCATATCAACAAAACATTTTAAGGGGTTTACAGGTGTGGGACATTTTTTTCGTTTAGCGTCAACAATCTTATGTTCTTTGAAATGCGTCAATTCTTTATAAAGTCGTTTGGTTCTGATTGAAAAACAGATACAGACGATTCAACTTCGAGGGGCAAAAAAACAAACAAAAACCGTAATGTTACAAATGTGGTGGTTGATTATAATATTTACGGCAGCTTGTATGGGCCATGATGTTGTTAAGCATGACAAACGATGTTTTAATGAAGCTTCTTTTATTTATGGCGAGAATCCGAGTAAGTAACCTTTTAAAGTTTGAAATTTAAACTCTCAACATGTGATATATCTCTAAAAATTCCCTTCAACAACTCCCTAAAGCACTTTCCATTAAGTTAATGTCATTAACCACGTTTTTTACTCTTTAACATACATATTCTTTATGTTTTGTTATAACATATGTTGTAGGGTGTCTTAAATGCAAATGCGGAAAAAGTCTTCAAGGGTTTAAAAATCTGTAGATTTGTTTTGGTGGTACATAGTACTAGTTTTTTTTTCGAATAGAACTGTTCGATAACAATGTGATCAAACATGTTTTTTGGGATTTTGGGACTTTAAAACTTTCTATTTGGAAGACTTACCAAATTGGTATCTTATGCTAGTTTGCAAATTCTATGGTATATATCATTTTGTTGTATCTGACATGAAAGCTTGAGGGAAAGTTGATGGTATTTATTAATACCGGTTTCTACTAAGTGTCGCATTTATAACGACCCTTGTCATTTATTTAAGGAGGTGAGTGACCCTTTGTTTACAAATAAAAGTGAAAATCAGGAAAATGACCCTTAGAAATATTTTTGGTCGTTTTATCAGTTGACTAAGGCTTGCTGATTATAATAAAGTCCTTCCAAGTTCATTTGGAATTGTAAATCTAGAAANGCGTTCAAGTTGTTAACAATAGCTCGTTCCGCCCTTTTAAAATACGCAAAGTAATCGCAGTGCCTTATTTAGTCTAAAATGTTCGCAACACTAGGTTTGCACTAATGTTAACATGTTTTAAAACTGCGTTACCTTAAGTGTTAACCTTGGTGCATACCGGGTGTCTATGAATCTCATTTTGTTCCAAAACACCAACCAAATCTAACTTCTTCTGTCTTTTCGAATGTATCATCTTTTGTGTTTTTTTTTGTGAATGACCTCAGGTAAACTTCTGTTGCCGTTTTAGCCTTAATCTTCATAAAACCAAATATATTTATTTTTTATATAAAACTGTATATGTATTAAATAAAATCTTCAATTCAAGAACGGCTTTTAAAGTGGTTCAAATGGTGGATCGACGTAGTTTGACGAGCTCTACAAATTAACTTGGCTTCACCAGTTTTTTTAGTTATTGCGAATTATTGTGATTTTTTAAATGCGTGTTTATTTACACACATTTTCCCCCTATGGATTCCCAAAAACTCCTTCCCCCTGAGAGTTAAACAATCGTCATACAATTATATAATTTTGATCTAAGACGCACTTTGGCTGTGGAGACTCCAGACTGGAGTAGTTTCAGTTTACCATTCTCAATGTTGACCTCCATATGAGTTTTCTAAAATGTTTATCCATCTAGAATGTTGCGGTGTTTTCGGCACCGGATAATTCGTCGTTATAATTTCAAACCGGAATCATTTACACTTCCGGGACATAAGGAAGAAATACACCTACCGGAGCGATTACGGAAACTAGAAAACCTGCTCGAGACGGGGGAAAAAGACTGTTCCTATCTAATTGCCGAAATCGATCAGCTTTATAATCCCTATAAAGAACTCAACCTACCAATATCGGCCAGCCAATCAGAAGTGAACAGAATTTTAGAGCTACGTTTGTCCCAGATCAAGTACGAGAGAGAAAAAATTGAACTCAAAAAACTTGAGGCTGGAGAGACCGGAAGTAATCTTCCTGAGGCCATCGATAACAAATTAATAGCTATTGAAAATCAGGAATGGGTCAAGATATGTTTTATAAAATTGTAATAAATTAACTTTTTTTTTATTTTTGGTAAATAACATTACCCACTTCGGCATCTGATTTTTTCATAAAAAAATCCTATAAAGGCCCTTTATTAAAGGGATCCAAAATTGGGTTTAGTGAACCCCGCTGATTTATTGCTCACAAAAATGTGTAAAAAAGTGTTAAAACTTATAATTTAACCAAACAATTTTTTCAATTCATTTTTTGGTCTTGTTGCTTTTTTTTTTTTTTGATAAACTCATGTCTTTTTGCAGACAAATGAAAATATTTCTATAGAATATAGAGACGGCTTTTTTTTTAAGAGGTCAACAATTTTGGTCAGAAATTTAATTATGATAGAGTCATCGGAATAGCATAATTTTTTTTGCATCTGATTGCTAAATATATGGCATGTGTCATTAACGGAGCACTTTTTTGAGTTAGGCCTTTTTATTATTAAAAATTATGTCATTCCGATGACTCTATCATAGTTAAATTTCTGACCAAAATTGTTGACCTCTTAAAAAAAAGCCGTCAGATCAATATAAAGAATATTTCTATGGATGTAGAGGAAAAGGAAGAAGTCCCTTTTCACTGAAAAGTTTTCAGCGTTAATTCAACCTACAAACCCATACATAAAATTTTGATTCAAAAAGACAGCTGTTACGTTTAGATGACAAGGAAAATAACGTAAAAATTGCGACAGAGAAAATTGGTACAGTCAGCGCACGTCGCCAATTCGACAAATCATATCATCTCCAAGTTCATAATATTATTTGGTCGGATTATACATTAAGCGAAAAATTTAATCACCACGTAAAGGTACGAGTGCGAAATGTGGCGTCGATTGTGAAATATAGTATACCGCCGGCACTTGTTAATAATGTTGAAAGGGAAGTGACTCATTTCAGAGAATGGCCATTTTCAAGAATACCAATGTCTTAAAATAATAAATAGATTAATACAACATGTTGGCAAAGAACATAAAATATGTTACACAAATACAAATAATAATAATAGCATAGATTTCAAAAATCTGGTTTCTGTAATAAAAGGAAGATATTTTGTTTTTAGCTTGTATCAAATTGATTGTTTCGTATCAACAAAACATTTTAAGGGGTTTACAGGTGTGAGACATTTTTTTCGTTTAGCGTCAACAATCTTATGTTCTTTGAAATGCGTCAATTCTTTATAAAGTCGTATGGTTCTGATTGAAAAACAGATACAGACGATTCAACTTCGAGTGGCAAAAAAACAAACAAAAACCGTAATGTTACAAATGTGGTGGTTGATTATAATATTTACGGCAGCGTGTATGGGCCATGATGTTGTTAAGCATGACAAACGATGTTTTAATGAAGCTTCTTTTATTTATGGCGAGAATCCTAGTAAGTAACCTTTTAAAATTGAATTATTATAAAAAAAAATATTGAATTTTATTAAAAAAAAAACGTTTAGGTGGATTAGCTTTCTTCAAAAAATATTTATTCTGGCTATGGCTGAGCGTCAAACAAACTTTNTTGTTAAAACAAATCTTTTAAAACAATAAACAACTCAATAGCATCAAAATTGTAAAACTAGATCCAATATCCGATTTGATTTTTAGCAAAGTTCATGGCTGTGTGGGCGGCCTATGGTGATAGTTTTGCTTCGGCAAAACAAATGAGCTGATGCGCGGGAGTTTCGTTAGTATATTTCAAAAAAGTTCATTGAAATTCACAGTCTACAACATCTTTTACGATCACTTTTGTGGCATGACATATTTGTACACAGAGGGTCACTCACCTCCTTAAGCCTTTTCATTTTTTCTGCATTTCATTTGAATTATTTAAAAAAAAATATTGAATTTTATTAAAAAAAAAAAAACGTTTAGGTGGATTAGCTTTCTTCAAAAAATATTTATTCTGGCTATGGCTGAGCGTCAAACAAACTTTTTGGAAAGATTTTTACGAAAAGTATTTCGATGCTGACGCGTCCATTCGCGATGATAATGTGGTCGCCGAATTTGAAAATAGAGATACGTCATTTCAAGAGATTCTTCAATCTGTTAATATTTCACCAGAAAAACCTACGATAACGCCGCAAATGTGGCTTCGCCCTGAATAAATAATGATTTATTGTTTTTGATAATTATTATAATTATAATTTTCTTGTTGATGTTGTTAAATATGATTATATATTTATACAGATGGACCATCTGAGATGGTTTATGCCTACATGATCGTCCATTTTTTTGGATAATATTATACTTGCTACAGATCAAACGACTTAAAATTCGGGTTGTTATAAGGTCTTGAGGGTCTCAAGTTGAGACCCTTGTTGCTAAGGTCGAATGGTGTTTCATAAATTTCCCCATAAAATTGTGCAAGAAAAGTTTTTCCATCTTCCTCTAGAAAGTCTCAAAAAAGATTCTGGATTTCTTTTTTTCAAAGTCTTATAGTTTCAAACATCTAACATATAGTTATTAGATATTGTTATTTTTGCCAAACTGAATTAAAGGTCTTTATTACGACTTTAAAACAACCTCCATATAGACATACCATATTATCCGTTAGGCTTGCGTTTGGCTTATCAAAGGTTTATTTTAATTGAATATTTATACATTTTTTATGTATTGGTACCGAAAAAGACAATTTAGAATGAATTGTAATGAAGAAGATTTGACCAATAATCTTAAAGCACTTTATAGTCCAAGTCACGCTACACAAATTGCTTCTGTTGTGTGTAGTGGGTCGTTAATCACGGTACTCAGACACGCAATTTCGGCAAAAAAGGCGACCAGTGTATATTCATTGATTGGTGCTGCGGCATTTGGAGCGCTTTTTAATCGATATTCGTTACAGGTATGCTGTTTTTTATTACTCCGGCGCAAGGCTAATTTGCAACTACAAATGTTTCAATTGAAATTTTTTCTTTACAATATCTTCGATTGTATTTCTAGTAGATTCTCTACTAGAGAATGAGACGTGTTATAAAATTTGTAATTTACAATCTTTTGCCGTCTATGCTTTCTAATATTAAAACAATATAAAACGCCGATTGATTTTTGACAATACCAAATCTATTTTTGTAACTTCCGTATTTCCCCCTAGAAAATGTTTAGTTTTTTTTCTCTCAAAAATTCATTATGGAAATTTTAGACTAACACACACGCATATTTCTAGAATCCAAGCTAAAAGTAAAAAAATACAAATTATGTTTTTTTTAGAAAAATATTAGAGACGCAATAGATGATGGGTCTTTTGTAGAATCATTCCCTGACAGTCATACAAAGGTCGTTTTTTAGAGCGTAGTTGGATCATACTTCTAAATACGGGCTTTTTAACAGTAGTTCCGCAATTGTTTGATCAGTTATTATACGAGTATTGCAGCCTTGAAGGGTGGATGAGTTAAAACACTAGATATCCGAAGAATCACACTTTGATCACATTTGACGCTCTAAAAAACCGACCCCTGCGTCTCACCATTATTCATGCTTCAATTGATGATAAAATGGAGCGCACGGTAGAAGTGGTTAAATATTTGAAGGCCAACGGAGTTAAAAATGTGAAACCGATAGACAACGAAGTTGGCTGGATCATGGGTCACTATTTTCTTAATATGGCGTGAAGATTAAAAAAACGCTACAGTTCAGCTGTTATACAAGAGAGAATTTTTATCATTACAAGCTTTCTAGTATATAAGCGACTGAAGTAATCCAAACGAGAATAATGCAACTGACAACTATATCATTTTATAGAAACTAAATAGGAAAAAGATTTTTTACAGGTGTTGTTGGTTATAAGGCCATCCATTGTGAGCGCTATAGGGTCAAGTCAGTTTTTTCATAATTTTTTTCCTGACTTTTTTGGGGCGAATAGTCTTTGCCGAAGACCTCCCAGCTGGCTCATTTTTTATAAAATCATGTGTTTTTACACTTTTTTGACAGTTCGTAAGTTAAACAGTCTAAATTTTAGACTCTAAAAGGTCATATAGTTATAATTTATAACTTATAAACTTATAAAGTCAAGTCAGTTTCTTCAGGGAAAACTTCTTCGAAAACGTTTTTTCCGCAAAATAACTTCTGAAGTCAGTTTTTAATGCATTGTGAAACCAGTTCCAACATCGCTTAAAGTTAAATTACAAAAGTGGATTTTTCACCAGAACAAATTACGAGTTCTTCGCTGAGAACGTCTTTTGCGCGATAGCAGAAAGTTGCAAATGTAAACAAACTTGTACATTAACTTACGTTCTCAACCCGGTATAATATTAAAGTCTCACTTTTTTCAGATTCTGAGCATTCTCCATTCAAAATGCAGGATCCGCGCGCTTCCGGCATAAAATTCACGCCCGAGATGGAAGCTGCGGAAAAGGAGGCGAATATGTTTTTGGTCGATACTTATGGAATGGGAAAAACCACGACCGGTATCATGATGGTGGGCATTGGCGGCGCTGCTATGTACTTAGCTCGGAATAAGGGATTTTTTCTCAAAATTATTTGCCCGCCCATTCTTGGGGTTGGAGTTGGAACTGCAACCAGTGCGAGTTACTTAATCGTATGTGTAATTTTGGGACATTTTGAGGGTAATTCAGGAACGGAAAAAGCTGATACCGCTTCGGTCGGATTGTTTCAGATTTTATTTTTAAATTTTACTACCACCTCTAAGTTTCAGGTCCCTCACACTTATATTTCGTGAAAATTGTGTCCATGAGAGCGACCCTACGTATGTGCCTAACCAGTTTTTTTTCTAGAAACAGAAAATTGAAGCACGGATAACGTACGATAAAATTTTAGTCATGGGAAATTTACGTCAAAGTTTAATTTTTTTTTTTGAAATTACAAAAAAACACATGTAAAGCTAGCGTGTTTAGAACAATGTAAAACGTGCTGCGGATGATGGCCGTTTGAATCGTGAAATGCCAGATTCAATCACCAAAGATATGATAATTATCAATTGCTTGCCGATATCACAAGAGGAAAAAAGTGCCAAAATGCAAAGATACTTTGAAGATCTTGAAAATGGAAGTTTTGGCTTATATAAAACTTTATAAACCGTTTCGTCAATTTGTTTTCAAAAATTTGATACCATAATTCGCTTGAGTTTTTAATTGATTGACAGGTTTTTTTTTCGCTATCGCAGCAATACTTTTGCAACTCCTCCCAGGCGAAACAAGATATGAATTTAATTCCAACGGTAAAAGGCGCCCAAAGGATGGGCCTAGTGCGTACGGGGGTCCCAAAACGATATCCGACAACTACCGGTTTTTATAACCGGTCAAAAAATACATATAAATAGTACTGTAATAACCATTTTCACCCTGTTTTATAGATTTTATAACCGATTTTTTTTGTAAAAATGGTCTAAATCTGATCATTAATGCATGGCGATAATGATTCATGCAAAAAACTGCGATTCACTCCAAAAACGACGAATTTGAAATTTACCACATGTACGATTTGTATTTCGAGAAACCGACAATTTTCAACTTTCACCGGTTATAAAAACCGGTAGTTACATTTGATGGTTTTGAGACCACCCGTACGCACTAGGCCGATCCTTTGGGCGTCGTTTACCGTTGGAATTAAATTCATATATTGTTTCTTCTGGGAGGAGTTGGAAAAGTATTGCCGCGATAGCGAAAAAAAAACCCCGTCATTATGTAATGTCGATCTGAGATATAGCAAACAATTTGAAAAATTCAGTTCTCTGAATTTGAAAAATCGATTTTAATTGGGGGCCCGCATATTTCTTATGTAAAAAAATGGAGAACAAATCTTGATTTTTTTTTTACAAAACTAGATCTAACCTAACCTTCCAACCAGCCCTACTCCGATCGCAGACGCTGTCGAAGAAAGTTTCGATTCTTATCAATCTTACGATAACCTGCAAAAACCGCCGCCCTTCCCGGAGGACCCGCAAACTTCCCCACCTTTCTCGGCGGACCCTCCCCCGCCCCAAACAACCGATCAACAATTTCCAAAGCGCAGAAAGCGGACAAACAAGTACGGTGATGAAATCGACGAGGAATGATGACATCGATAACAAACAAATATTTATTTATTCATGAATGGAAAACTAATTTTCAACTGTTTTTCTTTCATTTTATTTTACTGGTTGCTCTCTGTACATGAACGGATCAATTTAAGCTATTCTAACTTAGAATTTCTAAGATATACCGATTGTATGGAAATGATAAATTTGTTTGGTATACATTATTACGGGAACAAGGGGAATTTCAAATTCCGAATTTGTAAAAAAA
>SCLG01000198.1:224306-235276 GCA_004367875.1 Oikopleura albicans
CTTTATGGGGTTTTGATCAAAATCGTTGGGTATCCTTTTGAACACCGTGTGCCGTGTTATGGCCTTATAACCCCGTAGGTCTTTTTTATTCGTGACCTTAAAACTAAATCACCGAATTAAACTAGGCCTGTGTGATTGATACGACGTAACAATCAGTCTTTAGCTTCTGCACGCTTTTTCGTTGATATCAAAGGCTTCTGACATTTGTAACTTCTCTTTGAACGATATTTAAATTTAACAACTGGTTAAAACCGGGTATTTTAGTCGTAACGGACACGTGTGTGTACGACCGCCGTAAATATAAGTTGAAAGCGTGAGAATATTTTTAACCCGTTTGATTTTAGACTATGAGTCGGTGCTGGATGATTTATTATACTCTGATGGTCCGGGCCCATCTGGCCGCTTTAACTTCTCAAACTCTCCAATCCGCTCAAGCCCAAGTGACTTCATTCAATCGCCTCAAGAATACTCATCATCCATGTAAGTTCAAACAGGCTGAAGTACCTAGTGTAGTTGCAAAGTTTCCCGTTTTATTTGCACTAATCATGATCACAGGAAGGTTAATTTCATGATATTAAATTTTTCGTTCAATAATAAATATATCGACTCGTTTTGAAGGTACAGCTCGGTCGTTGTGAAAAGAGACATTGTTGACAAATGAACGAAGAAAGATTTGGGCTAATTCTCGAAATTAATTATGCTCCAAAGGCTTAAAAAGAGAACAATTATTTTTAATTTCGAGAATTAGCCCAAATATTTCTTCGTTCATTTGTCAACAATGTCTTTTTTTACGGCACCGCGGTTTTTCCAAGAAAACGTTTATCATGGAAAACGTTTTTCATGGAATTTCCCTGAAAAACTATTTCCCGGATAAACTTTTTCCTTGATAAACCCCTTTCTTGGAAAAACGTTTTCCTTGAAAGACGTTTTCTTGGATAAACGTTTTCCTCGAAAGACGTTTTCCGCGTAAAACTTTTTCCATGATAAACCACNTTCATGATATTAAATTTTTCGTTCAATAATAAATATATCGACTCGTTTTGAAGGTACAGCTCGGTCGTTGTGAAAAGAGACATTGTTGACAAATGAACGAAGAAAGATTTGGGCTAATTCTCGAAATTAATTATGCTCCGAAGGCTTAAAAAGAGAACAATTATTTTTAATTTCGAGAATTAGCCCAAATATTTCTTCGTTCATTTGTCAACAATCTTTTTTTTTACTACAACCGAGCTGTAAAAAATGCGCTTTTCGTCAAATTTTCTTCTATGCCTTTACAACGTTCGAAGTTCGAACTTCGAACTTTAAATAACGCGCATTGCCATGGGTTATCCATAGAGTGGAATTCATACAGTCCATAGTGTGAAATTCATACAGTCTTTTTTCGTTCGACACCATATCTATCAATCAAAGTTTTTTTTTGGTAAAGTTTTTCATAATTCGAAAACTATAGTTGAAAACCTTCATTGTCCCGTGTTCGTGTTGTTTTTCTTCAGGTTGTTTTAAATACAGTCCGCCGTCCCTTATGGGCCACCGGTCCCTTACGGGCCGCCTTTTTGGGGCCCTGAACGCGGCCCATAAGGACGGAGGACTGTAGATATTTCCAGTTTTTGCCGAAAAGACAGTTTTTCAAATCAGCAACCCCTTATTAAGGCCCCACTTTGTTGTTAATAAAACGTGGGCGAATGAAGTAATTTATGTTTAATGAAACGACTATTTGCTGGACAATTAATCGCAATTGTTTAATTGAAGAAAACCATTGTTGGAAAGATTTTTGATTACCTTTTCCGAAAATAATTTTTCTTGCAGAATCCTATACCAACAAGTTTATGTATAAAAACTCGCCCTATATCCGTATAGCCTGTCATGTTTTGTCAAAGTCATGTTCATGAATCATACTTTTAGGCCGAAACAAACTCGTTCGAGTTCTGTCCGGATCCATCCAACTGAATCAAACCTTTTTCATGTCGCTATTTTCAGGGCCCTCGAATAAAATTACTGAATTAGGATAGTTTCACTAAATGCGGTTACAAATCATAGGCTGAGAATACTGCGCTACTTTTGTGGCGCACTGCGGGAGTTACAAAAACTTATTGTTTAAAATTCATTATTTTATTTTTACTTTCATTGTCAAGTTCGTCGTTCCGCCATGAATCAGCATTTGGGCGGTGTCACGTATTTGACCACATCGGCATGAGTATGATTAATGCGCCAACTATTATCGCAACAATAAGTCTGGAGAGGAAAAAACAGCGGCATTTTAAGCGGATTCGCGCTCTTATCTTCAATTTTGAGATTTTTTTGTCTTTCCTATTTGAGACTCAATTTTTAGTCGTTTGAGGAGAAGTCCGCCAGAATGATTCCGGCAGTGAGGCTAAGAACCTTCAACCAGAAATTTTGGTAAATAAGAGAATTTGCTTATACTAAATACAGTCCTAACTTACATCATATACGCTTTTGGTTCTCTAATTGGATATAGATTTTCGTATTTGTATATTACTATGGTAAGCACTGTGATGTTATCTTCCGTCATTTTGCGGATTTTCTGAACGTTTCGAGATAATAACGTAGGGGCTGTATTTAATTATTAAATAATATTGTATAATAGATTTACAAAAAATTGATGCGTAATTACTTACGAATCTCCATCAATAATCCGACAATTACGGGATCCTATATTGTTTCAACTAGCACAGCCCAGTTTCTTTTTGTTTCTCAAAAGACTTACGGGGAGTGGATTATATCATATAATTTATATGTAAAGACGAGGTTTTCGTGTGAAAAAAGTTTTTATGTCACATTCTTTTAACATTATTATGCGGTGTCAGTACTTTTATTTTTCATCGTTACGGAATTTTTTGGATAAATTTCGTTAAGTTCATGAGTCATGACAAATGGCCTGTCAACTGTAGTTTCCGAAAAATCTATTTTAAAAAGGTAAAACGTGTTGTACCGTGGTATAAATATAGTTTTCTATATACCATATGGTCACATCAAAGTTTGATGATCAAACCTGTAATAATTTTAAATTATAATATTATAAATGCTGGAGCTGTAAGCAACGGTTTAAGGGAGATAACTTATCCTAGATAGTACTTTAAAATTAAAAAAAAAGGAGTGTGTTATACGGCACATTTGGTCCAGCATCAGAAACGCGTTTTCAGAATTTCCACGCTCTTTTTTGAGTAATTATTTTCAGTAATTATTTTCTCAAGCGTCATATGAGTAATGTGTCGAAGAGTGGAGAATTTGATTTTTTATTGAACTTCATGTAAATATATCGCTCGATAGAAGGCCGGTGTCTCTGTGACGTCAGGATTTTGTTGTGCATGAATTAATGTAAGTTCTACCAATTGAACCGCTGTTTCCTTGATGAAAAAAGAGAAGAAAAAACGACTAATTCGCCCATTGTGTCATGTTTAAATATTTGCTCATTGTGACGCGCAAGTGCTGTTTTATCACCATAAATGGCAAAAGCGCCCATTTTTTATGTGACAAGGCCATCGTTTTACTCATCACTTTATTTGCACAATCACGATTGTCACATTGGACCTGAAGATTGCGTAAAAAGTTTAAAAAATCTTAACTTTTTTCTTCCTTTGTGAAGCCGAGAAAAAAAATTCTGGAGCAGAGAGAAACGGGCCAACCGCAACAGTTGCAAAATTTGCCCCGTGGCGAAAAGTCAGTTTCGGTTTGAATATTTTAGAAGAGACACTTAATTTGACGCGAACTGAAGATTATTTTTTAATGAAATTGACCGGCGAAAATTTTAAGAAGTTGGGTCACTCAGTTGGCTGAATAGTAATGGGTACAAGGATTTTTTGTGGCTTGTTATAAAATAATAATAAACCACTTTAAATTCAACCCTTTTTATATCTGAGAATTTTGTCATTAAGAATTACCTATATATAATTGCTATCATAATACACTAAAATCGGTAGAAAGAGATAATAAATAAATATTTCTAGTTGTGACATGGGTGGCCCAAGTCGATCCCTCGGAGGTCCATTTTCCATTCCAAATGAGCCGGCAATGGACAAACCTCCACCGTACGACGAAGTCAAAAACGAACGCGTCACCGGTGAGTGTTTAGATAAGCGCACACTCATAACGGAAACTAATTTGCGGTTGATTTTAGGTTCACCACAGTCAGACCCGGGCTCCCAAACCTTTCAGCGCGAGCGACCGATGCGATTGAACGCCGGACCCTATGGACAGTTTAAAGATGACAGTGGAAAAATTGACATTAAACAGGTGAGTCATATTTTCCTTGTCGATTAATCTCTGTGGAAATTATATTAAGTTATGAATGTTTTAAATCACCAAAGTAAGAAGATTATAGGGGGTCTTTATAACCGCCTAAAAACCACCATAAGACCTTATAAAGTTCAAAAAGACATAATTTTGAAAGAAAAAAAAGCATACCAGCGGGGGTGGAGGTCTTCATCAAAAAAAGCGTAAAAAGACATCGTTTTAAAGATTTTTTTGTCAAAGACCAAACTTTTGATTTCACCTGTGTCACAAACAAATTTATAACCAAAATTTAGATTCCTGATGTCAATGAGCGCCGAAAAGTCCTCGAAAAGCGCGAAAAGAATCGCGTTGCTGCGGCTCGCGCGCGGACTAGAAAGCGCGAAAAAACCGAAGTGTTGGAGGAAGAGAAAGCAAAAATCACAAACGAACTTAACTCACTTCAAAGTGACACTCAACGTCTCCGTGACCTTCGAAACACGCTCCGTGTCGTTTCAAATGAGCATGAAAAGCTCTGCCCATTTTTGAGCAAATATCGTCATCATGAGGGCACTCGTCACCACCACCATCATCACCACCATCAACAATAGCGCCGAATAGCGCGTGGCACGTGCCCGCGTGCGTTTTTCATCTTTGCCGCGCGAAAATTGTGCGCTAAAAATGAATTGCCCTTTTTGAAAACTGAATAGCCCTTCTACTTTCTCGTGCAAATGTTGACCTTGTAAAATGAAGTCAAAAATATATAAGTTGTAACGAGTTATGGAAGTAACGAAAACTGACATGGTTAATTTTGATGGAAAAGTACTGGAAATAAAGTGATGCGCCGATTAAAGCCCTTAAAGATACTACCACTTCGAAAATCATAACATCACTGCACGGGTTAAGGTTATTTTAAAAAATGGTATTTTTTCGAAATTTTGGTCTTCCTATAGAATAATAATGTCAAAGATGAAATGAAAAATCACAAGGAGATTTATAAAGGTGTCATCAAATGAATTTCTACTTTTTGCCCGATCAAGTGTACAGTATGCCTAAGTAATTGTTCTCGTTACTATTTCGTTTAACTCACATGCGCCATAATGCGCCAATTTGGCCAGTCGTTTGATCTGTTAAATTTTTACTAGTCAATGTCCAATAGAAGGCTTTGAAAACTATAATGTTTGTCATCGCATGCTCGGTTGCACTTCATGTTTTGGTATACCTATTATAGGTATACTTTTTTTTCTCTATATCCTTTTTTATATATACGGTATATATAATATACTCTTTACCGACTTCAGTCGGCGAAGTTCGCGTTTGTCAAATGACACCGCGAAAATTACCATCAAGGTAATCTTTGATCAACAGTACATGAAAAGCTGGAATGAAACAGTGAGGGATAGTTTTATGAGATCCAGAATTTTTAACTCTTACGCAGATGTCGCGCCTAGTGCTGCGTTAGTCAGCTCTAACTCTCCCAGGGGCCCTGGGCCAGGGCAGACTATCAGGAGTTAATCAAGGTAATTTGCATTTATAAGACTATCTCTCAACGTTATCCAAAAGTGATCTTTCAAAGATCCAAATACTTTACAACAGCATTATTTGTTAAAAAATCTGGTTAAAAATTGTTTTCACTAGAACCATCAATATATTTATCGTTGGCGGTATGAGCGATATATACATGTAGATGTATTATCTCGAAATTAAAGGGTAAACTACTGTAAATGTAACTTTTTGTATAATTTGGAATCTGATTCGCCAATTAAGTACGAGAAATATAACGATTTAAAAGTTTAGTGAAATGCTTATTTCCAGATTATTACCAGTGAACCAGTGGTTACCAGTTTCTTCAGCTAAATATGGTTTACCGATAACTGGTAGTCGCTTTTTTGACTATTTGTTTTAGCTATTATTTCTACCTGCCTTTTTCGCTTTATACTTTTCATGACAAAAAACCGTCATCAGCTCAATTCGGATAAAATAAACCTAATTTACACGAAAATCTAACAAAAATCAACTAAATAGTACCACCCTTTCTCCCCTTAGGGACTCTTTTGATTTCAAGTTGCTTACTTTTTTTACCTTTTTTTTACTTGACAGATTTCCGAAATGAGCTGGTGCTGAAAAATCAATGTTACAGGAGCTAATTTGACCATTCAAATAGCATCTTGTATTTCAAGTATTACACAGTTGCTATGTATTCCGGTATTAAAATGATTTCACATGTTTGTGAATTCAAACTTAATCCATAAAAAAGTGTTTTATAAAAAAATGTGAGAATTCAGAACCTTTGAAATCATTTCAATTTTGAATTCTGTAATCATACTGATACTGACATTTTATAGGAATCGTATTGAAAATTTAGTTTTAATAAGTCTTACGGGAACAGTATTATTTAATGTCTACTATGAGAATGGACAAAGTGTATGTAACATGCAGATATATATATACAGTATGTGACGGATATACAAATATTATTTGAAATTTTCAACAAACCACAAAATCGTAAAAAAACGTATACCTGACAAATTCTATTACAAATCACAAATAAAATTCTAAATAATTAAAAATATTAGATAATCTGTTTAAATGTAATTTTACAAAATGGCTACTGTGTACAGTATTTTAATTACAATTTCGTATGAAATTTTCGCAATCTGGTGACGGGCATAATGTTTAATGATTTGTTTATTGCATATTACGCATAAAATATATTTTCTTTTTATCTCATTATGAGAGGTATAGTTTTGGGATGTTAACCGTGAAAAATCCGCGCTCGGTTTTAATTTATAAAAAAATCCATTTTCCAATTTTCACGAGTTTTACCGATGACGGCATATCAAGGTCAACACTGAAATTATACCCTATCTTGGTGCTTTAGTCAATGTCTCCATCGTATAAAATATGTTTTTTCTTAATTAATTCTCAAGTTACAGTACTCCTATATAAATATTTCACATATGTGTATTTTAGGTGGGGTATGGCTAAAGGCGACTCTATGTCGCAATTTTTGGCATCTGTTATTTGGGAGTTAAAACCCTTCAACTAGACTTACACCAAAAATATAAGAATAAAAAAAGAAAACAAGAAAAATAAGAAAAGGACAGGAACCCAAAGTAAAGCCTGGGTAATTTCTCCAATTTCGATATGTCACTTAAAGGACTTTAAACTTTATTTTTTTGTGACTAAGTCTAGTTTTATGGGCATCGGTTTCAAGAAACTGGATCGTATTACACTTTCTCCAACTTGGATTTTCTCCAAACGAACCACTATCACCTTATTACATATTATTTTTGCTTTTTAGTGAGTGCGTTAAATTTTCCGTCACGTACTTTGAAAACTAAAATGCGCACTCAAACCGCTTTGTCGCCGCCACAAAACAAACCGTCTTTAATATGTTGAATAAAAAATAATAAAAATTAATTTTGTTGTTTTGTCATTCCAGGATTCAAAAACGAATGCAATTATTCTCTGGAAAGATTATATCTCGCTGTTCACGATAATCGTGACACGATTATTGCTGGCTAGATATAAAATATATAAATACATGTATACAGTCCTTAATTCAATAAGGGGCGCTTACATAACGGCCGTTTATCCCATGACGGCCTTTTTTCGAGAACCGAAAACGGCCGTTATGGAATTAAGGACTGTACTACAGTCACTGTAGTGTGAATATATCAAAAAACAAATTTTAGTTAGCTATCATGGGAGAAATTTGCAACTGGACTGAATATTTTGATTCAAACTTTTGACACTTTGAATTCATAAATATTTCTTGTGATTATAATAATTTAGGACATTATTGTTTTATTATTTTTGTTTTAGTTTTTCGCCGTTCAAACCCTTTTTAAATCTCGGAGCAAGAATTGCGTCTCTCTTATTGGCTGTTTGAGAGGCGGTCCAATGAGAAGCGTGTAATCACCGAGTGCTAGGGAAATAACACGGAAAATGAATTTCCACTTAAGCCTGACTTAATCCACAAAATTTTTAATGTGGGAAAATGTTTGGCTACCAAAAAGCAAAGAAAGTTGATCACTTGCGACAAATCATTAGTCAAGTTAAAATAATTCATTTTTATGTTTCGGTTCAAAATTGGTTATTTCATTTTGATTAGTCGCAACAATTAATGACAACAAACATAATATTAAACTGTTTGGGTTCGCGGCAAATCCAATTAAACAAGTGTTTAAGGGTTAATGGGTATCAGCGATTGAAAAAAACAAGAGATAGGATGGTTTATCGAATACTGAACATATAAAACGCACAGAACGTATCGGAATTTCGATTAAAGTGAGCAAATGAGCTACACTCATTATCCGCAAAACAGTAAAAGTGACAATTATCGTTTGGATTCGTTATTTCGGCTTTTGTCAAGAGCTTTTCGACATAGCTAACTTCAATCGAATAAGACGGAATTTGGGGCGAGGAATCTTTGCAAAACACTTCAGCTCCAGAATCTAGCAACATCATAAATAAAGTCAATTTAAATCATTATTCGTATCAATGTACCTAGGAGTGGATCATGGGCCGCTGAAAAAAGGTGAACTTTAACGAAACATACCCCTAAATATACCACTTGATAAACCTTGACTTATGCGCACGAGCGGGAAATTGCGTAATACCAATTTGTTATTATCTAACGATAGACTGGTCGGATAAACCAACAAGTGGGAAATTTGTAGATCGTATCATATAACTCACTGTTTAATCTAAGTAAATTGAAATAACATTACATTATAAATAGGTTTTGATACCATAATAGAGAAAAATTTAACAATTTCCGTATCATTAGTCATTTGTGTTAAGGGACATCTTTAGATTGTATGATGAAGTTCATTGGTGGCCGGATAAACCCTCAGTGTGTAGGCGGGTTAGGCAAAACAATTTTTGGGAAAGTGGCCGGATAAGCGCACGAGTGGGCTAAGTGACTGAATATGTATATTTTATCATTCAAAGTTTAGCTTTAATTTACCGATGCGAAAAAAATTTCAGTTAATTCAAAAAAGTCAATACACCAATTTTTTTACCTTCAAAATAATTCGGAATATATGAGGCTTTTGGACATAATTGATCAAACGTACAGGAAATCGGTTGACGCGTTGAACATGCGAACCCACTCGGACAAGGAATACAATCTGCTTCATTTGTTGCTTCTAAACCATATTTTGTAAAATACAGTACAGAATTGAAAAGATAATATGATTTTCAAAATACTTGAAGTCAAAGTTTCAAAAAGACAATTCTATTTTATACTAAACTTTTAGCCTGTGTGTAGTAACCAATCGGACAATTAGAGCATTCCAGTGCAGTCTCTGTATCGCTAAATTCACCAAATGTGCAATTTTGACGTTCATATCCACCAAAAATGGGACAGTAATGCCCGACTTTACAACGGTTGCATACTTTTTGTGATATTTTGTCCTGGAAAAACCCCGGTCGACATTTTTGTGGAGCAACCGGTTGCGGACATTGATGGCCAATTGGGCATGGTATACAATCGGTTTGTCCGGTTTCATTTTGATAGTAACCTTCAGCACATCTAAGTGGCTGGGCAAAAGGTAAAAATATTTTGTTCTGAAAAATACCTTTTTCATCAAATACTGTCTGTATTAAATTTTTTTAAAGGTACGTAAATCCGATGACGGAACATAGCGTCAACATTTTGGAGAACGGATAGAGAACGGATTTGAGTACCGTTGTTTACCATTGTTTAACTTGCTATTAAATACTTTTGGGGTAATTCTTGATTCTTAAATTTTGTACATCTTTGGATATTTGGAGTCCAAATTTTGGACAGTTTTTTCTCGCAATACCATAAATCTTCTTGCTACAACAAGGAGACAAAATTTATAAAGACACACAAAAATAACATTTCGTTTTTTGTGGAATTATCCAAAAAACTAAGCAAACTAATTTACCTTTACCTGAACAGAAAGTTTTAATACGGTTTCAATGCTTGGGCACATGTGCCCAAGCGGACAAATTTGGCATTGTGTTTGTCCTGTCTGATTGTTATAATATCCGTCGAAACATGGCAAGCAGTCCGTCATTCCGGTTTTATTCGAAAATGTGCCAGCCGGGCATCCACTTTGAAGACCAAAGATACAGTAATGGCCAATTTGACACATTTCACAGAAGTTTTGCCCTTCATCATGTTGGTATGTTCCGTTTGGACACATTTTGCACATTGGTGTGCCAACACTGTCCGCATAGTGTCCGATCGGACAATCTGTGCAATTGCTTAAACCGATTGTTGGAGCTTCTTGTCCTTCAAGGCATGCTTCCTGGTCACAAAGGTTAACATTCGTATTTAAACGTATAAATTTTATGATATAATTTGTCTAAAATATTTATAATAAATTGAAATTTGAGTTATAATTTATAGCTTGTAATATTTTAATATATGGCAAGGACGAGGCCCAATCTAGTGCGAATGTGGACAAGTAAGAGAATAATTTTCTGAATTTATTTTTATAACCCGACTGGATTCCATTTTGGCAAAAGTGACCTTCAGTACAATTATTGCAATATGATTTTCCCCGCTCTTCCTGGTAGAATCCCGCAGGACAAATTTCTGGATTTTTCATTTGTGTTGTCGGACAATGGTGTGCAGCCAAACATATGTTACAGCTAGACTTTTTTGTATGTTTTTGATACTGTCCAATCGGGCATGGTTGACATTCTGTCATTTGTTGAAATTCTGCGTATTTGCCGGGCGGACAGCCCACTTGTGATCCTTT
>SCLG01000198.1:236022-251566 GCA_004367875.1 Oikopleura albicans
TCTAGTAGTGGTGAGTCCAACGTCAAGACAGAATATTTGAGTACAATATTAAGTTCGATATCTACGGAAATAATTATAACAAATATCGAACTTCATCCTGATATGTCCCAGCAGGGCACGGGTCTGGGGTACTGGAATTCGCAACGCATCTATACCCAACTTGACACGGCATGGGACCGTCGGCACCTTCCACACAATAACTTCCGGCCGGGCAATTATAGCAAAGTGATTGACCTTCTGCTGATTGATATGACCCACCCGGACATATTATAGGAATTGACGATTGTTCGGAGCAGCGATTGCCTTTTGGGCACGGTGTTTGCAGTGATGACCCTTGAGGGCAATAATATCCAGACCCACACGGTATACATGAATGTTGACCTCACATAGTTTTCAGTTTTTGGTAAGGTTTAGAAACGAATTACATAGTCTGTATAAAAAAATGTCACTAAATAGTAAGTAAAACAAAACTCTTAAATTATTATTAAAAGAATATCAAACACCCTAATACTGTTTCAATCTCAAGCCGCACTGTGATTGGTCAACCAGGAAGACAAAATGGAAACAGACCAATCGGAAATCAAAACTATTTCCTTGATTTGGTTGGTAAGTTCCACCTTCGCACGAATGACAAAATAAAGGCAGGCTAGCGGAATTTTTCCACCTCACATGTTTTTCTGGGGCCCATTCAGCGGCAGTACACTTAATACGCCTTTGTGCATTATTAACGTCACAATAATGGCCGATTTCGCAATCATCGCATATTGTACTGATCTCTTCGGAGTTGCACACTACCGAAAACAAAATTGATTTTAACAATAATAATCCTTTTATAACTTCATTATGAGTTTTTTTCCAAAAATAGCCGGCGAAACTATTTAAAATCAGTCAAATACCTGGTTAAATCCTTTATATAGTTGAAATCAATTTACAAACCTTCATCGAAGTTATCTTTGGCGGAACACGTTGCACCATCTTCATCACTAGTGGTACGATTGCAAATGTTAAAATGTTACGTTTTGAACAAATCGGCAAAGTCGTGTCTAGTAGTTTCCAGATATTTAAACATAATCTAGACCCGTGGCGCAAAAAAAATGTTCGAGATGACAGGTTTAACCTGGTCAACCATTATATGCTAGATGTACGAATAGTTTGACATTTTACATTCACAGATAATATGGGTTTAACTTTTTACTGGCAGTCTGATAAGGACCGTACTTAACGGGTGATATGTGTCGGATATGAAATCAAATAATTAGAAGTGATCATAACTAATACTTTGTTACTAATGATATTTTTCGTATTTTACAAATTTTATTATTTTGCTAATTTGCAATCAAACTGTCGGGAGTTACCGCTATGTACATAATAACGCCAAACCAATTTTCGAGTTTACGTTTTACCGAGCAATAGGGATTATAACAAGTCCATTTGAGAACAAATCCGTTTTCTTGAAGTTGTTCATTTGATGTGAATGTTGCCGAGATTGTACCACCTTCGATTATTTTATTATTAATTGACACATCAAGGCCACTGTAAGGAACGCCAGTTAAAGTTAAAATATCCAAATTGGCCTCAGTGGCAAATTGTGATGAATAGACAAGAATATCTGATATGGTTTTAATGGCAAATCATGGTAAAAAGGTTTATAAATGCAATTTAATGAAAAACTAAATTTGAAAAAGTTTGTTGTTAATTCTGAGGTATGGTCACCACTTTAGCTAAAAACCACCTTGACACATTGTAATAATATGTAATTCTATATTTTCATTTTTGTCATACATTAAGTGGTCAATTTGTCCAAATCGCATGTGAGACCCTAACTTAAGGAAATAGTCCACCTTATTCAATGCACGGCAAGTTACATTCCGTGTGAATACTAGACATTTGGAAATTCACCTGTTGCATGGACCAGTACTAATTCCCCTTCCTGGAAAATAACATAATCTCATTTTATTTGGATTGTTAACAAGAAAAGTTCCAGTTCCAGACAAATATCTTATTCGGTCCTCAAATCGCTCATAAACAAAGTTATTAGCTATTTTGAAGTTTCAGCAATTTTAATTTTCATAAAATGAGGCCAAGATTAAATCGAACATTTAATGGAAAATGGTCACGAAATTGCTTTATAAACGTTTGTCACAGAATATTCCAAAGCAAATTGTGTTAAACACTTGAATTTAAACTTATCAGTTGGGTTCGTTCTCAAACGGCCCCAAATTGCAAAAACCTAGCAAGTACCAGGACGGAAATGTCGTTTTGAATTGAGGGTTCAAACTCCTGAAAGAGATCCCAATATGCCATAAGCATTCGTGGAGTAACTATAAATTCGCTATTCTCTGCAAGCGCCTCACATTCATTATTCACGTGAAATGTCAGTTCTAAATGTTAGTTTTAGATATGACAACCAGCTCTAGTACTTAATACGTTAGTTAAAGAGATACTTAACTCTTGGGGGTCACTGTGTGACGATTTTCACACAACGGCCTATCTGCCCTTATATCGGCCTCAAATAAAAAAATAGCTGATAGACGGGTCAAACCCAATTTCCAGAATTCCAGATTTTTTATTGGTCTAGATGGACTCGTGATGCGCGAGTACCCAGCAAAATAATGTTTGTAAACAATTGTATCCTTTAAAAACGGCCATAACAGGCTTGTGTGTTGATAGTCACACAGTGTCCCGGGTTATACGAACACTTTTGACCCACTGGAGTTAAATATGTACACAAATATGTACACAAATGTTTTTAACAATAAAAATGGAATTAATGCTTAAATCCTAAATTACTATCCTCCGAGTTGACGTTAGTTATTAAAATAAAGGCTGAAAAGCGTATGATTTTTTTTGAAGGATCTTAATCTAAAATAAAAACAAATATGTTAGAGTGGTATTTTAACACCGATGCGCCACCAACATGCTAGTGTTATTTCGCCACTCAAGCACACCGTGTGTAGCACCGCTGGCTTAGGCTGTCATTTCTGACTAGATCATCGTATAATAAATACAAAGGCACTTCAGGAGACCATTTGTCGGCCAAATTTACGAATTGTGAGGAAATATCAACGAAAATCGACGACAAAAAATTTTATCCTGGTCGATGTGTTGAGAATTTGAGTAAACATAAAAACCAAAAGTTAGTACATGTCTTGTGGTTAATTTGCGCTACCTACCGAGTAAATCGGTTGAAAATTAAAAAAAATAGCGCCAAAAGAAAATCAGCGGTCTAAAATGAAAAATGGTCAAAATTCAATTTTCGAGCGAGTTAATGTTCACTCAAATATTAAAAAACGTACTTTTCTGAATTTTGTGAATATCCAGGTGAATTTTGATCAGAATTGATCGTGAAAATGTAAANAACCGAGGATTTTTGAACTCGATAAGAAATGAGAGCCATTTAAAGTCCGCAACTACACACCGTGGGTAGCAGTGGTGCATGGGGGTTAACTTGCCTTGAAAACATTGAATAGAAATATCATCGTTGTATACCCAGGCATTGTTGATAAATTCGTTCCAATTTTCATTGTCGTCATCTGGATAAGAGATTCAAAATCGAACAAAACATAAAAATACTTATAATAATTTTTTTGTTGTTGTTGAAAACTTAAATTGGATTTTCTGTTTCTGTAAAAAATATATCTATTTCGTATTCCTTAAAAGTTGAAGGTATTTGGGACTGCATTTCGACCTCTCGACTGGACAAACAACCGTTTTAGAATTCGTTATAAAGCCAAAGTTATAAACGCCGTTTTCAATATTTTCAAGTAGGCCAATAATCCACCCAGGTTGCGACACTGAATTATTTGATTGTATAAGTTACGTTTCATAAACTACAAATCACATAAAATTAAAAAAAACTTTTTGTGAAACATTTGTGGCCGGTTAATGGTGTATCCGCTATAATTAACAGTATAAATATTACCTGAATCATCAAACCAAATTCCATAATAATGGTCCTTAGAGACAAATAACGGATACTTATTAATAATGATGCCATTAGTCGTATAAACACCGTGAACAAACTTTTGTGTAGACGATCCCCGTACCACCACGTTCGAACAACATTCAGGTTCTACAAAAACAAAAGAAAAATAGAATAAGTCTTTGATGAAAAGTTTTTGATGAAAATTCTACGGAAACCACGATCATTCCAAAAAAGTATTTGAATTTTTCCATAGAAAACATTTTATGTGAAAGATCGTCTTTTAAGATAGGTAAAAAGTGATTAATTTGTAAACTTTTTTTTTACTACAGCGTGTGTTATGTATACATTGTTTCAAATAAGTTAGCGTCCTTATTTAATGGCTAGACACTACTGACTCTTTGCAATTTATAAACTTATGGTCCATAACTTCTGGTCACCGAGTCCGTTAACAAAATTATCACATCTCGCGGCGATTCTCGCCTACATGATCTAGGGTTAGAGCGGCTCTAGTAATATAATTTAGAGCAGCCGGTGTGTACAATGTCTTGTATAACATTTTATGATTTTTTGTACCTGTGATCGTTGACTTCTGATTAAGTTTATAGCGAATTTCAGCCTTGGCCGCATTATAATAAGAGTCTCCAGCCCACAGATTTAAATTGTGAAACCCAATAGACTGAGTGTTAACATGTGTGTGAATGTTCGCACCATTAATTTCAATCTTATATACGTATTCTTCTGTATTTGGCTCAAACAGTTGAGATATCAAAATTATTGAC
This sequence comes from Oikopleura albicans, assembly GCA_004367875.1. Classification (NCBI taxonomy): domain Eukaryota; kingdom Metazoa; phylum Chordata; class Appendicularia; order Copelata; family Oikopleuridae; genus Oikopleura; species Oikopleura albicans. The sequence continues at coordinate 240,727 of SCLG01000198.1, forward strand.
CATTCACCAAATTTCAAGGAATCTCCTGCCAAAGATTCAACCAAAGTAGTGCTAAAATCTTTACAAGTCCATATATGAAGTCGATATAGAATTGCGCTGTGAATTAGGGTTTCAATCAAGTAAAAAGTGGTTTGACTTTTTACTTATTTCAGCTTCAGACGGCTAAATGATTCATTTGAATTCGTAGAATAAATAGTCGGCTTTTAACCAATTTAATGACAAGGTAGGCCCGCAAAGCGGATTTGTTTGCTAGCTATAAATGATTGTGCAGGGGCTTAGCAAAGGCCAAATTATTAAATAAACAATAGTATGGGAGTGAAAACTATTTTTATGGAATATTAAAAAATAGAAGTTTAAATTTCCTTTAAAATTCTATGATAAAAAAGCTCAGTTGAACCGAAAACCGTACTCATAAGTTACAACTGGTAACGAATTCATTAATAATACTTACAAACTAGTATTTCAAACCCTGCTATAAGCCGATATAGATACCAAAGGGTATCGATTCCCACATTGATCGTCATTTCCGTTCCCAGTACCCATGCGAAATATGATATTGTTCAAAGAAGAACCAGTTGCTCCAAAAGGCCGTACTAATAGTGTTAGCGAGTATTCTTCCTGAAGAACTGGAATTGTTTCTACAAGATTTCCAACCGTAACAGTAATTGGGCCTTTAAATGTCTCAGCTAAAATATAATTAAATAAATACGATTGACTCCGTCAAATGATTTACGTTAAAGGATCTAGTATGAGCGTGATTTTTGTAAAAATCGCCATTATCAAAAACTCTTGCTTCTTACTAAATTTATTGTATATTTTATACAGGATTTTAAAAATGTCTATAAACCTGATGTTGGAATGAGTTGACATGTGATTGCGTTTATACAATAACAATCGGAATACAGCTTCCCATCTGAATCCCCATCAATCCCTAGACTAATTGATTGAAGCCAACCTGACGGACATGACCCTTCGCAATTCGTACACCGAAAACGCTCACCGTTTGATTTTATTTCGCCAGACCATCCATCAGTGTAAATGCTTCTTACACTTTGTAGCTTTTGAATAGTAAGATTTTTTTTGATTCCACTCAAAAATATTATAATGCGCCCTGCTTCGTAGGACCTCTTGAATCTGTTTTAATGGCAAGGGACCCCTAGGGCCCCTAGGCTAGGGGTCCGAGCTTGGTACATACTAAATTTCAAGTGGACAATACGAATTGTCTTGAAAAGCCCAGTTACCTTTTTTAAACTGACATGTGTATCAAAAATAGTGTATAATTCCGGACAGTGCCATATGGCACTATTTTAACTTATCTAATAACTAACTAATAGTTCGAAATCCTCTTGTATTTGCTGAGTTTGATAAGGGTTATTTTTTCATCAAAATTTATTTCCGGTTAACCGTAACTGGACATCCGGTTACCTATTTCAATATTTTAGTACCTCCTGATGGCAGCGTTGTCTTATAGCCCAACTCGAGTACGGCGGATTCGAATTCTTTGTAAATTTATTTATTCAACTTACGAGTTTTGCCAAAAAGTGCCAAAAATAGTGTAAATGTATAAAAAATTCTCCAAGAAACAAATTCGAATTAGCCGTCAGACCAATTCGACTATTTTGTTGAAAAGGAAGCACTAAAGTCTAGTAACTAAACTATCAAAACCGGTTGTCTATTTCCAATCAACCGAAATTTAATCATGACTAAAAATAATTTTAAATAGAACCGCAGTTGTTGAATCATTATCGGATTGATGAGCAAGGGCTTTTGTACATTCAAAAACTTTCTCTAAATGACTTTAGATCATAGGAATAAGCACAAAAATAGTATGATTCGCCGTGACTGAATAGGGTTAGTGTAATTAGTTTGTATGGTTGTATTTTTATCCACTGGCAATACAATCCACTGTCAATACTGGTGTGGGCAATAGTTCGTCACCGAGCTGAACGGGACTCGTCGTATATTGACGAGTCCCATAACTCAATATACGACGAGTCTTGTTCAGCTCGGTGACAAACTCGTTACCCACACCAGTAAATTATTATTATATTTTGTATTATACAAAAAATATATAAACAAAATCAAGTATATACTAATTTATTAACTAACCCCTTAAAAATAAACCATTTGGTATCTGAACAGAAGGTGGATCTGAATATAATTCGACGGTTATAGCACCAACATAGCCTGAACGTATGATAAAACTCAAAAAGTGCAATCATATCATTTTCCATTTTGTCAATTCTGTTATTTGTATCGTTGAAAATAATAAATTATTATCTTGCACAAATAGAATCCACTTTTTTTTATAAAACATTATGCTAAAATAAAACAATTTTCGAATTTTATAGGCAACATTATGTTGAATTTTGAGCTTAGACTTGTAGATGATGTGCCTGCAATGAAACTAATACAAATGTGTGTGTTGGAAGTCGTTGTGACATATCCATAGCCATGTTCGAAAGGTTGTGTACCTGAATAAATACAAACAATTTACAATCTTACCATTTAACTGCTGTTTACCGCTAAATTCACTGTCTGATAGTCAGGCCGGATGCAATTTCAAAGACAAATTTATGAACCTAAAGTTTAGGTCGTAAACTATGAAAATATTATTATATAAAGTAATTTTATTATAATACTTATTACATTGAATTTGAAATATAACCTTTTGTCGATAAAATTAGACAAGAGTGGTAGTGAAAGTTTAGAACTTTAGAACTTTAGAACATTAGAACTTAGTTTTAATCATTCAAAAATCACAAAAAATTGTATATGGTCAGTTTTAGATAACGAATTCGAAAAAAACATCATTTTGTCACTTCATGTGACCGTAAATAGAGTAAAAACTATAACTTACTACACCCTCTGCGCTATATCTTGCAAGTATCGCATGAAAAAAATCCGCAAGATAACGGAGCGAACGGGGACATCTGCAAGATAACAGCTCAGGGCCTAACACATACAAATAGGGACTCCTGGAAAATTGGCCGAAAAAAATCTGCAAGATAACGGAGCCAACCGGAAAATCTGCAAGATAACGGGTGACGAAATAACAGCGCAGGGGGTTTATATAACACAAACATTATTAATATACATTGCCTTACCTTTTAAACAAACGTCTTTACATTCCTCGGTGCCTTTTGAGTTAATGAATCCAGCGGTTTCGCAGTCTTGATTGGTTTCCATTCCCTCACAATGTTCACAAAATCCAGAGTCTCCGTTATCATAATTGCACATACGACCTTCAGCACATGGACTATTTGCCGAGCATATACCAGCATCAGCAACATCTGAAAATTTCAGTACTCGGTAGTATTTCGTGGCAAAACAGTCACTCTGATAGGGGCTGTTTTTTCTGGAAGTTTGTTAATTCAACTGGTTAGGTGGTGTATTTAACTTACCCGAAAATTATTTTCATAAGTTGCTCGTGGGCATTTTAACCAACTGTGACTGCATTATACTAGTAGATTTTTACAAAAAAAAGCTTGTAAGACGTAAAAATATAGAATCGACTTGGATGAGAAAATCGAAAAATCATTAAAATTATTTTCCGTTTCAGGTGACAGAACGTTGAAGTACAAAGCGATATGTACGACCAAAAATCTCTGAATGCTGCAATAAAACGTTCTTTTGGATAGTTAATCCGAAAACTCTTTATTACTCATCTCATGAAAGTGCAGCCTCGGGAATCGAGAAGCCAGTGCAATGAAAAATCAGCGCCGCAAATCAGGGCTGATAGTGCGCATGTAGTTCAATGATAAAACAGCTACGTCAAACGGAGCTTAACCCCGATGCGCCGATACTACACAAGATTTGCCGTTGAAAATCTACCTAGCTCTCACCGTTAAACCACTTTCCTATGGTTGGTTTGGCTTAACCAAATAAATTAGAGAGATATTTCTAGGACGGGAAAAAACATTATTTTCGTAATGCAACTTGCTCGAAATTGGGCTACCTAGGCGACCCATTTCGTACTGTTTGTCACAAAAAGCCTATTTCCCAAATAAAATCACGCGTGGTGGACAAAAAACTATAAAGCACTCTACTTAGGCCTACTCGTAGTAAAAATAACGCCTATTTAGGACTAGTTTTCAAAGTAAATAGGATCCGACTGCTCACCTAGTATCAAGTTAGTGACTACAAACAAATGTGATAATACTCTCATTTAATTAAAAAAAACTAATATATTACAATAAGAAATATGTTCTCTAGTTAACTCTTTTAAAAATCCGCATAATGCGGACAATTTAACACTTGTAAACTTTACAATGTAAAGGTACCATGAATTATTAATCAGATAACGTTTGCAAACAAAATTGTTGAGAATTTATTATGTACGAAAAGCTGAAATAATTTTTCCTAACAAAATATCTTATGTAATTCATTTGTTGAGGCATCATTGTTTGACAATTATCCAGTTTTATATGATATGAGTGAAATAAGCAATTATGCTCGGTACATGGTGAACACTTTTCGTTATGCTAAAAGTTTACAGTTTGTAAAAGTATAAGTATCTAACACTGTTATGTCCTAACAGTAAGTTTAACAATTTATATACAGTCCTTAATTTCATAACGGCCGTTTTCGGTTCTCGAAAAAAGCGGCCGTTATGGGGTAAATGGCCGTTTTTTGAGGAAATAAACGGTCGTTATGGAAGCGCCCCTTATGGAATTATGGACTCTATGTAGTTTATTTTGAAAACATTTAGTTTGCCCGTTGGTTGCATGAAACACCTCAAGACATGCGAGCTTAAGTACACCACTCCGCTGTTATCTTGTAACCCGTTATCTTGGAGATTTTCCCGTTTGCTCCGTTATATTACGGATTTAATTTTCTAGGAATCCCTATGTTTCGTGTGTTAAACACTGCGCTTTTATCTTGCATGTGTCACCGTTAGCTCCGTTATCTTGCGAAAGTTGCATTTTTAGATCTTAAAACTAATCATAAATGGATTCTAAGTTTTCTGACATGAATTTTTAGTAGTGAATACTATTCACTGAATAGTATCCAATCCTTCAAATCATGCCCGCAATATATTTATCTTTTTGACGAAATTTAATTTGTTGTGTTTTAAATTTAATCTAATAGGCAAATAGCAGCATTGAATTACTTTTATATTTGTTTCTTGTTATTTATTTTATGCAAAGAGACCTAAGCTTAAAATATGGTAATGGAAGATGAACTCGTTATTCGTTCGATTAAGCCCGTTGATCAGAAAGCTGCTTACAAGAAACGATTTATATATTAAAAATATTTGCAATTTTCCTAATGTCGGTTCTGTAGGTTTACTTAAGGATCGACAACTGCTAGTTGGCGTTCTTTAAGAAGTAATACTAGTAGTTCCCGTAAAATAGCCTGTTCGTGAACTGGGCAGCCGAGGTGAGGCGAGCTCATTAAAGTTTGGGACCGCAAAAAGCCAGTCGAGCACACCGTAATTTTTATATTTGGTATTTAGAAAACAGCCAAACATAGCTCATTTTTACTTTTGAGTTAGAGATTTTTGAGATTATGCTCACCCCTGGGTTAAAAAATGACTGTTAGATCATCATTTCGACTCAATTTCGAACTGGTCATAACAGTTTTTTTTTGAAAATTTTTCAGACGCTAGTTTAAAGCATTGGATTTCTTGCACTGTTCACCAAAATTTAAATATTTCTGTAGTATTTTAAGTGGATTTTTAAATTGATTAAAAAATCGTCAATCAGGTATGGTACGATAATGGTATCGGCGTAATGGTGGATTATTGGACGGAACATATATTTATGAGCAAGAAAGTAGAAATAGCGGTTTTATGTTTAACTTCGTGTCTTGTAAGCTTCTATTTACCACTTATAATTGTTCCAGGTATGCATTTGGGTCGATAAATATTTCACCTTTTTGACTCTTCCATCGCGATGAATTGTGATTTCAGTTCCTTTTTAGAGGCTTCCTTTTATAGGGGCGAACCATAATTCTTGAAACCAGGGTTACAAAGCAAAACTATTAGTTTAAAACAACAAAAATACAGGTCAATTTTTCGAAAAGATTGATATTATTAATAAGTGAACAAAAAGGTTTTGTAGTCAAACGCGAAAGACGATATAAGGTCAAGAAATTTGTTTCGACACTTTTGGCTCATTTTTGAGATAAAGACTCTCACAATTAAAACACACACAATTTTTATCAATAATTATTTAAGAATTTAAATATATGTTAAGTCTGTTGGCTGCTGGCGAACTATAAAGGTTTGTTAAACAATTCTAATAAAAGCGATATAACAACTAAAAGTAGCACGATACGTAATGGACTTTCATGTTGCGGAGTACCGAAAGGATATGACAGATATTTGCAAAGACGAGTTTTCTAAACTATGTATCATAAACTATAAAACTATGTATCTAAACTATATACACACAGTGTATCAAAATAGGAGCTAAATGTTTAGAGACATACATTCGCACATTTACAAACCAAACTGAGCGTATTGGGAGGGCGGGAAGGTTCCTAACCGGAAAGGTGTTTGCGGAATAAGAAAAATGATAAGTTGGTCCATTGAAATTATAATAGTCATCTATGAAAATCTACGTAAATTACCCTAATGTAACCTTACCTATGTGAATTAATCTATTATATCATGAAGTAGTTGATCTTTCATAGTTGATCTCTTTACTAGTGGATAAGTGCCATAAAGTCCGTGGCGGACTTCCCGTATTTGTCTACCCCTTCAACATATACGAATACAGATAACGGAGGCATAAGTTGATTATGGCATAGTAGCAATTTCCTTGCAGTCAACGCAAACTGCAACAAATTAATCATGTCATTTTCGAACAACGTTGATTCTATTGCTGGTATGCCATAATATTAGTTACACTGTTGTAAATACGTTGCAAAGCAAGTATATCGTAAGTGGTCATCGCGTCGCATCTAAACATTAGGCCGGTATAATATTTTGATATAAAAAACTCCTTGAAGCCTTTGGAGAGAACTTCTTGGTTGCTGAAATACGCTCGAAAACCAAAGATCCTAAAGTGGTTGGTACCCTCGGATACCGCTTTCGAGACAATGGCAATCAAATAGAACTATCAGCTTTCAGGAAAAGCTAATTTAAATTATCTCATCGTTATAATACGAATTACAATTTTCAGTGCCGCAGTCAAGTCCCCAAAAACGCGGCACTCAAAATACTAAAGATTTTAACTTGTTACTTTTTAGATTTATCATGCTAAGTTACTGCCGGTTTATTGCGCTCGTGTGCATATTTATCATATTCCGTTATATTATCCGTTATACAATGTAATATAATTTCAAGCAGGTTTGAGCTTAAATAATACGTTAGAATCACGTTAAATAGCTTTATTAAGGTTAGCTGTTATATTAAAATAATTTATTAACTGAGTTAAACAGCGTTGATAAACGTGTGCGAAAAGGAGGAATTGGAGCAGCTCTGATTAAAAAGGTTCACGACATTTATGGGTTCATATTTTATTACAAAAGCAAACTAACCAGTTACACAAACACAACATAATTGAAAATTAGCTTTACCGTATTTAATAATATTCTACTTAGCGCTTNTCACGCGTGATTACGTCATGCACTCACGCCAGGCACTCACCTCAAACACTCAATAACAACACATTTTATGATGCAATATATTGCCCGACTTTTTTTGTACGCGCCAAACTTTTTTAGAAAAGTTGGGAAATGGGCCGACTTTCATCAAAATACGAATTCAACTATTTATATGTGTAGTTTATTTAGAAAACATTTAGTTTGCCCGTTGGTTGCATGAAACACCTCAAGACATGCGAGCTTAAAACACCCCTGCGCTGTTATCTTGTCACCCGTTATCTTGCAGATTTTCCCGTCCGCTCCGTTATCTTACGGATTTATTTTGGGCCAATTTTCTAGGAATCCCTATGTTTGTGTGTTAAGCACAGTGCAGTCTGCGCTGTTATCTTGCATGTGTCACCGTTCGCTCCGTTATCGTGCGAAAATTGCGTTTTTAGATCTTAAAACTAATCATAAATGGATTCTAAGTTTTCTGACATAAATTTTTAGTAGTGAATAGTATTCACTCAATAGTATCCAATCCTTCAAATCATGCCCGCAATATATTTATCTTTTTGACGAAATTTAATTTGTTGTGTTTTAAATTTAATCTAATAGGCAAATATCAGCATTGAATTACTTTTATATTTGTTTCTTGTTATTTATTTTATGCAAAGAGACCTAAGCTAAAATATGGTAATGGAAGATGAACTCGTTATTCGTTCGATTAAGCCCGTTGATCAGAAAGCTGCTTACAAGAAACGATTTATATATTAACAATATTTGCAATTTGCTTAACTCTCAGGGGGAAGGAGTTTTTTGGAACCCGTAGGGGGAAATGCCTGTTTATATACACACACACACTTAAAAAATCACAATAATTCGCAATAATTCAAAAAAACCGGTAAAACCAAGTTGTAGAGCTCGTCAAACTACGTCGATCTGACTATTCAGAAACTGATTTGGGCCCCCAGGGCCGCCTAGAAAGCTGTTTGAAATCTCCAACCTACGCAAAAAATACCGTCAATCGAATTTTCTCAAAAAGTTGACGGGGGTCAGCAATACCCGTTTTGCCATACGGGGCATCCATATGCCTTAAATCGGCGAAAAAACAAGTTGCGTGTCTATATACACGCACTTACCCGTGGGAGGTAATTTGGGTTCTGTAGGTTTACCTAATGATCGACAACAGCTAGTTGGCCTTCTTACTAGTAGTTCCCGTAAAATAGCCTGTTCGTGAACTGGACAGCCGAGGTGAGGCTAGCTCATTAAAGTTTGGGACCTCAAAAAGACAGACGAGCACACCGTAATTATTATATTTGATATCTAGAAAACAGCCAAACATTAAAAAAATGACTGTTAGATCATCATTTCGACTCAATTTCGCGAGCTTTACAACTTGGTCATAACAGTTTTTTTTTTGAAAATTTTTCCGACGCTGGTTTTATTGCACTGTTCACCAAAATTTAAATATTTCTGTAGTATTTTTTGGTGGATTTTTAAATTGATTAAAAATCTTTAATCAGGTATGGTACGATAATGGTATCGGCGTAATGGTGGATTATTGGACGGAACATATATTTATGAGCAAGAAAGTAGAAATAGCGGTTTTATGTTTAACTTCGTGTCTTGTAAGCTTCTATTTACCACTTATAATTGTTCCAGGTATGCATTTGGGTCGAGAAATATTTCACCTTTTTGACTCTTCCATCGCGATGCATTGTGATTTTAGTCCCTTTTCAAAGGCTTCCTTTTATAGAGGCGAACCATAATTCTTGAAACCAGGGTTACAAAGCAAAGTTTAAAACAACAAAAAGACAGGTCAATTTTTCGAAAAGACTGATAAGTGAACAAAAAGGTTTTATAGTCAAACGCGAAACACGATATAAGGTCAAGTCATTTGTTTCAACATTTTTGGCTCATTTTTTGAGATGAAGACAAAGACTCTCACAATTAAAACAGACACAATTTTTATCAAGAATTATTTAAGTATATTAAATAAATTAAGAATTATTTAAATATATGTTAAGTCTGTTGGCTGCTGGCGAACTATAAAGGTTTGTTAAACAATTTTAATAAAAGTGATATAACAACTAAAAATAGCACGATACGTAATGGATTTTCATGTTGCGGAGTACCGAAAGGATATGGCAGATATTTGCAAAGACGAGTTTTGTAAACTATGTATATACACAGTGTATCAAAAAATATCTCCCGCAAATTTATTAACTCTTGATTATGACATAGTAGCAATTTCCTTGCAGTGAACGTAAACTTCAATAAACTAATCATGTCATTTTCAAACAACATTGATTCTATTGCTGCTATGCCATAATACGTAGGATATAATACGTATTAGTTTAACTTAAAAATTAGGATGAGGGTTTGAGATTTTCTTATGATTAACCCGATAATCGAAAAAAAAAATTGAAAAAAGTTGACTTAACCCCTCGATATGCTGCACCGCGTTTGGCCCAAAACCGTACCTTTAACCCCAATTATCACGTGACACGTTGAACTTGAGCAAAAATGAGCAAAAATTAAAAAGTTTTTTTTTCGAGCTGAACAAAACTGTATTAACAGTTTTTTTTCGAAAAATTGACTTGTCCAATTCTTATTTTTTCTTCTCTTACGCTATTGTAAATACGTTGCAAAGCAAGTATATCGTAAGTGGTCATCGCGTCGCATCTAACCATTAGGCTGGTATAATATTTTGATATGTAAAAAAACTCCTTGCAGCCTTTGGAGAGAACTTCTTGGTTGCTGAAATACGCTCGAAAAACAAAGATCCTAAAGTGGTTGGTACTCTCGGATACCGCTTTCGGGACAACGGCAATCAAATAGAACTATCAGCTTTCAGGAAAAGCTAATTTAAATGATCTCATCGTTATAATACAAATTACAATTTTCAGTGCCGCAGTCAAGTCCCCAAAAACGCGGCATTCAAAATACTAAAGATTTTACCTGGTTACTTTTTAGATTTATCATGCTAAGTTACTGCCGGTTTACTGCGCTCGTGTGCATATTTATCATATTCCGTTATATTATCCGTTATACAATGTAATATGATTTCAAGCAGGTTTGAGCTTAAATAACACGTTATGATCACGTTAAATAGCTCTATTAAGGTTAGCTGTTATATTAAAAAATGTTATTAACTGAGTTAAACAGCGTAGATAAACGTGTGCGAAAAGGAGGAATTGGAGCAGCTCTGATTAAAAAGGTTCACGACATTTATGGGTTCATATTTTATTACAAAAGCAAACTAACCAGTTACACAAACGCAACATAATTGAAAATTAGCTTT
>SCLG01000198.1:321421-334045 GCA_004367875.1 Oikopleura albicans
TTTTTCAAATTTTTTTTTTCAAATTTTTTTTCAGGAAATTTAATGAGACACGTCTATGAGCGATTTTGGATATTTCATCGTTTTCCTATAAATTTGGGCATTTTAGAACGATTCGTGCAAATTTGCACGAATGTGCCCCTGGGAGTTAAGTAAGGGCCAAGGTTACCAAGAAAAGGCATATTGTCCAGTAAGTATTAATTTAATTATAGAACAAATGTTGGGTCATGTGTTTCAACTGGCCACCGAAACACTTTCTTGTAAATACAGACGACAGACAAGGCCTGCTGATAATGTTGACATAAAAATCCAATAGAATATTCGAGAGTAAGAGAAATTCGTAAACTGGGGTGTTGCCAACGCCCAATACCAACACAACAGACATTCCTAAGATAACGTTTTTTCCTGGAATTTCTCTAATTCACGAATGTTATTTTAGCGTGTAAATAATTTGTATTTCTCGTGTTTTAATAACGTAAAACTGTAGGCAATACTACCCTTACTACAACACCTGGCTACGACACCTAAACTAAATTTGCCAAGCCAAGCCACGAAAATTTGTTGACTTCATTAAGCTAAGCCAAGCCAATCCAAACTCATTTTGTATCACACGTAAGCCTAGGTAAACCAAACCCGCAAAATGTAGCTCAATCAAGGTGTGGCTCAAGCCAGCTTTTGCGGAGCCCTGGGCAGTAGGTTACTGCCAATAACCGTGGACTGTAACAGTAAATTAAACACGCAACGATAGATTCTGGTTAAACAATCGGTTAGGCAATACAGGGAATAGTTTATAACACGGCGTTGATGACGATCACGACTGAGAGGCCGAATAACCGTCTGTTTATTTTTCAAAATACTATCGTCCTGATTGTAAAACGCGAAAAAACATTTTCAGCGGAAGTGCATATTTCTCCTTTAGTGCGGCACTTAAGAGAAACAACGTATATGTAAAACATTAGTAGAATGTTTCCATTGTTAGTTAATATCGAAAAGCTTATAACAAAACTAGTGTAAAGAAATTAACATATCTGTAGTAAACCATATTATAACCATAGTATAAGCTAGTCAGGTTTTATTCTAGTTCAAATCCTGCCTGTAAACCGTGCCACAAATTATTTCATCTACAACCTAAATCTGAAACTGATAATAACCAAAAAAATTTACTTCAAAAAGCCGTCTAGCCTTTTATCGTTTTCAGAAGTCAGAAGATTAACTTTGTAGTTACCGAGACAAGGAAATTAACCATACACTAACCGTGAAGAAAAATGGTTTTATGTAATAATGTCAGGACGCATGGTTGTTAAAAACACGCCTATGAATTCACATTTGTTCTATTTCTAATTTGCAATAAAATTTCCAAGCTCAACTTTAAGTTCACAGACGTTGAACAAACATTTGCTGAAAGTCAGCTACAGTACAAGTCTAGATTTCTCGTTTGACAAAACTCATTATTGGAGCTCTACGCCCGGTGGAAAATGTCGATAAGCAATGACGTTAAAAGACCTTTATCTATTACCTAGTATAGTATGTGAACCGAAAAGATTTGGTTTGAAAACCTACACTTTGACAATCTAAAACACTGTGTGCGGGCTATTGTTTCGTCGCTGGCGCATATGAAAGTGGGACTTCCGCCGATGATAATTATTTACGACGCTGGACAGCCTTGATTCCACAGTGGACAGCCTTGAGTCCACAGTGGAGTCTCCGAGNCCGTGCCACAAATTATTTCATCTACAACCTAAATCTAAAGCTGCTAATACCCAAAAAAAGTTAGTTCAAAAAGCCGCCTAGCCTTTTTTCGTTGTCAGAAGTCAGAAGATTAACCTTTTAGTTACGGAGACAAGGAAATTAACGATACACTAACCGTGAAGAGAAATGGTTTTATGTAATAATGACAGGACGCGTGGTTGTTAAAAACACGCCTATGAATTCACATTTGTTCTATTTCTAATTTGCAATAAAATTTCCAAGCTCAACTTTAAGTTCACAGACGTTGAACAAACATTTGCTAAAAATCAGCTACAGTACAAGTCTAGATTTCTCGTTTTACAAAACTCATTATTGGAGCTCTACGCCCGGTGGAAAATTTCGATAAGCAATGACGTTAAAAGACCTTTAGCTACTACCTAGTATAGTATGTGAACCGAAAAGATTTGGTTTGAAAACCTACACTTTGACAAATTGTAGATTATCTAAAACACTGTGTGCGGGCTATTGTTTCGTCGCTGGCGCATATGAAAGTGGGACTTCGGCCGATGATAATTATTTCCGTCAACTGCCTATTTATAGTCAGTTCGGCTAAGGTGGTTATGCCGCAGCGTCGGCTAAGTATAGTTAACGCCTTTAACACTCAATTTCTAACGCCAACCGGTCAGACGCTGGACAGCCTTGAGTCCACAGTGGACAACCTTGAGTCCACAATGGAGTCTCCGAGTGCCTTAGTGAAAAGGCTTTGCCGCTTCTTTACTGCCAAGCACCGAGTTTGCGGCCGCTTTATCATTAAGTATCCTTTCCGCCTCAACCTGTGCTAAGTAGACTGTCTTTAGTTTATATTTTTGGTGATGTTTAGTTCATACTTCAACAAAGATCAAGAGGTAGTCCAATTCTGAGACATCCAATTTTGGAACACTGTGCTAACAGTTTTTTCGAATGTATTTACCTTACAATACCAAATTGACCTGTCCGATTCTTATTTCTTCTTCTCTTAGTCAAATTCCGTGACACCTTTGGAAAACATATGAGTCCAATTTCGAGAGACTCTATTATCCACAAATGTTTTCCAATCAATGCCGGGCTTGAAACAGATGACACCTCAAAAATGGACAAACCGAAATTAATGACGATAACAAAGTCAAACTTTTACAATTTAATGACCGCTGGTGGTTAAATTATAAAGAAATCAAGCCGACTTTCGTCTACTCAGAGTTTTGTGATCAAACCAGGAATTGTGCGTGTGTGTGTGTTTTAACGCGACATCCATCTGTAAGTTTATAAATGTGAAGGTTTAATGAGCCACGATTTGCTATTTTCAAGAGCGTGGTACGGTCAATTTCTTTACGAAAATATGCAAAAAGGTTTAAATAAAGTGAACTATACGTATGTAATACGATAAAATGAAAAATGATGGTTGTCTGTAAATAAATTGACCGTACCACCCTTGAGCACCTGCTCTACTTTTAAATCAGTCTAAAAAACCAACTTTGTATTAGGTCTTAGTATTTACAAATCATTCATCTAGAATACAAAATATCCCATTGTAAAAAAATCTTCAGTGATGAACTTCCGCTAAAACAAACATCACATTGCATAAGAAAAAATGCGTGCCCAAACAGCACGCCTCGAAAACGTGATGCCCCTAAACAGTGCATTATCCCGCTACACCCCTGTTAAATTTGAATATTGAGTTCTTTAGCGTATATGTGAACATCGAGAATGTTCTCAACAGACAAAAGTAATCAATGCATTGCAATGCTCAATTCAGGAAAAAAATTCCGAATAATCCCTAAATAAATCATGACTTAGAGACAGACATGGTCAGTAACCTCTTATACAAACTGCCAGACCGGTAACTTTATGTCATCACAATCACAAACTTCTTTATTTATGAGTACTTTATTAATGGGTGTTGATACCGCATTATTAAGGTATAGGGTGAGGTAATATAGATGCTAAGCCGTTTTTGGTTCGGGAGTGCGCTGAGCGAATATAAGTCATACCTGTATAGCGTATTGTTGAGGATGGATATTAGGCTGCCCACAAACTGTTTTTATTTGGGCACATTTGTTTTACCTGAAAAAGGTCGTGGGCAGTCAAATGGAATGGGTATGGCATTCTAGATTTNCGCTAAAACAAACATCACATTGCATAAGAAAAAATGCGTGCCCAAACAGCACGCCTCGAAAACGTGATGCCCCTAAACAGTGCATTATCCCGCTACACCCCTGTTAAATTTGAATATTGAGTTCTTTAGCGTATATGTGAACATCGAGAATGTTCTCAACAGACAAAAGTAATCAATGCATTGCAATGCTCAATTCAGGAAAAAAATTCCGAATAATCCCTAAATAAATCATGACTTAGAGACAGACGTGGTCAGTAACCTCTTATACAAACTGCCAGACCGGTAACTTTATGTCATCACAATCACAAACTTCTTCATTTATGAGTATAATATTAATGGGTGTTGATACCGCATTATTAAGGTATACCGTATTGTTGAGGATGGATATTAGGCTGTCCACAAACTGTTTTTATTTGGGAACATTTGTTTTACCTGAAAAAGTCAAATGGAATGGGTATGGCATTCTAGATTTATATACTACCCCATGCCCACTTATTGGCCAGATTAACCTGTGGGTGGTATTATCTGGCATATTTTTCCTAAAATTCCTTCAGGAACTCCACTTACGCAACGCGCATTTTTCGTATCTTCGACCCTTTTAACCGAATCTTCATTATACCGTCCGCGTATCGCTCCTCTGAAGTCAATCGTATATTGATACAAAAAACTATTGTTAATTTTTCATGAATCTACGAAGAAAGATTCCAGGTTGTCCGTCTGCGCCCTGCGGACAATTTTTTTATTAAAAAAGGTTCTCGGCGATGTGAGAGACGTAACTGAGGTAGATGGGTTCACCAGGTATTTTGCCTGACTTAAATTCATTGGTAAATTCTATACATTCTACTTTAGTTCAATTATGGGAGTGATTAGTTTATTGCACGTTCGTAGCCGACAAACAACTGCTAGTCTTTAACCTTATGTAGTCCTTCACAGCCATTTTGTAAATATAAGCGAATTCTGATAGAAGATAACTGCCAAGATAAAATTAACTACACGCCTTAAATGTTTGTATTACATTTTAAGAATTAATAGTTGTTCCATGCAGAGAGGTACACAAATATTTCTTAAGTCTATCTTAACGTCTGGTCTCGAAGTCCATGTTTAAGGATGTCCCGAACGATTTGTTGACAAACAAATACTATTTTCCCGTTGCCATCGTATTTGAGACATACTGTATGTCACATACTGAAAAACTAACGATATAGTTTTTCATATCACTTTGTCATACAACCGATAAAATTTCACATGTTTGATTCATTTCAAGCGATATAATTGCCAATATGTATTGTTTGATATGATGAAAATGTTGTAAACTATTTAGGTCCGAACTGAACTAGAACCCTTTTGTACTTCTTGTTAAACTTAAATCACATAAGTTATTTTATAATTTAATTTAGATAAGGTTAAATTAACGACTAAATTAAATCAGATGAGATAACTAACATCAGATAAAGTAAGTTACTTATTTTTTTGCAGGTACTTTTTGCGTTTTACAAAACTTAAAATTAAAAGGTTTTATTTCACACATCCCCAAAAAAGACTTTCGCGTCTCTGCCTCATTTTTTCGATAATTGATATAAAAAAGAACTATAAGCTTAGTACCCAGATAGCCGTTTGTTCCCCTTCAATGGGGAACATATTGCATATACCTTTTTGGGTCTTTTGCCCGAGCTAAGTGAGACGCCAGTCTTCTTTAAAAGTTCAAAGCCGAACTGGCTAGTTTATTCAAATCTCGCTTCTTATATACGCAGAGAAATAGTGGCAAGCGCTATGGAAAGAGTTTTTATCAGTCGCGTGGGGCAATGCGAATAGATAAAGGTAATATAGTTCGTGTTCATTGCCGCGCGCACTAAACTTATTTGTCGATGGCGACATTAGCTTACAACCCCCTACTCTGTTATCTTTACGGTAAAACAAGCAACGGTCCTTATATAGTCAAATTTGGATTGTTACGAAAATATGTAAAAATAATAACTTTGTGAAATGAACCATAATAATAACCATAATAATAATCCTAGTCCTAAAACGAGTGCGTTTCCGTTAACTTTAAATGGAAATGTAATGACGTGAGTACATAAAAGTAACTATTTTTTGGTATTTTTGTGATAATCTCGGACAATCTTCTCGACAGCGGTGTTCGTATTTTCCGATTTGTTTTCGTACATCTGTTGCAAACGAAGCAAGTTATCGCGATTGTCGCGCACGAAATCTAAGTTAGCACGGATATCCGAATGATTAGTTCACGTTCACACCCTAAATTATACATTTCTGACTAATTTTTGTTCGTTCACCGTTCCCGGCCGATATTTGTTTGTTCACCAAACCGTTTTCACAAAAATCCGTTTTTTTTATTTCATCGATTTTTTCGATCGTGATACGGCATTTAGCTACTCGATATATCTCACTACAAAGGACATATTCTTTTAATTTCAAGTTTGAAATATAATGTGTGAAAATCATTATGACATTTGATGCAGTCGGTTTCTTATGAAATTTCAGTTCTGTTTAATCTTGAAAATAAATTAAGGTATCTAAAATGGGCGAACCACCGCTGTTCACTTGTTAATCATACATATGTACGCAATCATACATATGTACGCAATAGTCATCGAAATAATGCGTCACGGACACAAATTCATATTCATCTACACTGAAGTGTTTTTTTTTAAATGGATTTTTGAAAAAATACGTAAATAATGGCTCATACAACAGTAACCATTTCCATTCCATTTGACTATACTGGTGAATTTGTCTATGAAACAAGACATAAAAAATCACACTGGCCCTCCCAGTGCTCCCAAGACCCATCATTATAGATTATTTTCGCCGGCGCCTAAAAAGTCAAGCGATCCATTAACATAATTTTTTCACTATTTTTTGACCAAGAGGAATTTCCTGCACTAAAAATGAAATCCCATCCGATCTTTCACTCATTCCCGGACAATTTTGGCTCCAGTTACGCAAACTCCTAGTGTTCTATGATGGACGCTCATTTTTCCTCATAGGCTATGAGTCATAGCTCATTATTGCTCATAAACTCAACCCTTACGCCTAGTTTTGTCAATTATTTGAATTTATTTGACAAACTACTCACAAAGTTCAATCGAATCAAAATATAAAAATGGCGAACCGATCCATGGTTTCAACGTTTGGGGGCTAAGTATTTAGGCGCTTCGGTTTTATTTGCACAGGGTATCACACATTAAGCCGTATCACACAGAGATCCCCCCCGTTGTTGACCCTTATATATATATTTTTTTATATAAGGACGCATAAACTAAGACAAATTGTATCTGTCTTAGGCATGCAGTGACCGACTTTGACGACATGATCAAAATAGGTGCACTAACGAACTTCCTTGTCGAGGTATAACTGTAATATTGAAAGTTTATTTTACTTAAAAAAATACTCATCACGATTGGCGCCATCGCGGAAAAAAGTTTTTGGAGGGACATGTCGATCAAATGGCCAATAAAAAAACCTGCTGCCTATTTTAACATGTACATTTTTTGTAAACTTTTATTAAAGTGACACTTGCAATAAAAAATAATCTAGAGCTATTTTTCAAAACGGTTCCTTAACTTCGTTTTTCGATGTAATGGAAAATTAACAAATACCTCGCACCGATTTAATTGTGGGGAGTAGGAAATCTTCCGACCCACTTGTTAGGGCTGCTATGAAACGGAATATTTTAAACGTTTATATTTTTTATGTTTCACTTTGTATTTGCGGCGGTAAAACATAAGTGTTATGCTTAGTACAGTCACCTGAGTTTTTGGCGAAGATGATCCTTAGGTGTACCTTTAAGTTAAAGGCTTTAACCATCAAGCGCCATTATTTCGCACATCCTTGAATCCGGACATTGAAGACGAACAACTCAAATTCCGCTTTTGTACACGGACCGGACAAACGTCGGCAGTCGTATTTGGGGGTTAAACGACTCAGATCGAAATTATGTTCCAAATTAGCTGTATTCTCACATTGTTCCAAATTAGCATAAAGTTTTGTGTTTCTTTAGTTACGAACACAAGGCCGACGAACTTTGATCTCATTAAATAATCAAGTTAGAATGTTTGTTGTTTTTGTCTTTATTAGCAGTTTTTTATATAGTATTAGTAGATAATTTATTTTTTTGTATGTCTATGTATTTTATTGGGTATAACTATAAGCCTTTGAATCATCCACTTTAGCTTTAAATAAGTGTGTCAAAACTTAACAAATGTCAATGATGTATTCCAGACTATTTCAATAGATTTTCGCCTTAGTATTTACTTTTATCTGTTTAATCATATATATGAATAGACAGATAATAGTCGTATATGCTCACGTTTATTTTATGTTGCAATATTTCTCGAATGTTCCGTTTCCGAAATATTCAGAGTTACAATTTAACTCAACTCAACTTTAACATAAACGCGACCTTACTGACAAGTACGTTCCATTATACCCGAGTTTTGATAAACATCTGAAAATGATTTTCTTTCAGTTCAAAAACATTTACGACTCGGCCGTAAAATAGTATTTTTGGTCGGGTCATACCTGGTCGAGTATGTTTAAGATAAAATAAACTCGAAATCCGGATACGATGAATAAAATCAAAATAACAAAACTAATCTTAACACTTTTCCGTGCGTCAAGGACGTGTAAGTCGTATTGTTCACAAACTGTACTCTCGGAAGAAACGCTATAAAATAGGTTTTACATTGTTAATAGTTCTGTAATGTGATAACAAAGCTTAATCACTATGATTGTCATAATAATCGACATCGCCTACCAAGAGTCGAACTTGACAAAAGCCGAAAATTGAGTCCTCCATCACTTGAACTGTGTTGTTGGTCTTCATTTCGATTTTTTCGAATGTTCGTTTTTCAAAGATAAATATTTCGAAATGGATTTTTTGCGTTTCAGGTCTAGCACAAAAACAAAATATCTGTAAAAAAACTCTAAAAATGGCAAACTCATCTAATTTTGTGACCTAGAAATTTCATGAACGAGAAACAATGTCCCAAGTAGCCCACATACAATTGTGTTCGATCACTTTCTCAATAATACGGCCAAGAAGCTTAATAGCATCCACAGTAGTAAACTTATGGACGACGTTCAAAAAATAAATAAATGCATTAAAACTTTTTTCAAAACAAATGTACAGAATGGGGACTATCAGACTGTGAGGCTTTGAGAAATTTTCCTATGATTTGTAACGCTAATCTGACATCACCATTATAATCTGAGCGTCCCCATACGGTATGGGATGTGATTTGTATCGAAATTTTGCAACTAAACATATCAGACCCCTAGTCTTAAGTTTAGACTCTAAACATCATCGATAACCATAATATAAGGAGCAATTCAAGTGACCCGTCATAATGGGTAAAAACGGAAAAGCAGCCAACAAATTTTCAACCATCAATTAGTCTGAAGGACGAGAAAAAGAATGCTAGATGCGGGCCAATGAGAAGGCTCTATTTGGAGGAGACGCGTAGGTGGATGGGAGACGACTTTCGATCGTGGAAGAAGACGAAAAGATTATAAAGCTCAATGGAAACACAAGAAGATGAAAAGACAAAGTATAAATAAAAATTTATTTATTTTTTATTATTTAATTAATGACAAGAATGCTGGACAGGGTGAGAGCTATCTTTTATTCTTATTTATAAAAACATCATACAAGAACAATTTAAAAAACATATAAAATTAATGGGTGCTGCTTCGCTTCTGTAAAAATTAATTCATTAATAGTCAGTAGTGAGCAGTGTAGCTGGCATAGCAATAGGACTGTACAAAAAATGCCCAAGTCGAATTGTAATAGTGAACGGGGTGCTACTTGGTTGTCCACTACACTTTTCATTGACATTACCAAGTACAACCTGTGGTTTCGGGTTTTACATACGTACTGACGGGTTTTACATACGTACGTGGATTCAATTTCATATGAATGTTCGTTTACATTTATAACAAAAGGTTCTACGTATATTTATCGTATGGTTAAAAGAACACTGTTAAAAGAACCATACGATATACGTATATTAACCTAAAATTTATTTATATATTCTAAATTCGTTCTGCGTTTTCGTTTGTCAAAAACGGTTCTACATGTAGATGTATGTATGCATGTATATGCATGTATGCATGTAGATTTAAAATAAAAGATAACTGGATGAAACATAAAGGCGCAGAGGGCATACGTACATTAAATCACTTATAATTTTTTAATCCGTTCTTCGATTTCCTTCATCTCAAACGGTTCTATTTTTATTTAAAATTTAAGTAAAATTATAAAATGACGGATTGAAATATAACATGCTGATGTACATACCCAAATAATATGCCGAATCAATTATTTTATTCACCAATCTAGATGCATTGTCCGTTTTCATGCATCACAAACGGTTCTACTTTTATTAAAATTAAAAGTAAACTTAAAAGATATTAACCGTTATAAAATACAATGGCGAAAAGGGTTCACATATGCGAATTCAATTGTAAAATCTAGATCCGTTATCCGTTTATATGTATGAAACCATTATTAACACGAACTATTAATTGACGGGATGAAACATAACGGTGCAAGATCCATATGTGGATAATTCACGTACAGAGGGTAGGCCAATTCCGGAACGCTTTGCGATTTTGAGCCAAAGTCCCCCTTTGTTCCAGAATTGGACTTTTAGCCCAAAAACCGTTCCGGAATTAGACTTTTTCGTTCCGGAATGGGACTTCAAATCTTTTTTGAAATAAAAAGCGTTCCGGAATTGGACTTTTTTCTGATAACTGTTACGGAATTGGCCTACCCTCTGTATTCATTTATACAGTCTAAATTATATGTCATGTTTCATTTATCACACATAGTCCTCGATTAATTTGGATTTAAAAATAAATATATTTAAAGTGGGTAGCTAGCTACCCAATATGCGTGTGATAATTGCGCGTGCCCGAACAAGGCTATCACAAAAACTGTCACACGGTTAACGGTTTTAGTACTTCTTTTATTCCCAAGTCAATCAATAAATTCAACAACAGCAGATTCAAGTTAAATGCCCGTTTTATAAAATGTCAGGCTCCCCAAAAAGTGGAAGGACGCGTACGTTCGCTCGTAAGATTATATGACGGAATATGGCAAATTTGAATTACCACTTTGAATATACTATTGATAGTACCACATGGCGGTACCACATGCCGATCCTCTTCAGGCAAGCTGTGTTTCTGGTTTTCATGAAATTATGAAAATATGTTCAATATAGCGTGTATATGTTAATATATCACATTAATAATGTGACATTATTGTTCCAACGTTAATAATACTCCCAAATGAATAAATTTGAGATTATAGCCTATAATTTATAGAGCTAAGGTTCTGGCCCACAACTTCTGGGTCATTGCGACTTGCGATTTACGAGGTTCGATCTTTTTCTGGAAAGAAAAACATAATCAGTTACGTAGTAGATTTCAAATTTGACAATTTTCGACGAAAAAATTATGATTTTTATGACTTTGTGAATTATGATTTTATCGAATATTGAACTGAAAAGTTTCCCCTATCCAGATATTGTCTTCATTATGGAAACATTTTCTTAATTAGTGAAATAACCAAGATTCAAATTTGCAATGATTCATTATGGAAACTATTGGCTAACCAGTTTGTTAACATAAATCTTAAGACTGGATTATTAACCTCAAAAAGAAACCAAGCTTTCGGAAAGCGAGTGCTTCAAGTGAAAGTTGTTAATACTGGTTTAGAAATTTCATAATAAAAGACTGGATCGGGAAAAGCCACTTGAATGACGCAACTTGCTTTTAAAAACATATCAATTAAAGCAAAAATANTCCGATAGACGATTCTCGTAATCATTTTTTTGTTGGGCGAGCTCGACCTGGGTTCGGAGAAGTTTGCTTTCTTCTGTTTCCACAGTAGCTTCGGCGTCCTCGAGTGCTGCGATTAATTCATTTTTATCTTGTTCGAGCGATCGTTTGTCTTTATCCGTTGTGGTCAATTGCTGTTGTCACGATTGTAAATTTTATTTTAATAATAGATTAATCTTTATGGCAATGAAACTCAATGTGTTTCCGAGGATTGTTGTGAAAAAAAATAATAAGAAACGGGAAGTCCAACAAAACAGAACTTAGGATAATGATATGAGATGGCACACACGATATTCAAGACAATTCAATACACTACCTGGTGGATTATCTTTTCTTTATAAACCGTAAAAAACGGTAAAATAAATCAATGTTGGTAAGATAATTCATCAGGGCCTTTGGAAGAATAATTGGAACCATCGATACTTTTTGGTCGAAAGTAGTTTTATAACTGGTGGTAAGATAACCCACCAGCTTTTGTATATCTCATAGGACCTGGTCCCGGACAGTTAAGATGTTTTTTCGCCGAGCATACTGTATTTAATTATTGTGGGCCTATAGAGCCTATTTATTTGAATGCCATATTGTAGTATTTTTTGGCCATATTGTAGAACTAAAAAAGTTAGTAAGAAAATGTGTAAAAATGAAATTCATAAAATATCTGTAGAGGGCTCTAGAATTTTTCAAAGGTCAAAATAAAATTCACCTTCAAAAAATTCTAGAATTTGCCTTAGACTTTTTACGAATTTCATTCTCACACTTTTTCTTACTAACTAATTGAGCTCTACAATATGGCCAAAACAATTTATCAAAACAATGTTTCAAAAAACCTAGGCCATACGCAGATATATTTAAAAATTCATTTTCATAATTCATCTGCAGCCATGACTTAGTGGTCTCTCCAAGTTGATCCGTCATATCGCTAATTT
>SCLG01000199.1:0-16299 GCA_004367875.1 Oikopleura albicans
ACATAACTGCCGGCAACATAACTGCGCAAGTGGTGTAGTATTAGTGACTGGCACCTATAACAGGGCTTGGCATCAGACATCTGACATTCACAGCTCGACAGCACGCTGGGCAGACTACCTGATGATTCCTTTTAGACTAAAGAGGCCAGTCCAAGCTAGCTGATTTTAATTTTTTTTTTTGTCTCGAGAAGCCAGCTCATATCAATTTAATTTGAAAGAGTTCATCCTGACACATAGAGGCGTTAAAATAAAATCTTATATCAGTTTTACGGCACTGATCCAAAGCCGGAGGCGGAAATAATACAATTTAATCTTGGTCATTTATTGCTTCTTTGATATAACAAATACAGTAGCTTATATAGCTGAAAAGTAACAGCTGACAAGTTGGTCTTTACAGACCAACTGGCAAATATGCATAATTGGGCACAGCGGGCGTCGGGAATAATAAAGGGACATATGTCCATTATTACAATCTGTTCAAAAAATTAAATAGTAACAAAATCAAACTTGACAACACAATGAAATGAGTGAATTATTTATTTTCTTTCTAGTTTCGGTAGAAATGGGGAATTCTTGAATTTTTCGGAATGAGCAATTCGCTTATTCCCCATATTTNAACAGCTGACTAGTTGGTCTCGAGAGACCAACTGGCAAATATGCATAATTGGGCACAGCGGGCGTCGGGAATAATAAAGGGACAACTGTCCATTATTACACCCTTCCCCCAATTTGAAAGAGAAAAGTAATAATGATGATTTAGCTCTTGAACTTTTGTGACGACAGTTGCATTTCAGAAATTGTTATTTTCAGTTTTTTTTTTACGTCTTCTGTACATGTAAGAAGTTTCTTGCCACGGTTGAACGTTTAGGAATTTCGACGTTGGTTCCTATGCACACAGTTTTTTCTTCTTGTCGCAATTTTTAGTTTCCTATAGGTGTCGAGTCGGGGGCGACAAGGGTTTTTTCGTGATTTTTATATTTTTTTGAAACCCAGAATGGGTCCCCTCCGGGAGGGGCCCTCCCCAAATTTATAAAGGAAGCCGGATTTCTGAAACAACCCTATTGTGGAGCGAACCCCATGTGGCACGTCTATGTCAAGCTCATAGACTTTGTCTAGGGCATTTATTGCATTAACTTTGGCCCTAACGCTAAAAAGCCAAAAAATGTTTGGTGCAATAAAATTACCTGTCGTGAACGGCGCTTTAGACGAAAAGCGAATCAGAGCGGTTTAGCAGTTCTCTTCACTGTATATTACCGGTATATTTGTTGCCTGCTGGCGGCGATTGCGAGTGTTGAGCATTCATCGTTGTTAATTTCTCTTTCAGAGCAATAATTTCCCATGTTGACCAAAATTTTTGTCGGGGTTTACTTCTGACACCAGTATATCAGTTTTACGGCACTGATCCAAAGCCGGAGGCGGAAATAGTACAATTTAATCTTGGTCAGTTATTGCTTATTTGATATGACAAACAAAGTAGCTTATAGCTGAAAAGTAACAGCTGACTAGTTGGTCTCGAGAGACCAACTGGCAAATATGCATAATTGGGCACAGCGGGCGTCGGGAATAATAAAGGGACAACTGTCCATTATTACAGTTTGATTAAAAGCAAAGTATATTTAACCCAAAAAATATATTTGCAACCCTTTTTAAAATCGTATTTATTGACATATTCAGCGTTATAGTCTATGATTTATAGACAAAATCGAAGTTAGACAAGCAAGCAATGACTAACGAATAATTAAAATGGCTTGAAAATGTTTTTTGGCAAAAAATATGAACTTTTATTCTCCGTCGGTTCAATTTTGCAACTGCCTTTTACACAAATTCCGGCTGATGTTATAAATACAATGTTTTATAATTAGTGTTTATTTATTCAAACTTTCAATTGTTTTACTAATTTTACTTTTAAATTTTATAACAAAAATGGTTAAAGCAGTATTTGTTCTATCAGTTGGNTTTTAACACGGATTTAGAAAAAAAAAATATTTTTTAACACGTTTTTCTAGTATCTGTGTTAAAAAATATTGGTTTCGAAAAAAAAATCCAGTAATAAGAATTTCGTGTTAAAAAATGATCGTGTTAAAAAATAAATATTCTGAGAAGAATTCCGTGTTAAAAAATAAATCTCGGGAAAAAAAATTCGGAGTTGAAAATATTCGTGTTAAAAAATAAATCACCGAAAAAAAAAATTTCGTGTTAAAAAATAGTCGTTAAACATTGTATTTTTCAAATTATATGACACGTTCTTGAACTCAATCATTTTTTTTTATTTGAAGTATTTTATGCAACAGTTTTTTGACATTACATTCCGTGCTCCAATCTTTATCGGGAGTTTTCCCAGATTCGATTCTTAAAAAGTCGAGGAACTGTCGATTTTTTTCGTGGTTTTGTAATGTTGACAATCTTTGTTTTTTTGCTGCTGAACGCCCGGTTAGCCACATGTGGTCGTCATGGTATACCGAAATTATGAATTCGCGTAAAACTGGTAACAAATATTCAAATTTCTTGCAGTTTCCGTCGATGTACGAGTTAATTCTGAAATATAAATTTTAATACTTAGCGCTTGTTCGGGACACTTTTAGATTCAAAGTCAAAACTAATTCAGTTGCACCCCCTGTGCAGTTATCGGGTCACCCTTTAACGGGACAAAACCCATTATCGGGTCAAAATCAAGACTCAAAATTTCCCAGCCAGCCATGAAATTTTACCTTTGATGAAGACTTTCGGACCGGCTAGACGTTGTGTCCAGATTTTTTTGATCCGCCTCTTGAAGGAACGAAATCCAACTGATTTTTTCGGGAAAATTCTTTTCTTTGACTCTTCTTATTATGTAGTTAGCAAATTTTTCAGTTCCCTTCGGCATGTTATCTGCACGGCAAATGAACGTCACTGCGGGAACAATTGATTCCACTGGTAATAGAAATATGTTTTTTAACAGCAAAATTTGTCGTGACATCTCATCGTTATAATTTGTCGAAGTGGTCTTCAAATAACGAGACAAACCGAGTTTGGTGAGCTGATTA
Organism: Oikopleura albicans; assembly: GCA_004367875.1. Classification (NCBI taxonomy): domain Eukaryota; kingdom Metazoa; phylum Chordata; class Appendicularia; order Copelata; family Oikopleuridae; genus Oikopleura; species Oikopleura albicans. The sequence continues at coordinate 3,024 of SCLG01000199.1, forward strand.
TCGATATTTCTTTGATAATGCCAACTGCACAAAAAAATCTCGGTTGGAATATTCAATGCACTTTAAATGAACAATTTTTTCACAAAAAATACGAATATGTTCATACTCAAATTAAAACAAATGTAACCGACCGCGATATCCAGTTATTCACATACAATCATGGGTCTCTCGATGTGCATGTATCTCTAGATGTGCGTTTTTTCACGAAAATTTGTAAATACCTCTAGAAGTGCACCTTTTTTCAGATCGATTTTTCAAATGTGCCTCTAGATTTGCATTTTTTCGGATGTTTTATCATGAGTCTGAAAATGATACAAATATTGAGATTACAAAGAAAAGAATATCTAGAAGGATTTTCTGGAAAAAAAGTCAAAAAAAGAGCACATTTAGATGTACATTTGAAAAAAATCGGTCTGAAAAAAGTGCACATCTAGAGGTATGTACAAGTTTCATGAAATAATCTAGAAAAACGGACAAAAAGTGTTAACATAACGGAATTTTGTTAACATAACTGGTTATATGGTTATTACTATACACCACCTGCGCCGTTATCAGGTCACCCTTTATCGGGTCAAAACCCGTTATCGGGTCAAAATTATTCCTCAAAATGTTGAACCGATAACGGCGCAGGTGGTGTACATCACTATGTAATATATAATAAAAGGGTTAGGGTTAAATTTAGGTGTATATCGTCCTAGAGACAAAGTCCTGAACGCGTGAGGTCTCGCAGAAAATTTAAGCTAGGGTTACGGCGTCCGAAGGGCGCCTAACCATAGATTAAATTTTCGAGAGCCTCACCATGCCGTCCTAGGGACAAAGTAACCGTCCTAGGGACAAAGTAATTTATATACGTATGATAATAAGGTTAGGGTTAGGGTTAGGTGAATAACGTCCTAGGGACAAAGTAATCACCCGCGATACCAAGTTAAAACGCCCTACCACATTATGTTAACAAAATTACATTATGTTAACAGTTTTTGACGTTTGATGGTGTTAACATAACGTGTTAGGTGGTTTAGTCATATTTATCTGATTTTCATTTCAAATATTGTTCACACCTAAAATACGCCGTTAAAAACGTCGTAAAAGGCTTGATGTTGTGCTTTCTCGTCATCACAAACCATTCTAAGGGACGTAATATCCCCTAGTTCAACCATCATTATTTTTACAAGTTCATGATAAACATCCATGTATTTCTCTTTGCTCATTCCATTCATAAATATCTGAAAGTTTAATTATAAGAATTCTTTCACGATTGCGCCTTTATTTTTTTAATTTTTTTCGAAATTAAACGGTCCAGTTTCTGAATTTTAGAATTAAGACTCACATTCGCTAATATTATCGGCCTTTCTTCGTCATCTTTTTTAATAACGTTCGAGATGATTAAATGCTGCGTGAACATTGTTGAACTACTACGAAACGTACCATCTATAATAAATGTCTAGCATAGGTTTTACAAACATTTAAAAAAACTCATGGTGCCCGATAACTGCACAGGGGCGGAAAAAGGTGTTTTGAGGCAAAAACCCGCCGGATAACTGCGCACCTAGTATATTATATCTTGCTTATGATTTAGGACACCGTGAATTTTGCTTCAAAAATACTAGAAAAACAATATAGTCTATATGAATAACGTAAGAGATATTATAAGTATTCGACTTCAATATTATAAAACCCGTTCCGTCACGCCGTCAAATCGAAAGTTCGGTTGTGCTGCAAAAATAAGAAATTCGTCACCTGCAGCTCTTAACCATTGGGTTTCGGAACCTCCGACAATTATAGATTCATCACGCTTTGAAACCAAATCGGATATCGCACTTTTTTCAGCCATTCGTAAACCAACACGCAATTTTTGATCCCAATTTGCCTTCCGTTTATTAATACTCGAACAGTGTGGTAATTCAACGTCTGGATTATCTTGGATTTTTTCCGATATTAATTGTCGGATTTGGTTCATGGGTTTAGGCCGAAGGCTAACTGTTTGCAATTTCAAATCACTGTAAAATCGACGTGTGTCCAAGTTTTCTTTGTATTTAAATTGACATTTATGTTTGACATTTCCCGTTTTAACTTCCGACGAAAAATTCCGTGGTCCAATGAGCCCCGCCATACTTTTTTTGAAGTTCCAATTATTAAGGATCGTTGAAGATTGTTTTCGTTTAGCAGTTAATTCAAATATTTCTTCGTCATCGGTATAAACCGTCACGCTAGCGGAGCAACGCTCAATTTTGTTTTTTGATTACAGCACCTAATTAATATACTTATTAACTTTTTTTTTGTAACTTGCTACGCATTTGAAGAATAGTGGTCTGATACACAGAGTGCGCCATTATGTTTCACTTTTTTCCCGTCCGTGCTCTTATGTTTCACTTTTTTGGGAAAATATTTACCCCTAATACATATCTTTATATGTTAAGCCCTACGCCGTCATGTTTCACTTTTTCCCGCTCGGGCCATTATGTTTCATTTTTTTTCGAATTTTTATGTGAAACATAACGGCGCACCCTGTGTATACGGGGATCACAGTTAACCGTTCACCAAAATGTCTATGACTATTTTTTAATTGATAAAAGAACAGATTTTTTGGCTATTTTCTGCATATGCGGAATTTATTACACAGGGTGCGCCGTTATGTTTCACAAAAAAATCGAAAAATAGTGAAAAATAATGGCTTCAGCGAAATCAAGTGAAACATAACGGCGCCATGCTTCAAATATGGTTAAATAGCGTTTTGTCAATAAAAATTGTCGTCAAAAAAAACAAAATGTCAAAAAACATCATAACGTGTTATGTGGTTATTACTATAGACGCCCTAGGGACAAAGTAACCAACGACGATATTCAGAAATTCACATACGTATAATAAAAATATTAGGGTTAGGGTTAGGCGCATACCGTCCTAGGGACAAAGTCCTGAACGCGTGAGGTCTCGCAGAAAATTTAAGCTAGGGTTACGGCGTCCGAAGGGCGCCTAACCATAGATTAAATTTTCGAGAGCCTCACCATGCCGCCCTAGGGACAAAGTAACCATCCTAGGGACAAAGTAATTTATACACGTGTAATAATAAGGTTAGGGTTAGGTGCATACCGTCCTAGGGACAAAGTAATCACCCGCGATACCCAGTTTTTCGTATACTTTTTTTTTCGTCGATTTAAGGCATATGGAGGCCCCGTAGGTCGGAACGAGTATTGCTGACCCCCTCCCCTCACTTTTTCGAAAAAAATACATTTACGGCATTTTTTTTCGTAAGTTAGAGATTTCAAGCAGCTCTCTAGGGGGCCCTGATGGCCCAAATTTATTTCTGAATAGTCAGATCGACGTAGTTTGACAAGTTCTACAACTTGACTTTACAGTTTTTTGAATTATTGCGATTTATAGTAAATTTTTTAAGTGTGTATGTATACACACATTTTCCCCCTACGGGTTCCCAAAAACTCCTTCCCCCTTTAAGAATTAAGAAGAAAACTTTTTTTTACGAAACACAGTTTTTTCTTGACGAAACGCATTTTTTGACGAAATATTTTTGACAAAACACTTCATAACCATAAAATATAATGAAACTGTATGATAGATATTGTATTCTTTGAAAACCGTATTCTCGAAAAAAACATTTTTGAATTATTCCTGAAAACGTTTTTTTTTAACCCGTATTCTTAAAAAGCAATCTTTGAATTTTCCCTGACAAACGTTTTCTTCGAAAGGCATTTTTCTCAAAAAAAAAACCAATTTTGAATACGTATGAAAGCATTTTTCTTGAAAAAAAAAACCAAATTTGGATTGTACTCAAAAACATTTTATTCGAAAGACCGCGCAGCCCAAATTTTATTTTTTACACTTACATTAATCTGCAGCTAAATGCATATCGTTTGTTTTTTTGACTCAACTTGTTTATCCCATTTTTCGTGTATTGTCCGATATTTCCATCCTCATGTTTAACAATAAACAATGGCATTTTTTTGCCCGTTGTCAAAATTTCCAAAATTTTGGCACCGCCTGGTTTACCAAATAAATCGCCAGAATCAGAATCGTCAGAATTGTTTGCCGCGCCACCGTCATTCTCACTAGGCAGGGAATCTCTCAAAGAATTTAGTGACTGCATTTTATTTTCCACATAAAAAACGAGAGGTTTTTTGTTTATGGAGCAATTTCCAAAAATGTCTGCACTCAATCATGTGACGCGCGGAATATGATAGCAAATTGGTTATTAAAACTCTATCGACATGCTCGTTACCGTTTAATCCATACAAGATAATATTTTTGAAAACAATTTTTTAAAATACTTGATTTTGAGATTACTAAAAACAAAACGTTTTTATTACGTTTTTCACCATGAATTTGGCAAAAAATTTTTGTGTTAAAAAATAAATCATCAAAATTTTTTTTTTGTGTTAAGTAAGTTTTGTGTTAAAAAAGTCTCCTGTTAAAAAATAATACACGGAAAAATAATTTCGTGTTAAAAAATGTTCGTGTTAAAAAAATAATCATCTAAAAAGTTTTCCGTGTTAAAAAATATTGGTGTTAAAAAAAACTGTGTTAAAAAATATTCATGTTAAAAAAGTTGTGTTAAAACATTTTCCTGTTAAGGGAATTCGTGTTAAAACATTTTTGTGTTAACAAAATTCGTGTTAAAAAAGTGGGCGCCGACGCTTTCCTGTTTTGAAAGACCGACCTTATTCCAAGGCTAATCCACGATTAATTCCTTTTTACTGTTGTTACTTTAAAAAAAATAAATAAGATTTTAATAACAGTTTAAATAAATCATATAAATATATATAAATTATATATTATATAAATTACTATAAGCGAACTAAAACCTAGTCCAAAATATGTCCATACGGCCCAATATTGGCCCAATCACTATAGTGAAATCTATATATATAGACACTATAGTGAAATCAGCGACCTTTAGACCAATAATATTTTTCTCAAACACAATAATCGACCCTTATTTGGCGCCACCGACCCTTATTTAGCGATTGCGACCCTTATGTGGCGACCCCCTGAATTCTACAAATAAAGTGACGGATACATTTTAGGATATTAAAGGTGNTGGGTGAGGGACTGTAAATTACTATAAGCGAACTAAAACCTAGTCCAAAATATGTCCATAGGGCCCAATCACTATAGTGAAATCAGCGACCTTTGGACCAATAATATGTTTCTCAAACACAATAATCGACCCTTATTTGGCGCCACCGACCCTTATTTAGCGATTGCGACCCTTATGTGGCGACCCCCTGAATTCTACAATTAAAGTGACGGATAAATTTTAGGATATTAAAGGTGCTCGCAATCATGGTGTTGACGAGCCGGCGCTTTTATCACTGAACAAATTCGATAATGTGATTAGCAGCTCAACGCGGGGCTGTCTTTTCATATTGGACCAGGCGGGGCTGACCATACGTTCAACCAATTCGACCTTGTTTTCCGTGCTCGGAATGCGTGAAGATAGCCTTATTGGTACCTCATTTTTAGATCTTATACATTATAAAGATCATTCGACAGTCAAAGACATGGTAAATAACATAGAAAGGGCTAGCCAAGTATGGGCTGGTTTCCGGTTTTTCGCTCTCACTTTGGGCGCCTATTGTTTTTTAAAGTAAGTTATATACGGTTGTGGAAGGCATCGGGTAAGACTTTCACATCCCGAAATCTGTTAGAATATGGATAATTTTCCGAGTTAGGGTCATTTTTTGGCCTTTTTCTTGAGCATGTTGCCAACAAGTGTTACGATATGGGTAAAATTCTTACGACATGGATTGTTACAGTATGCCTTCCGCAACTGTGATATAATTTTTGAAATATACGAAAATCTATCTAGTATTTATACCGTAATTTGTAAGTCACTATAGTTACAATACTCTGAAAGATAATTTCAATAGAATACAATATAAAAAATAACAATTATTTTAAAGCTTTGCGCAAATTCAAACTACTTTCGTCGAATGCTAGACCTGAAAAATTTCCAAATACGTGAAGAGTCGTATACACCCGGGCGGGTTAATCCGGGTCAAAATGAGAGGCGTGATTTTGTAACTCGAATAAAATCAAACCGGCACGAACACGTAAGTCCTTTTTTCTTGCAACGATCATTTGATTGTTCAATTATAAGTAATATTATTCACTATGTGTTTTTTTAATTAACAAACTCTATGTTGATGTATATATGTGTCATGTTTTTAGCGCAATGCATATGCCGGTCCTTCTGCCGCCGATGGTTACATTGTTGTCTCAATCTGTGCTACAATCGTGGGCCCTGTTGCCCAGGGATGTAAAATTCACCATCTTAATTATAAGCGTCCTCATCGTTTACCCTTTTTATCACTACGGTGATCCTACTCTTAACTTTAAGCGACACCCTAAAACGGCACCGACTGAATCGGGGAAGCAAAAGTCGAGAAAGTGTGATGTGGAGCAGGGTAATTCGACTCAATTTTTTTTTTACAAAAATCATGTACACAGGGTGCGCCGTTAACAATTTAAATTTTTTAAAAACCTGTCTTTTAAAAACGGCTCAAAGCGTAGTCGTTAAATAGTGTTATAGCTTGAAAATTTTGGGCCAAAACCTGCCTGTTAACGGCGCACCTTGTGTATATGTCAATTCCATCTGTTTTTTTGTGGATAAATGTAAATTGGATAAAGGCTAATGTGGATAAAGGGCAATAAGACGCAAAAATTAGGTCGGATTCTGCTTTCGACCATTTAGAAATGATACCAATTCAGCCGGTGCCTATAAAACAACATCGTTTTAAAATTTTACATCTCTGTTGCTGATTATTTAACAGACCAATCGTGTTGGGCTTTATTTATTCGTCAAGAGCAACCACAACAGTTTTATCACACGCAAACGTACGTTATTTTATTTTTCAAGAGCATTATTGCTGGTTCGATTCCTACGCTTCACAGCATTTTTTTGCAATTGTCAGTGTGAAATATATAATAATAATAATAACTTCATATTAGTTGTACGTTAAAAATTGCTACAGATGGAACGGTATTATTCTGCGACGAGCTTCTTACCAAAATACTCAACCGGCCAGCTTCAGACGTCAACGAATTAATTGGTCGTGAAATTTGGAAATTTTTATGTTGTCATAATGCCGAAAAGGAGTTGAAAGGTAAACTCGGATTATCATTATAATTATTCGAAAGTTTTTTTTTCTGATTAACTTCTAGGGGTTTATTTTCCTCGGGCACCGCGGTTTTCGAAAAAAAAATTTTTAATAACTCCCAGAAAATTTTTAAAGGAGAAATTTTCTATAAAATCATGTCTTTTGAACTTTTTCTCAGCACTAAGGTCTTAATGTGAAAAAAATCATGATTATAAGGTAAAGTCAGTTTTTGAGGCTTGACCTTATAACCAGACCCATTTTGTCAGAACAATTTTCCGTCGGAATAAAACAAAACATATTTTAGATCTAGTAAACGAGGGCGCTACGCATCAAAAAGAAGCTAGAATTCTACTTTCAAATGCAAATCCGCAAGACCATTTGGGCTGGGCCGATTTAAAATTACGCCCAATTATCAACCCGTCTAGTAAGAAAACCGAGTTTATTATTGGTAGTTTATCATTTGCACCTAGAAACACTATTCAGCCAATGTAATTCATCATTTCAAATACGTCGTTTTTTTTTTCTAGAAATCACATAAAATCAACTGGACTCTAAATTGAGGTTGATTTTTTCTAATGAAAGTTTGTATTATTTGGACTTAGGGTCAAAAATAGACCTATATAATGCAATTTACAATTTTCACATGATCGTCAAATTCGGCGTGAAAAAATTGAAACCGACTTGTGTGACTGTAAAGTAAAAGTCTTAATCTGGTATTTTTCTGAAAAACCGAAATTAGAAAACACTGTCTGAATTTTGGATTCGAAAATATTGAAATATTTCGATAACAGTCCTTGATTCCATAAGGGGCGCTTTCATAACGAAACCGGCCGTTATGGAATTAAGGACTGTATTAAAAAAAGAATCTAAAACAATATACAACTATATTCCAAAGTACCATATGATATGGTCCATATTCCGAAAGCCAACATCGGCTTGTACTCTATTCAATTTTATATGATTTCGAAAAAAACGACCATACAGTCCCGGCTTTCAAATTGTGCACCCTCAAATTGTGCACGACTGCCAAATTGTGCAGTTTTTCATTTGTTTCATTTGTTAGGCCTATCAGACAAACGAATATCTTATTTTTACTTCCAAACAACCACGTAGATTGATTTTGTATACATTTTTAACTCGAAAACACCCCAATGAATATTTGTTTAATACATTTAAATATTTTTGGGCCCATTGTCGGGAAAAATAGAAATTTTTTAGAATTTTGACCAAAATTACGGCAAAACATCCGGTATTAGTTCAAAAAATAGCGAAAGTTTTTTCGGAAAAATATGGTCAAAAAATTTGCAAAGTTAAAATTACAAATTGTTTCAAGCGTTAAATTGTAAATAATTCAAATAAAAATACAGACTCGTAAATTTTGCATCGACCGAAAATGCTAATTTGCGCGCCGTACGTTTAGCTATATCAAGTTTAGACTTATATGAAAGGGATTTTCGAGTTCAATCCGAATATNTCGTTTTTGTTATTTTAAATAGTATATTTTATTTAGTTTTTAATTAATAAACAAAATGGATTACTTACGCCGCGTATAAGTTATGCGGCTTTCCACTTGATTTTTTCAGGATATCTTGTATTTTTAGCTTGACGTACACTTATAAATGACTCTAGCTAAGGATTATTATGCTACCCATATTTCTTCTTGCCTTTTTCCGTTTCCTAATATTTATCGATGTTCCCTTTCAAATAATTTTTCTTACAGCTTTTTATCAAAAAACAAAAAAAAAACCCACGAAATATTTTCCAATGTAATCATTTTTTTGTTGCCTAAATATATTAAAACTGTTCTATACAAAAGGTTGTTTTTATAATCGGATATTGACGGGGTCTTACCGACGTTTAAGCATTTTTATCCGAACTTATGTTAGTGGACGGTGAAGTTGTAACCTATGGTAAATATTTGGGTGATGTGGAACAACTTCCAATAAAAAAATGATGAAAGATTTTTTGAAACAGATTGCAATTTTCGTCGAAAATTGTTTAAAAAATATTTCTACGAACGGCCGCGGTGGCAAAAACAGCGTGTCTTAAAGTTTAGGAGTGAATGTGGATTTGTTTCGCATGCTCTATTCAGAATTTTTTGTAGTATTTTTTCACATTTTTTTACACTTCCTGATCGTTAAAACATTGTATTGAGATATCGAGACTAATATATAAATCATTTTATTCATTGTACCAAATTTTCGGCTGTCGCCATCATCAGGGTAAATACGATTACTGACGAAAAGAAATACAAAATACCAGACTTCAGACATTCAAAACTATTCTAGAAGATTGTGTTCACAGATAAAGATGATCCAGGTTACCAACTTCCATCATCTTTATCTGTGAAAACAATCTTTTAGAATATGGAGTTTTGAAATCTGTTATTTTGTATTCCTGTTCGTCAGGAATTGCGACAGTCGAAAATTTGGTACAATGAATAAAATGATTAATATATTGCTGATTGTTCATCAAATTATTCCACGTGATGACCGCACCCCAGATATGTTACTAAGTACAGTTTAAATTTTCTATTGCATTGGAATGATCTTTAAGTTCAATGCGCAAGTGCTATAATTTATTGTAGGGTTAAGGGCTCGACAGAGAGTGTTGAATCTGAAGGACTCACAAGGTACCCAAAACAGGCTACCGGCAAACAAATTTGGATACTGGTAAACAATTTTTTTAATTCAAATTTGAATTGGTACAAAGTACGAATCCAATAACTGCAAATGTAAAGAACGGGGAATTTGTCGACAAATGTTCGCCAAATTCCCCATTCGTCGTATACTAGTTTATTAATACGTCATTCATTTGCCGTCCTTCCGATTTTAAAACTTTTCTGGTGGGCTTGTTGGTATGGCTATTTATTTTAATACTGTTCTGTAATTAGTTTATCTACCACAAAGATAACTCGCGCTAATCTTGAGCTGATTGTTTCTTCTTTCAACTCTCTTATATATTATTCTTACCTCTTAAATATTACTCAACGTGAATAAATTGTATCTGGGATTTCGAAATAGCTCTTTACCGCCACCGGGACTTTCCAAATAGAATCCGCTCAACTAGACGCGAAAATAAAAATTGAGTTTTATCAACGATTTTTTAGGGGCCATATATTATTTTTCGCCACCCCTGATTTGATGCAGCTTCAAAATTTAAACATCAAACTGTTAAATTTTTGTTCTGATTTTGCGGGCAATTATTTGGAAAATCACGGTGTTGCTCTCCACAATCCGTTGCATTCAGGTCCGCTTCGCGGGGATGCCCAGTCATTGGACACACGTTTTTTTTTTAAAGTTGAAAAAACGTTATTTAACGTCATGCAGTTCGGGGTGAAAAATTCTATCGACTGAGGAGTCAACCGTACCTCTAGCATGCAATTTTAAAAATCGTGTAATTTGACCCAAAGGTGTCATATTAGTATGACAATTTTGACAATGGCCGATTTAGTACATATGTAGGTATGCTTGTATGTGCACTTGTTGGAGGGCTTTGGCGTAATGTAGGAGAGCGAAAAAAGATGATTTTTTAAGGTTTTTTGCGGTTAATTTCTAACCGGGTGGTAGATGACACTTTTAAAGTTCACCATTAGCTACGCCGTTGTCGGTTACCACTTATATCATAAAAATAAGTAAATTTGAGGTACTTCTAAGTTCAGCTCAAAATCCCAGGCGGCATACGGTATGCCGCATACCTATACATATGTATGTTTCAGCTTTTTAGGTAAGCTGGGAGCGAAAGTACCTGCCAGTACCCACATTCCAATGACAGTAGAAGCTGTTATTACTCAAATCCAATTTCGGAAAAAGGCAGGAATTTCTTTTTCGAATTACAAGTGTAGTTGGAATTAAAGCAAAAATCGAAACAATTTTTAATTTTCGAGACCTGCTCTATAAATTATTTGTTGGTTTGAACCATCTATGCTTCGTTACATCGCCCGATTTTTATGGAGTGGGGTACTTTCGCGACCACTTGTGGTTTCGCGACCAAATGGTGTGGTCGCGAAAGTACTCATAAACGGTTTTTTTTCGCGACCATAAAAGGTCGCGAAACTACCCTTCACCATTTTTATTGTTAACCTCGGGGACATTAAAATCGTACTGATTGCCAACTTTGCGAAGAAAAATTGCTAAGGAAAATTATGAGATTATGACATGAAAGGCAACTGCGTAAATGCAAATTTACAGAAATTAATTAGGCACGACTGTGAAATAAACACGAAATCCCGTTCCCACAAACTAGCAATTGAATAAAAAATACGAATATACAGTCCTCGATTGCATAACGGCCGTTTTTTCGTGAACCTAAAACGGCTGTTATGGAATCAAGGACTGTAATATCTCTTCAATTAAATAAAAACTCATAATGAACTCTGAATTAAAAAAAAGCGTTAACACCGCGAAAAGGGAATTTCGTATATTTTTCACGGACATCTTATAAAATGCAACTAAAACATTCTTTATTTTAGCGATTTTTCCGTCATAAAACAGTTAATAGCCTTTTCACTCTTCATCAGTTTCTTCGTCTCCGCTTTTCCAACAATCATTTCAAGTTGCACGGCATCGTACCTGATAAATTTTGCTAATATGCAAATTTCGTAACCCAATTAAAACTTACATGCTGTGAAGTACGGTTACGTCGGAGAAGGCCGGTTGAATAATAAAATTTGTCACTTCGCTGTAAAAATGCGAGAACGTAGGCGGCTGGAAGAAGATTATTCTATTTACTTTTCGTTGAACAACTCGGTGGTAAAAGTGCCTAAAATTATATTTTTAACAATTTAAATTTTTATTGTGATTACCGTTCAAATGAATTGAGTTTTATGGGTTAAATTGAACTACAGTCCGTACTCTTTTTTGGGACGATGCTTAAAATAAAAACATGTCCAAAAGGGGCCGTTCTAGAAAAGTGTCCGAAAATGATCCTTTTTGAGACGCTGCTCCTTTTTCGGATGCTATTCTATCGAGAACCGAAAACGTCACAAAAAGGAGTAAGGACCTATTAAATTAAATTTCTAAAATTTTCAAAAAACTAAAAATAATCGTAAAAAATGAGCTAAATTTCTGTAATTACATATTTAATTGATTTCAATTAAAATTTAGCTAAAATAGAAGTCTTGATTAATGTTCGAACAACAAAAATAAAAAAATACCTGCGCTCGGTAAATAACAAAATTGGCGCTTCTCTATTTTCAAACATCAATCGCACTCGTTTGGCCTCGGGCCTTTCTGTATATTCATTGAGAGCTACAAATTTAATCTCATCGTCATCGAGACGATTTCGTATTTTAATAAAATCCAAATATGAGGGAATATAAACTATAATGCCGTCCAGCTTTGCCTTCACCAGATCCCCAATTAGCTTGTTGAACACCTTGAGGCGATTTTGAAAAACTTCAGAGCGTGATTTTCCCACGATCCGATGAAATAGTTGAGGAATTGGTAAAGGAATGTTTTTGACAGCCAAGGCTTTTAAACTTTCGGAAGTTTTCATTTCAACCATTCCATTCTTATTTCTCGAAAAATGACCCATGAAAACATTGAACCAGACGTTTGGCGTGTGACTCAATTACAGGGTTGAATGCGTGAGTAATACGACTTACAATTTACCGAACGTTTGGTTACAGAATTTTAAATTTTGATTTTAAACCTGACCATTCAGGTGTGTTATTTTTAGGAAAAATGACCAACAAAGGTGGTTTTCGACAGCTGGAAAATCGGTTTAAAATTACAAAAATGGAGTCATAAATGGTAATTTTTTACGTATATGTATGCGGTACCATATGATATAAAGGGGGGCCTGTTATAAGGTCAGACCAAACAAAAACAGACTTGACCTTAACGAACTTAAAAACATCAGTCCTAAGTTTTACTTTTAATGCTACAAATGTACTTTCAACCCCAATCAAAAAAATGTTTTGACGGTAATATTTTGATTTTCCTTCGGCGGCCCAAAGTCGAACACGCGAAAAATCACAATCGTGGGCCTCTTTTGGTGTCAAGTTTAGATGCTCGGCTAAATGTTTTAAATGGTCTGGATTCTGCATAAGTATATAATCCGCATGTTCCACGACCAACACTTCAATCGATGATAAAAAATCAAATTCACGTTTCGCCTCTCCTTCTATTTCAGGGTTTTATTTAACGTTATACAGTCCCGAC
>SCLG01000199.1:17417-28028 GCA_004367875.1 Oikopleura albicans
TTCGCATTCCTCAATATTCGTTCTTTAATATGGAGTTCTTCAATTCTGTCAAAAGTTTCCATTTTTACATTTTCGCTGCACTTAGGCTTCGTATATTTACAACAGTTGTAAAATTGTAGGGCAACTTTTTCATTCAAATGGCTTTTTTGATCTTCAATGTGTATAACGTCCGAGTCTGTCACTTCGGAGTTAATATGGGTTTTCCACGTATCTTCCGAGTCCTTTTCGTCATCGTCGTCAATTTCGAACGTAGATTTTTTAGAATGTTCCAAAATTTCGATGATAATTTTAATGTTTTCGATTACGAGCTAAGATACCGGTAACAAAAATCAGAAAGCAACATTTTCAGTCGTTTAGCGGTTAATGCTGATCAAAATGGATAAAAATGTAAAATTATAAGTAATAGCGAACCCGTATTACTTCTTACAATAAAAAACCGATTGCTATTGGAACAATCTAAAAAAACTACCTAATTCGGCCTCGGGTGCGATTTCTTGTTCCTTTTCCGTTCGCTCTTCTTCAGTTTCACGCTTGAGAAGCTCCAGCAGGTCGCCGTGAGTTAAATTGTCCTCAGGTGCCGCTTCTTCCTCATCCGAAATATAGCTCTGAGCTTCTTTTTCAGTAACATTATCTTGCTGACTTGCGTGTGTTTCACGGGTTAAAGTTTTTGTTGGCTCTCGGCTTTTTGCTTTGATTATTCGACGCCGCAAAATTCCGATTTCACTCTCTTCTGTACGTCGGTTTAATATTTAGTTTAAAAAAGTTTAGGGTGCTTATAAAGTCTTGCAAAAATACAAAAAAAGCCTTGAATTCATTTTTGAAAGACATTTGCAAAAGGAGTTCAAAAAGACATGATTTCATCAAAAAAAATGTAAACAACCTTTTCGAGCCCAGAATGAGCGTAAAAGACATGATTTTATAGTTTTTTTGGGAAAAGCTGTAAAAAATAAATATTTAAATGTCTAAAACCGGTAGCTTGTAATTTCTTTCTTTTTTTATTGCTTTCGATATCTGCCGGGTGTAACTCCCCAAAGTCTTTTAAATGTCGAATATCTTTTTTGCTTACTTTCTGTGCGGAGCGTTTTTTACCCATTCTGAAAGAAATGAATTCTGATCTTTTTGACAACAAAAATTTATCCATCGAACTAACGACAGCGGTCATTCAGACAGAATGGTCAATTTGTAAATTACACCACATGTGTCACGTTATTACAAGCCCTATATTATATAGGCTATAAAAAATCAATCAAATTTAGAGACTTTCAATTTAACAAATAATCTCGAAGAATGGCTTGCGGGCGCGAATACAACCCTTTTCGCCAAAGGAATAAAACTTGAGTTTCGGCAACTACTGTAACATCAACGTATGACCCAACTGGAACGTCGGAAATGATATCTTCGGGGTACGGAATGAAACATTCATTTAACGACCATTTGGATCCATTCCAATGAATCCGCCACAGTGAAATTCCCCTAGATTCCGGGCCGAGCGGTCTTTGAAGAATAAGATGAGGACCACAGACTTTTTATAGGGATACACGACATTCAAGGTCAAATTCTAATAAAATGACCTGACTTCATAACCACTCAAAAAAAAATAAAGGCATTTTTTCTCGTTAACCCGTAGAACCAAAAATTTAAATAGCCGATTTTAAGGTCAAATTCTCATAAAATTGACTTTATAACCACTCAAAAAGAAAGGCATTTTCCATTAGACCGTATAAAGATCATAAGACGTTAAATGCATTTTCAAAGGGCCTTATAGCCATCTAAAAAATAAGGGGGTTTTTACTTCACCTCAGAGGCCAGTAGTGCGAACAAACTACCATAACCTAGTGAAAAGAAATACGATATTCCGTTATAGCTTATATAAATTATTAAAAATATAAATTTATATATTATTAAGTTTTATCCAATCCTGTATATTCTTCATTTTCGTCCAATAGAAGCGGCTCATGAATAATATCGCCAGTATCAACGTCCACGAAATTAATTTCGCGACCCGCGTCGGTATCACGCTGTGCTATCCAGATTGTTCGACCAAACTCCTGGGTGTCACCGGCTACAGTAAGTTCACGGAAACTACGATGGTTTTTCACATGTAGACGCTCATTAGAAAAATGCTACAGTTATAAGGGAGGGTCGACGAAAAACTAATTTTTTAATTAAAAACTTAATAATGAACAAATAATAACTCAATAATATAACAAAATAATGAAAACTTGATATTAATATTTGTAACATTGCATCAACAAAGAATTCATCGTTGCAAAAAACCACCTGCGCCAAACCGCCACGCCACCTGGTGGCGTGATACGACGAATAAACTTTCGTTCAGGACCATTGCCGTCGAAAACCAAAACGAATTTAATCCGACGTTTTACATCGTCGACAAAGAAAAAAGCACAGAGAAATTCACACCGTCGACGCCAATCGACTGATAATGTCGACTCTTCCGATGATATTAAATCAACATACTTTGGAAATGGGATATGTTCCGGTCGATAACGATCATGAATCGACCAAATGTTGTCGACGGTTAAATCGGTCCCCGTCATTAACCACTCGCCATTTAACAAAAGATGCTCAACTTTAAGGACAGCACTTCATTAATGTTTAAAATTTAAAGAAATCCCATTTCTCAAAGGGATCCTAAATCGATTTCCTCTTGTAATACAAAATTTGTAAGCTCAAAAACACTTCATTAAAAAAAAACGTAAAAAGACATGATTTTAAAAATTTTTCGCCAAAAAGCATGATACTCTAAAAACTGACTTGACCTTATAACGACACAAATGGCTGACCTTATAACCAACGCCCCTGTAATTACTTCAATATTATAAATCTTTTTAAATATTTTAAACACTAGACTAGGATTTTCTAATTGGTCTTTGGCATTCTGATAGTCCCAAACTTTTAGATTAGGGGGGTCATCTTTGGCACGTTGAGGCGACCAAAGAAAGTGGGGTCCATCGGTGGTCACAATCGCCTTTGACGACAAATCAAAGGAACAAATTCCTTCAAATTTATGATCATGGCGGAGGTAGATTTTAGTAAGTAAACTTCTAGTACGCCGGTCTTCAACCCTGATCACGCAACGCTCATCGTCACCGTCTTTAACACGGTATGCTACCCGATTCTAAAAACGAAAAAATAGTAATTTTTTCAAAAAAACTGAACTAGAAAAGCTATGATTTGTTTCTGTTTTGTTATGAAAAATATCTCTTTCAAACAATGTGCATGATTTTATCAGACAAAAAAAATTCAAACCATTGTATGATTGAAAGACACGCGATTTTTTAATACACCGAAAATACGTGACCTTTTGTCTTTTCTAATGATCTAAATTTTTCTGATACATATTATATGTAACATATATTATAAACTCTTATAAATGTTGGGAAGTGTAAAATTTTTCCCTCGTATTTCATAGTTATTTTTCAGTTAAAATATGTTATATTTTTCAATTAAAAAAGTACCGTATGCCGCATACGTGTTGATCGCATGGTCCCCACAAATATTTGGCGTAAAAGGCATAGAAAAATATGATTTTATAAAAATGTAACGAAAAAAAAACAATATTTTTATCTAACAGAGATTAAAACTTATAAGGAACATCAGATAAGACCGAACAACCGCCCCTCCCAGTATAAATGATGCTCACCTCACACACCATACAAGCAAAAGAGGCAATTCGTAAAATGGTTTCGTCCATTTGTTGATCATCGTCTGCTTCCAGTTCCGAATCAAGTACATAATCGGCTGTATCGGTCTTACAGCAGATGAAAAAATGTACTGGTGGGAATGATTATTTTGTAATCATTATAACGTTAAATTCATTTGGGAGAAGAACGTAAGTACTTATAAAAACTCATTGTAAACTAGATATTATATCTTGATAATGGATTGGGACACCGCATGAAAAGACTAAAGTAACAATCAATTGTATATCAATTTCACATCTGGGCCTTACATGTTCCAATTTCAAGACGCCGATCAGAAAAAGTCGACTCTTTTCGTCGCGCTTTTTGCAGAACATTCATCACTTTAAACGCCGAAATGTAAGAAGCAAACTTTTTCTTTTGAACAAATTCATAGCGCCAATCCTTCAAACGGGCAAACTTGGACGAAAGAGTTATCTCGCACAAGCCATCGAATTTGTGACAAACCTTAATAAAAAATAAGATTTCGAAAATGAGCGTTTATAATAAAAAAATTAAGATTGGCGCGATTCCGAACCGAAAATTTCCGGAAATAGGATCCAAAAAACTCGTTTGAAAATTAACTTTCCCTGTAAAAATTTTAGACTGTACGCATTTCAGCGACACAATTTTTCAAAAATGACATTTATAACTTAAGTTATGGCATTACAGTCCTTACTCATTTCTGGGACTGTAGCATTTTTAATTATAAAACTTCTTAAAACTATATTTGTACCAGTTGATTTTGTTTGTAAAATATTTCTGTAATAATAACACGTACCTTTCGTAACTGATGCAATTCGTTAATCGAAAGAAACGAAAAAATCCGAAGAAAAACCACATCGGGTAAAATACGACATGGGTCAAACATAATCTAAACAATATAATTACGTTAAAACAGCAACTCCATACTAGGCTGAACGCAAATTACGAATTGTATTTAATTTTAACGAAATTTCGGCAGGAACACGGCACATTTGTATTTTTACATTTGTAACATTACAATCAGAAGGAAGTGTATTTAGGATACAGAAATATAACTTAAGGACCGGTCAGTCATGTTATTTACAAACTTTACGTTCGCGGAAAACGCTATAAAAACCGTTCCACAAATACGATTACATTATTTTTTTCTGTTGCTAAGAGAACAAAGCTTGTACTTTAACATGGCTGTATCTTTGTTGTCATAAGTAGCACCACCGATCCCCCATATTAACTTGAACTTATCAAAAACTTAAATTTGAGGCGTCAATCACGTGAACATTGTTGGTGGTATTGATTTCCTTTTTTAGGTCAAATGTTTCTATAATGCAGGCGCTCATTTCTATGTGGGCTTTTTTTCCTGCGAGGTATAAAACAAAAAATATCTCAAAAAAACTCGAAAAAAGTCCAAAAATTTGAAAATCATCGAACTTCCTGTACTTGAAATTTAATGAACGAGACACGATATCGCAAAAAGCCCACATAGAATTGAGCACCATAGTTTTCTGTACAATATACGAAAAAAACTTAATAAATAGCACCAACACTGTTCACGTGATTGATGAGGTTTTCAAAAAAATCAAAATAAAATGTCTAACTTTTATAAGAAAAATTTGTTATGCGTTGTGATTAGTATTGAACTTTGCGACCAAATCGTGTTTAACCATTTCTAGGAACATTTTAGACGACCATCATGTGAAAAGTAGACATTAAAAAACAAGTTAACAACATTTAATTTTGAAAAATTGTATGACCAATTTTACAAGTTCTATTTTTTGTTGAAATTTTGAAAGCTCAATATTTCTAGAATTAGTTTAACAAATGAACTTGACAATGCTTGATACCAATAACTAACGCCTTAAATAGTAATAAAAACATAAAATATGCGGATGAAATGAAGTATATGGATTTTTTAGTTTAGTTTGTACACAACATGACTGACCGGTCCTTAAGTGTTATAAATAATTATAGAATAATAATAGCCAAATACGGGTCGGTTTTCCCGTAAAAAAAGAAAGGTGAATCCGCCGACAAAGTGTCAGCTCATCACCCTTTATCCATCAAACTAATACAGATTAAAACTGTGCTGTTTTAGCGTTTATCTGTATCAACTGTACTGCATTTGCAGTTCTAGGGTCGGTTTTCCCAAAGTGACCAGATAACCGCGCAAGGGGCCCTTTAAAAACATCAGAACGCAAGACTATAAATGCATAATATGACACTCTACATATTATATCTTAGATAAGGGCCATATTACAATATTTACAACACAAATGTTCATTTCTGGCAATGTGTAAGCGTTTTTGACAGAAAAGGTTAGAAAGAATTGGTTTGTACAGATTTTCTGTATAATTAAGTTTTGGCCAACAAAAAACGGAACTATAAGTTTTCTATCCAGTTTAATGGTTTATCAACAGACATACGAAATGTGACTCCATGACAATGATGATAGGAGATCTCGAAAATTTTGTTTAAACTATGAGTTAATGACATGCTGCGGAGAAGCTTCTTGTCCACAATTGAGCCTGTACTGTGTGTTTTCCATTGAAGGCGTGTTGTGTTTTCGGACAAATTTAAACGCTTCACTCCAGTTTGGCGATCTATAATAAACAAAACACCATGCATTAATCTACAATGATACGGAATGTCTTTTAGCTTTTTATGATAACAAATTCTCCAGTCTGGTTCACCCGTTCGGTCGATTATAACAGGTTCCCAATCTTAACATTAGGGTGAGTCAGGTCCTAAACATAAAAGGGGAATCGGTTGAAAGGTTTTAAGGAAAAGAACCTTAAGACCTTAAATATAACGAACAAAAAGTAACGACTATAAGAACTTGATGCAACACAAATTTCCTTTATATAAAAAAAGCATATGCGTGTTTTGAGAAGTTTTCAGACTTACTGGTTAAAGGAGGGGTCAGTCATGTTGTTTACAAATAGTACCTTCCGAGAAAACGCTATAAAATACGTTCCACACATACGATTACATTACTTTTTTGTGCTGTGAGATCAAACTTTCTGCTCTAAGATGATTGTATTTCCGAGTATCTGGTAGATTACCACCAGGAACAAAATCGACATCAAAAAACAAGTTAACAGTATTTATTTCTTCAAATGTGTATGAGCAATTTTATAAATTCAAATTTTGATCGGAATTTTAAAACTTCAAAATTTCTAGAATTTGATGGTCAAATAAACTTGACCTTAATTGATAACAATAGCTAACACCTTAAATTGTAATAAAAACATCAATTGTGTGACAAAAATGGACTTTACTGGTTTTCAGATTCAGTTTGTACACAACATGACTGACTCCTCCTTAAATTTTGTAGTTAATCCACTGTCAGTATCACATTGAAAACATCTAGAAATTTGTCTTGCTTTGTTTCGATGAATTATGGATGGTAGGTCTCCTTGTTTAAAAATACGACTGTATGGGAAAACGCTAAATACAAAAATATTTCACACGGTTAATTTATTTCGGTTGAAACGTATTTACGTTTTAACGACATGATTTCAAAGATTTTTTTGCCAAAAAACATTCTCACAAAAAATTGATTTAACCTTAGTGCAATAAAGATGACTTATAAAAGGGATACCTGATAAAATGTGGACGTAATACTCTCAATAAAAAAAGTGACACATCTTGTGATTCTATTTATAATAATTACCCTGTATTAATATTACAGTCCTCCACCCAAATAGGTAACGAAATAACGTAATTACCCAAATAGGTAACGATTTTTTTTCAAAGTCCAACTACCCAAATTTTTTCCTTATATGATTTCTCTCAAAAAAGTTTTAACAAATTTATTGACTATAATAGGTTAATTTCATGTTCCATCAATATTTTTTTCTTTCCTGTTGAAGGAAAAAATGAAATAAAAACATAGTCAGATAAAACAAGATTTTTTTGTGAAAAACAATAAATATATTTTATGCAAGACTAACACTAGAATGGATTTTCCGTTCTCGATACATACAAGGTACTGCTATGTATATAAAACATCAAAAAGGCCATTTTTTAGGCTTCGAAAACCCAACCACCCAAAAAGGAAGGGTAGGGTAAGAAAAAAAATAAAATATGCCGATCTCTGGTAACGACTACCCAAATAGGTAACGATTTTTTCAGAACGAAATCGTTAACTATTTGGGTGGGGGACTGTAACTAATTGTTTAAGAAATAAAAATATTAGTTATAATATTTCTTAATAAATGAACTGTTGTGGTTTTCAGTTGTTATTTGTAAACAATTCGATATACCCATGCTTAAACTTTATAATAACCGTCTACATACTAGTAAATAGGCCTTTAAATAAAAGAGATTTCCGAAAAATGACCTTGACTACCCTACTGTACATGCATCAAGTCGATAAAGAGTAAGACTGGAACCAGTGTTGGAAGCGTGGGGCGTATCCAAACCAGAAACGGGTATGCGATGTAATTGAACCTGAAACAGACACGAATCTACCAGGCAACTATGACTTATCCAATTATTCAGAATACTATTCCAACGAGCGGGATGCATCGTTTCTAAATCGAACATAAAGTTGACATTATTGTTCACTTCAGTCTGGTCTTCACTGAGAATTGGAAATTGGAGGTATCCAAAATTTCGATTCATCCGATAAACAGGTACCACATAACGAGGTCCCGTTAGAAATAATAATTGGTCCTTGTGGTTGACGGTCATAGACTTAAACGCCTGATGTGGTTTTTTGTTTATTATAAAAGATATAACTAACATTTCAATGATTGCCATTGTTATGCTCGAGCCAGCACATATAAAATATGCAGAGATTTGTGCTTATAAGGTTAAACCCAAAAAACTTACTTGACGCTATAACGGTCAAAATGGCAGATCTTATAGCCCTGTATTATTGATTATTCAAGAAAAATTTTTGACATAAACTAAATTTTATTCTGTATAGCAGCCGATTCATTATCACTATATTACGAACGTTTTGTAATTTATTCTAAAAACCACCTTTGAATCGCCATTTTGGTCCCAGGAAGACCTGTTTGAAGCCAACTTGTCATTTTCGTAGGAAAGTATAATTCTTGTCACATAATAATCTGTACCATTTTCTTCATTATATTTTTGCGTTTTTGCTAGAATTATTCTTTTGGTTGCATTAAAATGATTGCATCTGTCATCAATGCTGAACAAATCGAAATCTATGTTTTTCTTATTCCACCTTAGGACGGGATAAAACTTTAATGGCGTTTTTGGCAAGAAAGCTGCCGACAAAACCCCTTTTTCTTCCTCAATTCTCAACAGAAACGGCTCAGCTAACTCATAATACAAAGACATCTTAGGCTTGAAGGCATACAATTTAAAATCAAGAATGTCATCATACATTTCAAAATCGGCTAAGATGGGGTGATTTTATAAGTTAATCTATTAAAACGCAAAACAGGGGTTTGACCAATTCCGTTACGCTTAGCAATTTCGACTAAAAGTCCCCTTTGGTCTTGGAAAAAGGGTCTGTAACTGAATTACAAGCCACGCCTAATGGCTCATGTTTTTTATAGGCGCCTCCTATTGTCTACCGTCCTTTAGCCACGCAAATGACTCACCGCGTGGCTTGTAATTGGACGTCTCAGATTTCAGGTTTCAAAGACACTAATTTTGGCCTATAATCAAAAAATAACACGAAATGTGTCCGAGAGTTAAACTCTATACAGTTTTTAGGGGTGCTATCATGGAATAAGCATTAATGATAAATTATCATTTTAGAATTTAATAACCCATTTAAATATAATTTGTCCCAAATTAACCCCATCAGGCGCGCTAATACCATAACGGACGCTTTCTTCAAGAACCGAAAACGACCGTTATGGACTGTACTATATTACAACCACCCCCTATGAATTCACCGACCATGAATCGATTACCGACTTGCAGTCTTCTTACGCGTTTCATATGTGTAACCTTTTTTTCCCACTTCCAGTTTTCGATATTTTGTCGTCGAGTGACGAGTTCGGCGAATTGAGTTAAACCGATTCGAGCTGGCGGCGTTATTCGATCATATAAGTAACACGACTGTCGCGTTTTTTCATAACGGTGTTCCCAGTATGAACCGGTCGTCAAGAAGACAAAGTGCATTTTTTTCAAAATATTCTTCTGTCCAGAATCTAAAAGACCCTTCCTCAAGATTATCATTTGTGTTGTATTATCAATGATAATTTATCATATATACTCTAATCGTATAAATTCTTTTAAAATGATGGCTTATTTCTAGTGTATTTCAAGTTTTCAATTTCGATTTTTGTTTCCATAAAATTTCATTTCCCCATTTTGGCGTTTTTCGTGAATATTTTTTATGAGATCTTTTTTTAAAAATCAACTCAATATTATGAAAAATGTTAACCGTAAAACACGTCTTGAAAAAGGATTGAAATCGCCATTTTATTATTAAGTCCCAAGGAAATCCGTAAATCATTACAAGGAGATATTTCGATGCCGCCTCATAAAAGCTTTCCTTTGGGAGTTAAACGTGTAGGGCTTACACTGGAGGATCTTTAGAACCCTAAAAATAGAAGTATCGTACGAAATGAACCGCCAAACTTTACGGTACAGATAACCAATATTTTAACATTATTTTTGTACAATCGATAATCCCGTCCTTAACCAGTAATGCAACACTTTTATCAGACATTTTGTCGAAGACTTGTACCAAATTCATCATTTTGTTTTCGATCAAATTTGAAATCGGTCCAACGATCTTAGCATTATACTTAATTGCCAATCGCTCGTCAAAACTAACCTCTTTGAAAGGTTTAATGGTGTTTGTCATATTACTAAAAATCTTCGCCATGCTTGACATTTCGAGAATTATATTTTTTTCAAACTGGTTTTCGACATTCCAATGACCAGATATCGTCAGATTTTTCTTGACAAAATAATTTTGCTTGTGTCGTTT
>SCLG01000199.1:28411-45506 GCA_004367875.1 Oikopleura albicans
TTTATTACACCGCATTGAATACATATAGTTATCTTCAGATTATCTTTAAAGGTTTCGTTAATAAGTTCAAGTGCAAAAAAAATAAGTTAGTCCACGAATTCTAGAAATTTGGAGCAATTCAAAATCTCAAATTTTTCGATAAACTGGGAAATCACTCCCACGATTGCTATTTGCTAAAATTTGTTTGCGTTCTTCTTTCAATTTAATTTGACTTTTATCATCATAAGGAGTCTTCAAGGTAACTCCACAGAAACTTTGAGGTCAAACCAGGCACCTTGAGTACTAACAGCACTAAACATTATCATTTTTATGCAAAAATATAGTCCCAAAGAGTGCAAAAAAGCTTCAGGGTTAATACGCCAACTGGTATTTATTTGATTCTTTCTTTCTGATAATCTTAAGGCCCTTCGCTACAAAACTGTAAGAAAGCATTTTCAGATTTTTTATTGAATGGTTATTTTTTTCAGTTGAAAATAGGTCAAAACACTAATTTTCCAATAATTAAAAAAATAAATTAAAAATTGAAAATGTTTTCTTACAAATTTGTACAGTTTTTTTATTTCACACTTTTTCCACAAAAAAAGAAATTGATCCACCAAGCCGTTCAGACTGTGAAGCAAAAATAGTGAACCGGAAGTGCCAAGTTCAGGCTCGAATTCAAGGTCACTGTCAATAGTTATGGACCATAACTTATGGTGCGTGAAAAGATGGTAAATGATTTTCTAAAGTGGGGAAAATGTGTACATGGCATTTTCAAATTGATGGAATGTATGCCTTGTCCACAATAACGTGTTCTTTTTCATGCATATTTGTAAACAAATCGAGCAGACCACCCTTAAGACTGTATCGAATTAAGGATGAATTAAGGATCGGTAGGTCGCCTTGTCTAAAAACTTGACGGGAAAGCTCAATAAAAATATTCCACAAATGTGAATTTCATTTCACAATTGTGAATTTCATTTCACAATTGTGAATTTCATTTATTTCTTTGTATTTCTTATGTAGAAATGTGGGAAGCATTACATGACAAAAATTTTAGGGTCCTCCACCATACTAGCTATATAAGTTATAATATAATATATAATAATATAACTATCACCGTAGAACGCTCCACGTTCCCGTGTACTTGCGTAAGAGATTTCCCTAGAGTGCTTCTTCTATTGCTTCTGTGGTTTTCGGTTGTTTTTAGTAAACATGTCGATCTACCCGTTCTTGAACTTTATAATAACACCTACATACAAACACCTTTTTAAGAACGCTTATGACCGTTAATTGAGATTTCCGAAAATGACCTTGACTACCCTACTGGACATGCATCAAGTCGATAAAAAGAAACACTGGATGCCATACCATAACTGGACTTGTGTAATTTAATCTGGAACACACATGAATCTACAAGGCAAATATGAGTTGCCAAACAATTCCCTAAACTATTCCAACTACTTCCCAAACTATTCCAACGAACGGGATGCATCGTTTTTAAATCGAGCATAAAGTTGACTGTATTATTCCCTGATTTGTCTTGAAATTTGAGGAATCCGATATTGCGATTAATCCGATAAACATTACTAACATCCCCATTAGTACACGTTTCCGTTCGGTGAAATAATAATTGCTCCTTGTGGTTGACGGACATGGACTTATATGCCTCATGTGGTTTTTTGTTTATTATAATCTATAAAAGATACTTAGCGAGTAGACACACACATACGAACACAAAAAACATTTCAATGATTGCTATTGTTATTCTCCAGCTAGCATATATACTAGTATTAAAATATATTAAAATTTGCGGACAGGCGTGGTTATAAGGTCAATCCCAAAAAAAAATGACTTGACGTTATAACGGTCAAAATGACAGACCTTATAGCCACGATCCCTGTATTATTGATTACTGAAATAAACTTCTGTCATAAACTAAATTTTCTTCTATTTAGCAGCCGATTCATTATACAGTCCCTACTCCCAATACGGACGTTTTTGATTCTCGAAAATATCGTCCGCATCGGGAGCGTCCGTATTGGGAGTAGGGACTGTATTACGAATGTTTAGTAATGTATTCTAAAAACCACCTTTGATTCGCCATTTTGATCCCACGAAGACCTATTTGAACCCAACTTGTCATTTTCGTAGGAAAGTATAATTCTCGTCAGATAATAATCTGTATCATATGATTCATATCCTTCATTTTCATTATGAGTTATTACTAAAATTGTCCTTTTGGTCGAATTAAAATGATTGCACCTCTCATCAATGTTGAACAATTGGAAGAAAATGTTTTTCGTATTCCACTTCAGGACGTCATGAAACTTCAATGGCGTTTTTGGCAAGAAAGCTGCCGACAAAACACCTTTTCCTATATTGATTCTTAACAGAAACGGCTCAGCTAGCTCATATGATACCGGCTCACCTAGCTCAGAATAAGGAGACGGATCACGAGACGGAATATGAAAACCATACAATTTGACATCAAGTGCAGCGTCATACATCTCAAAATCGTCCTCCTTTCGCCCTAGGATGGGGGTGATTGTATAAGTTAATCTAATAAAACGCAAAGATGGGTTCTCACATTTTTTTCACAAATCGAAGACAACAGTTTTGTGCGCCTTGTTGAAACACAGCTTGGTCAAAAAAAACCAACTCAATATCATATACATTGTAAAACTAGATGCAATATTTGAGTTCAATTTAACCTATAAGTTATAGGCTATAACAACCGCTTTCTTCAAAACCGAAAATGGGGGGTTATGGGAGTAAAGACTGTACTACATTACAACCACCCCCTGTGGTTTTGAATCCGACTATGAATCGATTACCGATTTGCAAATCATAATAGAATCTTACGGAAATTGGTCCAACGATCTGAGCATTATATTTAATTGCCAATCGCTGATCAAAACTAACTTCTTCAAAAGGTTTAACTATGTGTGTAACATCATTGANATTTTAACATTATTTTTGTACAAATGATAATCCCGTCCTTAACCAGTAATGCAACACTTTTATCAGACATTTTGTCGAAGACTTGTACCAAATTCATCATTTTGTTTTCGATCAAATTTGAAATCGGTCCAACGATCTTAGCATTATATTTAATTGCCAATCGCTCGTCAAAACTAACTTGTTTGAAAGGTTTAATGGTGTTTGTCATATTACTAAAAATCTTCGCCATGCTTGACATTTCGAGAATTATATTTTTTTCAAACTGGTTTTCGACATTCCAATGACCAGATATCGTCAGATTTTTTTTGACAAAATAATTTTGCTTGTGTCGTTTAACTAGGCAAGCAAATTTCTCCATAAGATTGTTCACGCAACTTGGTGACCAAAAGTCGATATCGTAATCTATTCGAATTCTCTTTTGCCCTAACGCTGCCATTCTGAAAAATTTTAATGGTTAACGATTGCATAGGGCTGGTTTTAAGGTCTTTTATAAGGTCTTTTATAACTTATGACTCATAACAACAAGCAATAAATTATAATTCAATACAGTCCTCCGTTAGCACCGTTTTTAGTTCTCGAAAAAGCCGCACTACAGTCCTTACACTCATAAGGGACGCTCCCATAACGGACGTTTATCCCGTAACGAACGCTATTTTTGTCATATAAATTATTATCACATAACGCGTATATGGAGGCTCTTTATATATGTATTTTACGGGCGGATTATTCCATAAGGGCCACTTTATAGTCATGATTAGGCCCTGGAAAACCGATATTTTTTGTAAAACAAGCGTTTTTTTACGATTGCTAGAATGGATGTCATGGACTGCACTAGGTGGGACTGCATTGGGGGACTGCATTAGGGTGCCAATTCCGGACTGCACTCCAAAAAATTGGATTGCACTCACGTATTGTATTACCTTCCAGAATAAGAATTTTTGAAATTAAAAAAAAGATTCCGGGTTAGTTTAACACGGCGGTTTTTTTTTTGACTCGGTTACATTCTTCGATTTCCGTTTTTTCCGGTTTTCACTTTTTTATAGTGACCAGAAGTTAACGGAAATGAAAGAAAATGAAAAAATATAGACCGCAAAAAAAAAAATCAGGCAAATCCATACATAGAAACGTGAGATATATATC
Source organism: Oikopleura albicans (assembly GCA_004367875.1). Classification (NCBI taxonomy): domain Eukaryota; kingdom Metazoa; phylum Chordata; class Appendicularia; order Copelata; family Oikopleuridae; genus Oikopleura; species Oikopleura albicans. The sequence goes on from SCLG01000199.1 coordinate 32,495, forward strand.
GCTATAGCGATTTTAAGATTTTAAAGACAATCAAGTGCAGTCTGATTCTTCGAGTGCAGTCCGGATGGGCACCCTAATGTAGTCCCACCTCGTGCAGCCCATGACATCCCGTGTTAAAAACCATTCTTATACAAAACATCAGAACGCGGCCTGTAAATGTATAAACGGTCATACAGGGAGATTGCTTATAAGGTCAAGGTCTAAAAAACTGATTTGACCTTAATACACTGTGAACAAACTGACTTGACCTTATAACCACCCTGAAATTTTTCTCTCCACAATAAGACCTTAGTACTGGGAGGGGGAGGTCTTCATCCAAAAAAACGATATAAGACACGATTTTAAAGATTTTTTTCCCAAAAAGCATGCTACTCAAAAAAAAACTGACTTGACCTTATAACGGCACGAATGGCTGACCTTATAACGAACCCCCCTGTATGACACTCTTCGGGTTTTACATAGATAAATTCATTTCCGGCTGTGTGGAAGCGTTTTTGACAGAAAGGGTTAGAAAGAATTGGCTTATACAGATTTTCAATATAATCTAGTGTTGACCAAGAACCGAATTATAAGTTTTCTATCCAGTTTAATGGTTTATCAACAGACATACTAAGTGTGACTTCATTTTCTAGATAAGAGAAACTGAAATCTGAATCTGAAACTTCAAAAATTTTGTTTAAACTTGTAGTTGATGGCAGGTCGAAATCAGAAGGCCCTGGCCGAAAAAAACGATCAAGGTTATTTTCCACTGTTGAGTCTGTACTGTGTGCTTTCCATTGTGTTTCCCATTGAAGGCGTGATAAGTTCTCAGTCAAATTTAAGCGCTTCAATCTATTTTTACCAGCAAGAATAAATAAAACACCATGAATTACTATACACTGGTGCGGAATGTCTTTTAGAATTTTACGATAACAATTCCATTCTGGTTCACTCGTTTGGCTTGCCCGTTTGATACACTCTTCCCAATCTTTAAATTTGGGTGAGTCAGGTCCTGAACATAAAAACGGGATAGGTTAAAAGGTCTCCCCCTTTTATATGCAAAAAAGTCTAAAATGATATGGTTTATATTAAAAATATGTGCCAGTGAAGTGGAACATATTCTACACATGCTTATTTGAGAAGTTGACGGACTGCCTAGTTTAAATTATGTTTTTAATTGTATCATATTGAAAACCTCTAACAAATTTTAAGGCTGTTTAGCTATTTAACTTATATAATTAGGTAAAACTCCTAACTTTTTTTTGACCGAAATGACCAGGAATTTTACCTATAATATAAGTTATAATATAATATAACCAATAGTTATTAACTATCACCGTAGAACGTTCCCGTGTACTTGCGTAAGAGATTTCCCTAGAGTGTTTCTTCTATTGCTTCTGTGGTTTTCGGTTATTCGTAAACATGTCGATCTACCCGTTCTTGAACTTTATAATATAATATAAAACCTACATACAAACACCTTTCAAGAACGCTAATGACCGTTGTTTGAAGATATTTCCGAAAATGACCTTGACTACCCTACTGGACATGCATCAAGTCGATAAAAAGAAAGACTGGATTCAAAACCAGAACTGCACTTGTGTACTTTTATCTGGAACACACAGGAATCTACAAAGCAAATATGACTTGCCAAACAATTCCCTAAACTATTCCAAGTACTTCCCAAACTATTCCAACGAACGGGATGCATTATTTTTAAATCGAGCATAAAGTTGACTGTATTATTCCCGGATTTGTCTTGAAATTTGAGGTATCCAATATTGCGATTAATCCGATAAACATTACTAACATCCCGATTAGTACACGTTCCCGTTCGGTAAAATAATAATTGCTCCTTGTGGTTGACGGACATGGACTTATATGCCTCATGTGGTTTTTTCTTTATTATAATAAAATTTATACTAAGTAATAATTTATACTAAGTAATAATTTATAATAGGTAATAATTTATAAAAGATACTTAGCGAGCAGACACACACATACGAACACAAAAAAACATTTCAATGATTGCTATTGTTATTCTCCAGCTAGCATATATTAAAATTTGCACACAGGCGTGGTTATAAGGTAAAGCCCAAAAAATGACTTGACGTTATAACGGTCAAAATGTCAGACCTTATAGCCACGATCCCTGTATCATTGATTACTGAAATAAATTTCTGTCATTAACTAAATTTTCTTCTATTTAGCAGCCGATTCATTATACAGTCCCTACTCCCAATACGTACGTTTTTTATTCTCGAAAATAGCGTCCGTATCGGGAGCGTTCGTATTGGGAGTAAGGACTGTATTACGAATGTTTAGTAATTTATTCTAAAAACCACCTTTGATTCGCCATTTTGGTCCCAGGAAGACCTATTTGAACTCAACTTGTCATTTTCGTAGGAGAGAATAATTCTTGTCAGATAATAATCTTTAATATCATATGATTCATTTTCATTATGAGTTATTACTAAAATTGTCCTTTTGGTCGAATTAAAATGATTGCACCTATCATCAATGTTGAACAATTGGAATAAAATGTTTTCCGTATTCCACTTTAGGACGCCATGAAACTTCAATGGCGTTTTTGGTAAGAAAGCTGCTGACAAAACACCTTTTTCTGTATCGATTCTTAACAGAAAGGGCTCAGCTAGCTCATACGAAAAATATGACGAATCCGGAAAACCATACACTTTGACATCAAGTGCGGCATCATGCATCTCAAAAACGGCATCGCTGTCCTCTAGGATGGGGTGATTGTATAAGTTAATACAATAAAACCGAAACATGGGTTAAGCCAATTCCGGTACGCTTTGCAACTTTGACTCAATGTCCGCTTTGTCCCGGAAGTGGACTTCTCACATATTTTTCCACAAATCGAAGTCAACAGTTTTGTGCACCTTGTTGAAACACAGCTTTGTCAAACAAAACTAACTCAATATCATGAACATTGTAAAACTAGATGCACTATTTGATTTCAATTAATCCTATAAGAACCGCTTTCTTCGAAAACCGAAAATGGGCGTTATGGGAGTAAAGACTGTTCTACATTACAACCACCCCCTGAGATTTTACCGACTATGAATCGATTACCGACTTGCAAACTATGGGGCAAAAGCTTTACGGGCATTGAGAGGGTAACCTTTTTTTTCCTCGTCCAGTTTTCGATATTTTGTCGTCGAGTGATGAGTTCGGCGAATTGAGTTAATCCGATTCGAGCCGGTGGCGTTATTCGATCATATAAGTAACACGACTGTCGCGTTTTTTCATAACGTTGTTCCCAGTATGAACCGGTCGTCAAGAAGACAAAGTGCATTTTTTTCAAAAGATTCTTCTGTCCAGAATCTAAAAGACCCTTTCTCCAGATTATTAATTGTATTTTTGTTTAGTAAAAAAAACAAAATCGGATTGAAATCACCATTTATTAACTCTCAAGACAAATCCGTAAACATTTACCAGGAGATATGGAGATGCCGCCACATCAAAGATTCCCCTTTGGAGAAGAGCTCGGCAAAAATTGTAATAAAAGTGGAAATTAAGGAAATTGTTTGAAAAGGGTCAGAAAATGAATACGAAAATTTCTACCCAACCCGAATGGGCCCGAATTGGATCCAAATTGGACCATACTGGACCTAGGTAAAATAAAGTGGACCTACCCTAAAAAATTCGGGTATGATCGTGTTAAATCCGGGTAATGTAAAGAAATTTTAAGTAATACATTGTTTTATTAAATGATTTTGTAGTTATTTAAATGCCGACCCAAGTTGGGAGTTAAACGTGTAGGTCTTACATTGTAGGATCTTCAGAACACAAAAATATCGTACGAAATGTACCGCCAGATTTTTCGGTATAAATAACCAATCGTTAAACATTATTTTTGTATAATCGATAATCCTGTCCTTGACAAGTAATGCGACACTTTTATCAGATATTTTGTCGAAGACTTGTACCAAATTCATCATTTTATTTTCGATCAAATTTGAAATTGGTCCAACGATCTTAGCATTATATTTAATTGCCAATCGCTGATCAAAACTAACTTCTTCAAAAGGTTTAACTGTGTGTGTAATATGGAAAATTTTCACCATGCTCGACATTTCGTGAATTATATTTTTTTCAAACTCATCTTCCGCGTTCCAATGACCAGATTCACTCAGCTTTTTCTTGACGAAATAATTTTGCTTGTGTCGTTTAACTAGGCAAGCAAATTTTTCCATAAGATTTTTCAGGTCACTTGGTGACAAAAAATCGATATCGTACTCTATTCGAACTCTCTTTTGCCCTGACGCTACCATTCTGAAAATTTTAAATGGTTAAATTTTGTATAGGGCTGGTTTTAAGGTGGTTTATGATTGCATAACCACCTGATATAAATTTGAATTCGATACAGTCTTTCAATTAGGACTGTTTTTGGTTCTTAAAAATAGCCGCAATAATGGGGTTATAACCCGGTTATTAGCCAAAAAGTGGACATTTTTGATAAAAAAAAATCCGAGCGAAATTTGAATAACGCTAAAGCCTTTATCGGATAAAGGTGTCTTAAATTCTATTATTTCTAGAATTAAGCTGTTTATGTCCTAATAATTCGTTATAAAACTTAGTTTACTGATGTTTGTATGAAGACATACCAATGAAATTCATTTTTGCCTTATTATTAACCGTTGTTTTTGGTCGGTTTGGACAGGGTTTGAAATCACAGTACAATTGTATAATACGGATTTTTCATCGCTCGACAAATTACTCCCACACAGAATTTCTGAAGTTAAGAAAAACGGATTACAGTCGTTGGCCAAGATAAGGGGCGATTTCGGTTCTCGAACATGACGGCCTTAATGGGGCTAATTGGCCAAAAGTGGTCATTTGGGGACTACATGAATTAGCCCTAATGGGAGTGAGGACTGTACTAGCGTATTGATATTTTCAAATCTGATTATAGGGTCTGGTCATTCCCGGATACAAATCCACGAAAACGATTTTGGAGGAGAGCTGTGAAAATTGGTGCCCGATCAGTGGGTAATCACTATCTGAATTCGCATCTGGAAAGGGAATAAACCTTTCAACCAAATCTAATTAAAAAAAAAATCTAAGAGATGGGTACACACCAAGAGTTTTACCGACCGTAAACCTTGATGTGAGCCTACAATGTAGGCCCTACATACAACGCGTCATGTAATATAAAATATCAAAATAATTCAATCGGATTTTGATTTGCCATAAGACTTTGAATAAGACTTAAGGAGCTCTGGTGTTTCATGTGGCGGGTTTAATTTTATGGTTCAAATATGATATGTCCGACCTCCAAACAATAATGAATAAATTTCGATAATCAGAGGTCGCAATTTTAAAACCACAGAAATAAAGTCCAACAACTTTTTTGTCATCTGAAAAAACATAATTTTCCAAGAATTTTGCAAGAAAAAAAAATATCCCCCCTAAACTCAAAATTTAAAATCTGAAAAATTCCCCAATTTTAGAAAGTCGACAATGTGCAGTGTGGATTAGCTGAGACGCGACACAAGGGTACGCCCGGAGAGGAAAGATTCAAAAAGTGCTCGATTATGTTTCATTTTGGTCCGGACCCCAACGATGTCTGTGAATGTAAAATTGAACTCGCTATTTGTTCATTCTGTCGTCGAAACCCATACAGTACACACGATTTCAAACTTGTTGGTCCCTCAAATAATCCCAACTGTCGACTTTAGTGGACAAAAATTTAATGAAAATCGCCAGCTAGAAGAAATTTTCTCCATTTGTATTTACATTTTTAGTTTACTGAAATCTCAAAGCTTTCGGAACTGTTAAAAATGAAAAAAAATATTTATTTTTCTTTAATTGCCGACAATTTCTTTATGGAAATAGAACTTAACTTATAAGTTATAACTTATACTTATAGAAACTTAATAAAATCTCCAATAAAAACAAAAACATTTTTCCGAAGTGGCGCGTTAGCGTGGAGGCCTTCTCTCTTAGTGCAAAAAAAGTGAATTGACCTTAGTGCAAAAAAACTGACTTGACCTTATAACTAGGGTACCCGCGGTGACCACTTAACAGCTAAGGGCTGAAAATTTGAGACGGTAGTAAATCGACCATGCTGATCATTTAAGTATTGGTTTCAGAACTGATTTTTACACCCCTACGCCCTTATCTTGCCAAAAAGGTTAACTAATCTTTAAAGGGTTGGTTTCGCATGAAGCCCTACGAGTTAATGGTTAAGATTATGTATGACAATTGAATGGAGCTCCATAAACAACTAGCGTAACTTACGAGTTCTTAAAGAAATTTGTTCCTGGAAACAGACAAAAGGGTCTAAACAATCACTGAAATTATTTGCAGCCCTTGGCCAGTAACGGCGAGCACTTTTTCGGAGTATTGTTTAAAAAATACCAATTTTTCACCTAAAAACTGCAATTTCAGCCGTTTTAACATAAAAAGGTTTTTCTAATACACCAGATGTACCTTTATCTTAGGAAAGTTTGGGGCTAAATGGATCTAAGATAACGGAAAATAGGGTCATGTTACCAAGATAACGGTACATTGTGTGGGCGTATGGTTGAAAATGCGTAGGCGAATCTAAGATAATGGAAAANACCTGTTCCAAACGTAGTTAAAATTAAAAAAAAAAATATCTGAAAATATTCTTGTTTCTATTTTTCCGCTACTGAGGGAACCGGTACATTTTTTGATTTTACGATACCCGTTAACTAGGTAGGGACTGTAAATTACTTATTATGTCAATGTTTTAAGCGTAAATAAGCCATTTTAATTTTTATATATCAAACTTTTTTGAATAAATTTCTGAATTTTACTGTGCAAAAAGCGTCCTTATTGGGATCATCGGCCGCCCAAACGCAAAAAAAGGGCAGCGTCCGTATTGGGATAAACGCTTTTGTCGCCGAAAAAGCGTCCGTATTGGGATCATCGTCCGTATCGGGAGCGTCCGTATTGGGAGTAGGGACTGTAACAACAAAAAAAATTTTCGGAAGTGGCGCGTTAGCGTGGACGCCTTCTCTCTTAGTGCAAAAAAGTGACTTGACCTTAGTGCAAAAAACTGACTTGACCTTATAACTAGGGTACCCGTGGTGAAAAATCACCTAATGACCACTTAACACCTAAGGGCTGAAAATTTGAGACGGTACAAAATCATTAATCAAGATCGATAGTAAATCAACCATGCTGATCATTTTAGTATTCGTTTCGGTACTGATTTTTACACCCTTACGCCCTTATCTTACCAAAAAGGTTAACTAATCTTTAAAGGGTTGGTTTCGCATGAAGCCATACGAGTAATGGTTAAGATTATGTATGACAATTGAATGGAGCTCCATAAACAGCTAGCGTAACTTACGAGTGCTTACAGAAATTTTTCCTGGAAACAGACCAAAAGGGTCTAAACAATCACTGAAATTATGTGCAGTCCTTGGCCTGTAGCGGCGAGCACTTTTTCGGAGTATTATTTGCAAAAATACCAATTTTTTACCTAAAAATTGCAATTTGAGCCGTTTTAACAGAAAACGTTTTTCTAATATTTTATATCCTGAAAGAGGGTTCACCTAGGCCACTTCCCACCAAATATAAAAAAATCCATGACCCACCGCGGTTACCCTAGTTATAAGGTCAGTCATTGGACTCCAGTCCAAATTTTGGACCGTTATAAGTAGGGTACCCACGGTAGGTCATGGATCTTTTTTATATTTGGTTGGAAGTGGCCTAGGTGGACCCTCTTTCAGGACGTAAAATATTAGAAAAACTTTTTCTGTTAAGGATAGGTAGGTCGATTTGTTTACTACTTAAAACTGAAAACAAAAAAAAATACATTTTGTAATATTTTGCCTTGTTTTATCGATTGGTTAAGGTTTTAGTGCAATTCTGAAGTACAATCAAGTTCAATGTTATGAAAGTTCTAGAAAAAAATGACGTTCAAAAAATACGTTCAAAATCAAAAATGAAAAAAATCACTCATCCAATTTACTAAAATTTTCTATTATAAAATTCTTGGATTACTTTAATTCTACCATACAAGTAGTCGGAAAGGTTGATATTAAAAGTGATTGAGGTTTAAATACAAACGTATATATCAACCACGTAATACTGCACGTTTTCTTACATAAAATCATCTTTTTTCGACGCGATTCTTGCATACCGTATTTTTATTTTTTTAGTACCGAACATCGCATTAATTTGATTTTTTTGGCCAAATGTACTTTAAACGAATTAGAATTTTTTCAAAGAGCCTTTTTGTGGTATCTGGTTTTTTTCACTAAATGTCAAGTTTANTTACACAATATTACAACGCCATAAGTGTCCATGAAAAAAAAAACGCTAAAGGATAGTTGTTGTCAAATTAAACCTATAGGTTTCATATGAAAATGTAGTTCCCATCAGTAACATCCATCAAAAAATACGGCGCCCAGAACACACAAAATCAGCCTCTGGAATAGACCGTGTTATTCGTTTTTCTTTGTAGATTTGCGTATCTGTCGTTTAATTGGGTCTATAGTGTAGACTCTACACCGAAAAGTGTAACACAGTTGTCAACTTTACAGACCTACTATCTGGATGAGTTTTCGAAATTAAATGTTTCAGTTTATATTTCGGTCAAATGTAACATTCTCTGAAATCAACTACTGCAGTGCCCTTGAGCACAGTAATATAAGATATGGCTACGTTGCTATATTCAAAAGTAGATATTTTTCAGCGTAAATTTTTTTCTGAGATGCCAAATAAAGCCTAAAAATAAGCAATAAAAATAATGCCTAATTAGACCAGGAAATGCTACAAATATTAGGTAAAATTTTTAAATAATACCAGAAAAAAACGGCACCGATTGAATTGGTAGAAACACGTTTGTGTCAAAGTCACTGAATAAAATTTTAATAAAAAATTAATTGTTTTTAATTCATCATATACTTTGTTCATATTTGACATTCTCTTATTGTATGGTATACCAATTCAATTAATTTTACATTTTGGTATTTGATGAGATTAAGGGGTCTTGACTACAGGAGTGGTTATAAGTTCTTAGATCATTTTTTCAAAAAAGACATATGTATTTTCAAAACGGACCTTATAGCGGTCATGTCTATATGACCCTATAGCGGTCGAAATATCAGATCTTATAATTTGATTTTTTACACTTTGTTTTAAAATAAACCGTTTTTTTATAAAAAATAGACATTTTGAAAGCCTTGGGGGACGACATTACAGTTTGGGCATTTTGAGGCAAGAAATTTGTTGGCGCAAGTTTTACAAAAGGCATGGCCGCAGGAAAGCGCCCTAGAGGTCTGCTCGGAGCAGCAAATGTTGCATTCGTACTTTTCTTCCTCGCGCTGTTTAACCATTTGGAGTTTGAGGTCGGCAATTTCTTCGCGCGCCCTTTGAAGTTCCGCTTTTGAGCTGTTTAGCTCGGCTTTTAGGCTTTGAACTTCGTCATCGTCTGACTCGTCTGATGATTCTTCAGCGATCATTGGCTCATTTGAAGCAATCGCCCTTTAAAAAATGATAACAAGGGGATATGGTTACATACATTAACAGAATAAAAAAAATCCTGTACGGCACCGCGTTTTTCAGATAATTAACAAGAAAGGGGCAAATCTTTTATCTAAGGAGTCTGTAAAATAAAACAAAAAATGGATTCTTGATAAAACTACATGAAAAACTTTTGTGGATCTATTTAGACTTAACTCTTGAACACATAATTCGAACGTCTGTCCAAATAAGCATTATAAACATACATTTTGAAAGTCTGAAAAAACCCGTGTCTGACCAATAAAGCCGTTTTGGCCACGTTTTTGGTGACCAAACACGGCCGGAATATACGCAAGGACTGTATCAATAAAATTGTTATTCTAACCTGCTTCTCACTCGCGCCCATTTACGGTAAAGGCCCTTCGCTTCCCGAACAGTTTGGGCAGATAAATTTGGAATTTGGGAATGGCGACTGTTTGATCGAATCCAACATTTTAATAATGTTTGAATTTTTGTTGCTTGTAGCAGTTTATTGTCGACTTTGACCTTTTTAAGTTTGCTTAGTGCCCGTTTGACTTTTTGCTCAGTCTCACTAGTCGCCAGATTATGTTTCAACTGATTCAAATGGGACTTCAAGTGGTTAAATGTTTGCTTCAAGATGTGGCTCACTTCGGATACTTCGGCTAAAAGTATAAGTGTTAAAAATATACCAGTAAGTGTTGCAAATAGGCTCTTGATGCAAAATTGTCATTTTTGACTCAATTAAAAATGGCGAGCTTTTGCTGAATGAGTTTTTTAATTTCCGATTACGAGCGACCAAAAAAGGAAATGTATTTGTTTATGTTCACATAATGATAATGAAACGTTGATTGATTTTTACTTTAGTACTGTCATTTTCACCGCTACTGTCTGTTTTTATCGACTTTACAATTTTTCGAGAAAATGGTCCGCTGACTGATTGGGGTGCCGGAAAAATGGGTTAACGTGACAAATACTAGTGAACTTTTTTATAATTGTTGGTCTTATTCGATTAAAATAAGGCCGCATCTTTTTCAGAGCTGAATTATCTTTAAAATTGACAGGGACTGAACACCCTATCCGGGATAGGCTATCCCTCACCTCCTTAAATTACACTCTATCTCTATAGGATATGACGCGGCATATGAGGGTTAAAAGTTAAAATATACAAAGTGTATACTTTCGGATAGTTACACGAACCCGTATAAGTAGGGCTTGACGGCCAATAAGCTGGACTGGCCGGGCTGTAACTCGGACTTGTCAATGAATAATTGGGGCTGGTTGGTTGATAACTCGGACTGGTCGGACTGTAAGTTGGACTTGTCGGTGTATAAGTAGGGCTGGTTGACGCAGATGCGNAAAGTCTGTTCGGCTAAGGGGGGTTATGCCGCAGCGTTGGCTAGGTAGAGTTAAAGTCTATAAAAAGTATCTTGGTGCTTCAAATATACAAAAATCACTTCCTATTTTTTCGCCGAATAGCCCCAAAATTTTAAGCAAAAATTCCACGAAAGTGATAATTTGAAAAAAAAAAATTCAAGAAATTACCGTAAGCAAAAATTCTTAAAAAAATCTGTAAGAATAGTAACAAAAATGTTAGAAACAATTCGAAAAAAAAATGTAAGAAGGTTCTCAAGAAAATTTCCAACAAATGTTTACGAGAAAAGTTTACGGAAAAATGATATTTATAATTTAAACCATTCATTTATTCATAAATACAATTTTATTCTGATATTTCGGCTTACAGTCGCAAAATCTTTCGTACGCCGAAATATAAGAATAAAATTGTATTTATAATTTAAAGTTATACTGAGAAATTACTACAATGTTACGGAATATTCGAATTCTATTCCCTGAAATTAAGTACGGCAAAGTTCTTTTGGACAATGGATATAACATTGGTAAAAGCTGAAAAATTAACGCGGAGAATTTATTCCGCTCCTCTCCGACAATAATTCTCAGAAATAAATTCTCCGCGTTAACTTTTCAGCTTTTACTAATGTTAAACTTACTAGTTATTTTTTTTTCTGAGAAAAACAAAATTTCGACAAATCAAATCTTCTCTTTCATGTTTTGCTTCAAAAGTGAATTCTGATCGGTTATCGCGATGAAACCACACCCATGCGTGGGAAATTTGAGCAATTCGCGGTTCTGATTGGCTGAAATCCAGTTTTGGTAAACTGTTTTGAAACCTTATCCCCCCAACCAATAAAAAATGTTTGAAATTTAATCGTCACGTGTTTTGACTTTTTTTTTGCTTGAGAATAAAAAAAAATTACAAAAACAAACCAGTCGAGATCTTCTCGAAAGAAATGAACTAAAAACAGTTTGAATTTTCGACATTTGTTTTTCACTTCCTTTTTTGGCTCAATTTTGTGTACGTTTTTCGTATCTTGTGGAACGAACCACTTTTGGTACATTTTGATCAAAAATTGATGGACTCGCCAAATGCGCTCTTTTTGGAATATCTGACGCAGTTAAAGAACGCCGCAGAAGAAAAAGAAGCGGTTTAACATTTGAATTTTACGTTTTTTGAAAAAAACTTGGAGACTGGATGTTTCTGGTGGAGAAAGAAAACTTTCTCCCAAATGCCCTTTGTCCAAAACGAGACGACGCTATTAATTGAATTTTGATTTCAATTTTACTGCGAGAGCCATTCTTAAACCCTTTGCTGGGAGCACATAAGTCAAATGAATCCGTGTACAATCCTTGCGCCCATATCTTGACACTTTAGCATGTCTCAAAGGGCCTAAAATCTGCTGGGACCATTTGCGTAGTTAAGGGAAAAAATAGGCTACCTGAACGCGTTAAGATGTGTCAAGATATCGGCGCATGAATTGTATCTAGTTTCTGATTGGCAGACTAACAAAAATCACTTGTGGTTGAAAGTTTGAACTTCAAACTTTGAAGTCATTAGTAACGAACTGAACTATTCATTACACGTTCCCCCTTTTACGTAGTTATTAAGCCAGTTTCCAAAAATCATCTCAAACGGCATAGGTGACGCCAAATTAGTGTTACAAATCATAGGAAAATTGCTCAAAGCCTTACAGGCTGAGCGACCCCATACGGTATATTTCTGGCGACGGGATATGACATTTGAGGCGCCGACTAAATTGGTATCATGTATTTTTCGTCCAAAGTATAAGAGGTCGAAAGGTTAAAATGCATAAGTCAGAATTGGTCTAAAATCTGCGTCGAAATCTGAATTATTTCGTTTACACTTACGACCAGACAAATATTGTCAATATTATATTGACGTATATGTCAATGTTTGTCTGGTCGAAAGTGTAAGCGGAATAAGTCAGACTTCGACGCAAATTTTCGACCAATTCTGACTTATGTATTTTGACCTTTCGACCTCTTACACTTTTGACCAAAAACACATGACACCAATTTAGTCGGTGCCGCCATTTCGACGTCTGATTTTGGACGGAATATGACGAGATTTCTAGTCGGAGTATACGATAGCATATTACCCGACAGTATATGCTAAATTTACAGAAGTTGAAATTTATGTTTAATGATAGTTGTAAGAACTACAACTAAG
>SCLG01000199.1:95555-121633 GCA_004367875.1 Oikopleura albicans
CATTAATAAGTAACTATAAATGATTAACTACTGAACAAGGTGTATAAACATTTGCCGCTTTGAAGATTATTAGCAGGGGTTAAGATTAACCGTGGTCGGTTCTTCATGAAAGCGGGACGTAGCCCTTGCGTCTGTCGGTTACTGTCAAATACACAAAAAATGCGTTTAACAAAATGTATACAAACAAATTGCGGTCAATATAAACAACTTTGATAGTCTCAATAAAAAAAAACGATTTTTTACCGTTTGTCAATTTTTGAATTCGTATACCATACGTTAATTCCTACACCGTACGTTAATTCGGTACGCTGTGGAATCTAGGAGGCACTCCGAGATAATTATCGAGATGCGGGTTTTGTGATTGGTTGCGAGCAGTAATTTTTTAAATAAGAGTTTTTTGCTTTATGTCAGGTTGAAAGTAAAATTGGGTTCCTATTAATAGCTATTATTGACTTAATATTATTAAAAAAAAACATTATAAAAAAAATTACGGCCAAGTTTGAGGGTTTTCAAAATGAATTCAAAATGAACCCCCGAAAACTAGAAATATAAGTACTCAAACTTTGAAAAAAACCATGACCAGATGTCGAACTCAATTTTTACAACTTTATATTTGTAAGGTTTAATAGTTAAAAAGTAAAAGAACAAAATATGTTTTAAAAAATATAATCTTGGTTTTGCCACCCTGATTTGAGGTCACAAACCCGCGGAAGAAAAATAAAGTCTAACATTGACCGGCCAAAAATCGCTAAAGTTTTCTTTTCCTCTTGCATGTTTATTTTTATAAAAAAACTTCTCCGGCTCTATCTGATTATTTAACATATGTAGAGTTATTTGTTTAACCGATATGATCTTGGAAGCAGTTAAAGAAATCATGCCATTCAAATTTTTGTGTTTTTATGTCATATTTTCCCTGTAAAAAAACTTTTGTAAAAAAATCTCTGTTCTATATCTGCTTCGGCGCCGTTGGTCCCTATTATGCATTTTTTTTTCTCGCCAAAACGGTCCTTTAATTATTTTGGGCCAAAAAACCCATTTAATCAAAATCAAGTTTGCAAATAATAGAACTTTCAAAATTAGTAAGAAAATGTGTAAAAATAAAATTCTCAAAATGTATGTGGCGAGCTTTAAAATTTTTCGAAGGTTATATTTTTTAAACCTACAAAAATTTTACAGCTCACTACATACATTCTGAGAATTCCATTTTTTCACATTTTTTCTAACTTTTAAAGTTCTATAATTTGGCAAAACTGTTTTTTGATAAAATGGGTACTATTGGCCCAAAATAATTAAAGGGCCGTTTTGGCGAGAAAAAAATGCATAATAGGGACCAACGGCGCCGAATCAGATCGAATAATTATATTGACATCACTTTTCTGTATTTTTTTTTTTCAATAGCATTTATCATTTTTCATCATTTTCCGGAAATTCATGGAAAATTCCAAGGAAACTACGGAGTTAATTAATATTTCATCTCCTACGCACATCGCTCTAATGTTTCCCTTTTTCCGGTACACTGGGTGAAAGCCGTCAGTGGTTAAATTATTTTTTTCCATCAAAAACCCCTTCCGGTTGTATCTGGTAATTTCAAATATAAAGTTATTTACGTAACCGATAAAAATCTTGGAAGCAATTAAAGACATCACGTCATTTCCAGTTTTTTGTGTTTCTTTTTTTCGGTCTACTTTTCCTGTGACTTTTTGAAGTAGCCTTTGTCACAATCGGTACTTAACTGTGTGTATTGCGCGAATACAAGTACAACTTGCTCATTCTTTGAGGGGTTTATTTGAAATGGCCCTGACAAGTTCGAGTCCCCCATTTTTTTTTACTTTACTTTAAAATGTGTTTTATAAACACACTTTTAAAACTATGTCGGTAATGGCGGAGAGACAAAAATAACAAATTGTGGTGGTCTAAATATCCCCAAAAATTGTACAATGGTTAAGTTAGTGAAGTGAGATTTTAAACTTGCATTTCTATGATAGCAATTAAAAAAATATACTACAGTTCCTGTTTATTTAACTGGTAAACTAACAAAATGAATTATCAAGGGCTTTTGAGGACTTAAACTGAACCTAAACCGTAGGGGTTAATTTGTAACCCGAAATGTAATTTAGCTTTACAATTTTGATTAAAACGAACACTGAAAGTACAACACAGATTTCCCAAAAATACAACTGAAATTTTAAAGATACAGTCCTTACTTCCAATACGGACGTGTTTATTCCCAAAAATAGCGTCCATATTGGGGGTAAATCGTCATAAAGTGCCCATTTTTTGATTGTTTTGGGGAGATTTTTTTCACAAAAAGGTCCGTATTGGAAGAAATCAGCCGTATTGAGTGCGTCCGTATTGACAGTAAGGACTGTACTATATTACAACTTGTTAATATAAATAAAACAGTTAACCAACAAATTGTCGTTTACAAATATCTTTTCAAAAAAAGTAATCAAAGAAACAACGTCAAAAAAATTTCCCCAAAAAATCAGCAAAACAATCTCCTCAAAGTTAAACTGTCGTAATTTCGCGAAAAATTGTCGCGAAAAAATTGTCGAAATTTCGCGAAAAAATTGTTGAAATTTCGCGAAAAATGGTCGAAATTTCGCGAGAAATATGTTTATTGGCAAAATGTTCTGCCAGAGTTTCTTTGGTGAAATGTTTTTTTTTGACAAAGTATTAACGAATTATTTTCTTCGAGATAATTTTCTTCGCGAATATCTTTTTGGCGAGCGAATAAAATTTGCATTTTTGAAAGAAAAATAACCCACAAAATAACCAGCGGTTTAATTGTCATTGAACGCATTTGAACCTCTCAAATGGCGACACATTTTTTTCAACTTGTAAAAGATTTTTATACCGTTTTACATAAATACATATAAGTAGAGCGGCAACAATAAACAGATACTTTTGACGTGTAAACATGATGGCATTCGACAAAGTGGGTTTTAAAAATTAAAAAAAATCGGATAGAATACAAAAAAACGATAAATCTGTTTGTCGGCAATCGTCAACCGGCCCTATATTTAATACATTCTCTTTTTTTGGTCGAACTTGACATCGGCCGGAACTGTCAAACAAAAAAATCAAAAGAAACTTAACACAAACCGAAATAAGTACATTTAATCACGACTTTTGTGTCCCAAAAAATGTCCTTATTAACCACCCGACGCCATATTGAGACTGTTGAGTTTTTTGTCTGGAGTTTGTGTTGAATAAATTTTAACTACACACCATACACCGATATCTCGCATTACCTTTTTAGCAGTTGCCGGACATACTCGGTTATTTTGCGGCTTGAAAGCATTTTTTATATAATATGCAGCATATTAAAAAACAGGACTGCGCTATTATCGAGTTTTTTTTTGGGACACGTTATCTTGCTGATTTTTAACTAATAGGTGCAAGATAACGGCGAAGGGGTGTATTTTAGCAAAAAAAATCATGTGCAAAACTGTAATGCAGCGCCTATTATCACAAAACCGGTATTTTATCTGGTTACCGGACGTTCCCAAAAGTATTACCGGAAATATTTTAACAATTTTGGGTTATCGTAACACTTTTTGGTTACGCGTATCACAATTAACGATTATCGAACCAAACGCCTTACCCAATTATCTTAACAAAGTTCACTTATCTTCTTAAGCAATTTTGGGGCTAAGATAACTGGTTAGGTCTTGTATTTTATATTACACTACACCATTGTCTGAAAATTTACTGTACATTTTGTATATAGTTTTACTGTCTGAGTTTTTTCACATTTACTTAGAACTAAAACTATATAAAGCCCATAGGGCTTAAATTTAAGAAAAATATCAGAGTATGAGCCCAAAATCTGACAAATAGATTATATCGGCAGATTAAGCAAAAAGCATTTCGCACGTCAAAATTCGAGAAAATGCTGTCGACCTTCACCCGAGAGATTTAACATCCATTATTGTCAAATTAAGGTCGATTATCAGAATGCTATTTTCTCAATACTGTTTTTGAGCAAAGTCCATTTATAGTCTTAACTCAAGTTCCCTTTTGTATAGCCGCTTTTTGCTAACTCCTCGGGGACCGAATGTGCCGTACCTCATAAATACACCCGAATACATGTACGTAAATCAGGATTTTCTAGAAATAGTATTCATAAAAAATGTACTTTAGTAGACCGCACATCTAGAGACCCTTGACTGTATTGACACATTTTTTTTATAAATGATTTCTCACATAAGTAGTCGTAGGAATTACTTATTAATTTGACTATGAAACTTATTTTTTTTTGTCAAGCAGCTGAAACTATAAATTTTAAGGTTTAACGCTCCATATTTTCATTGGTTATAAATTTTAATAAAAATTGAAACCATGAAAATATCGGTATTTAATTTGAAAAAAAATGATCACCCGGATTTCTGGTCGAACAGGTGAAACTGCTCCCAATTAGAATTATCTGTGAATGGGGTGAACGGACGTGCTCCGAGCGTTAATTGCCTCAAAACGACAGGTGATTTCCTCGGCTGGAGTCGAAGCAGCAAAAAAAAAGTTAACCCGTGAGAGACTCACGCCGCGATAAACGAGGATCACTTTCTTCGAACTCGATATGACCTAAAATTTCCGTAAGAAACAAATCAATAGAAACCCAACTAATTTCACCCTAAAAATATGTCGAATATGAGAAATGTCAAATTTGAAAAAAAAAAATTTATGCAAAAACCATCAACTACATAATAATGTATATATTTTATGTGTATATGATGATGAATATGACGTACACCCCATGCACAGTTATCCGGCAGGTTTCACAAAAAATACCTGCCGGATAACTGTGCAGACGGTGAACGGAAAATTCAAACAATATTAGGTAAAAAAAATGCCGAATAAGAACAAGATCGGTCCAATCTGTCGGATAACTCCGGGGGTGGGAAGGGTGTAAAAGTACAAAAACAATGAAATATATGTTGCGCAACCTTCTATATGCCAAAATTTTTATATGCCAAAATTTTTATATGCCAAAATTTTTATATACCAAAATTTTTATATGCCAAAATTTTTATATGCCAAAATAACTAAAATATGGCAGCCAAATAGGACAAATCAAAAAGTCGATAATGACTTTCTCTGAACTCCGTGTGAGCTAAAATGCTATTTCCCCGTAAGTTCAAATACTGAATTTAAAGTTCTAATTTCTTTTCGGATTATTTACTATAAACAATGTTACAGCTGCGTAGTAAGAAATAGAGTCATTTACTATGTATACTGTACTGTACACAGTATCAATTCAGTGTTCACGTTCAATTTTAGTAAGACAGATGGCGGATAAATGAATTCATTTGCCATAATTTTAACAGCATTAATCATAATGAAAATACTTATCATTTAAAAAAGACACTTTTCAACGAAATCANACTCTCTGGCTCTGAGCCTTTGAGCAATTTTCCTATGATTTGTAACGCTAAATTGATCAAAGGCTCAGAGCCAGAGAGTCCCCATACCGTATGGGCCATACGGTATATATATATATATATATATATTATGTGTATATGATGATGAATATGACGTACACCCAATGCGCAGTTATCCGGCAGGTTTCACAAAAGAAACATGCCGAATAACTGCGCAGACCGTGAGCGTAAAATTAAAACATTATTAGGTGAAAAAAATTTGCCGAATAACAGCAAGATCGGTCCAACCTGTCGGATAACTGCGGAGAGGTGTAAAAGTACAAAAACAATCAAATATAAGTTGCGCAATTTTCTATGTGCCAAATTTTTTATATGCCGAAATTTTTATATGCCAAAAATTTTATATGCTAAAATTTGTATGCCAAAAAAATTTTTATATGCCAAAAATGGCAGCCAAATAAAACAAATCAAAAAGTCGATAATGACTTTCTTCGAATTCCGTGTGGGCTAAAATGCTATTTCCCCGTGAGTTCCAATACTGAATTTAAAGTTCTAATTTCTTTTCGGATTATTTACTATAAACAATGTTACAGCTGCGTAGTAAGAAATAGAGTCATTTACTATGTATACTGTACTGTACACAGTATCAATTCAGTGTTCACGTTTAATTTTAGTAAGACAGATGGCGGATAAATGAATTCATTTGCCATAATTTTAACAGCATTAATCATAATGAAAATATTTATCATTTAAAAAAGACACTTTTCAACGAAATCATAAATTTTGATACGCAACTGTAGGTGAAAAATACTCGTTTTGGGGTCACCTTGTGGTAATTAAATTTTCACAAAATACCGAACGGAGCAACATATGATAAACACAAATTTTAAATTTGTAAATAATCACTTTTAACTCATCCAGGAATCGTCCTATTCCCGTAAAAATGTTTAAACCATCTTTAGACTCACAATTTTTCCACAAATTTGGACTAATGGACCCCTGGGAGTTTATGGGTTAATACTGTGTTTTTTACAAAATAATGTTTTGGGCACGTAATAGGTAAAATAGACTATGTTACCTATACAAAGGGTTAAACTGAGAAAAAGTGGGTAATACTTGGAAATATTGGGTAATATTGGGTAGTATTTGGTATCACAGAGTACGGTTGGTGTGGTAACAAAGTGACAGTAACGGAACGAAGTGACACTTTCCGTTTTTTTAGGCAAAAGTGGCCAAAAGTGACGGGAACGAAGTGACAGTAATAAAACGAAGTGACAGTTCTTGACAAAAAATCGGAAACAAAAGTGTCACTTCGTTACCATACCAACTGTAGTATGCTACCGTAATACCGTAGTTTTCGACAAGTATAAATATCTGGTTTGTTTTTTAAATCCAAACTAAGAACAAAGTAATTTTGTGTACTTTTTTAAGTTGTTGTCACTTCGAAAACAAACAACCAAACATAATAGTGAAAAATGCACACCCAAATCAAAGAATAAATATTGTCCATTTTCCCGTCGTCCTTTGAACAAAGGGAACAAAAAATTCTGACGGCGTAATACGTGGATCAAATTCAGCTCGTCAAAGGGTTAAACGGATTTTTCCTGAACACTGAGTCAATTTATTCACGATATTGAATAAGGAGCGGTTTTTTGTTCGTAAAATTCCTTGCAACTTAATTCACTACTTTTTTTTCTTAAAACATGTCATTTTTGTCAAGTTTCTATTTATTTTCTTTTTGTCTTTATATTGGAAAGAAAAGACTTCCTGATTGAAAAAAGCTTTAGAAATAAAAATCCTAGAAAATCTGCAAAATAAGCACTGATATTTTTCGGTCCGTGAAATAATTTAGAAAAGGTAAATGAATTTCGGTTTTACTTTTGAACCGCTCATCGATATTATGCTAAAAAATTTTTACCGAAAAATACCATACAAACTGTAAATAAATAGGAAATAAATTGGCCACTTCCGGTAAATTTATGGCCCAAATTTTAACCCTAACCCAAATTATCACGAGACACAGTGACATAGGAAAAAAGGGACAAAAATTTCAAAATTTATTTTTTAAAGCTCAACAAAACTGGTATAACAGTTTTTCCAAAATTAAACCGTCCAATTCTATTTTTTTTTCTCTGCGAATTGAGTCATACATAATTATTTACTAAGTTTTCGATATTTTAATTAACACAAAAAGATAATGAGTTAGCTGTCTGCTTCAATTCGAATATGTTTACCAAAAAACGAACTAAACTTTTTCCCAAAAATAATCACCCATATTCTAATTCAGAGATTTTGACGCCCCTTTTTTCCAATCGCACATAAAAATTCTTTCGTGTGTTAATATTTACCCAAAAATATTTTGTACAATTTTTTTTTTCATTTCAATGCCATAATTGAAAAAACATTACAAACTGTCAATTATTTCAAATCGGATGATTCAATTTGTTTGCTGTATAAGTCCGAACTTATGCGGGGGATTTTTTTTTAGGAATCTTCCATATTTTTTTTTCGTTTTACTCAAAATTATTCGTCAGTATGTTGATAGTAAATAATGTTTCCAAAATATTCTTTTTTTTTTATTTCGTATACTTTAATTGTATGGGAAAGTAAAAATTTTCCAAATCAAATATTACATTTCGAAGACTACCGGAAACATCTTTAGCCAAGTACTGCTTGATAGATTTACACGTTTGGATTCGTGAGGTGTATTGATTATACATATTAGGCTGTGCGACCTCAAATTGGAAAACATCAAATATTTTTTGCATACTCTATTCAGGAGCACAGATAACGTGATCAATTTCATAATTTTCTAGAATGTAAAAGTTATTGTAAATCTAGAAAAAAAAACAGACTTCACCGGGCGTCTACATTTAAATTGTTGCGATGGTGCCAAAATTGCTTTTAAAATGATACACGGTGTATATACATGTATTACACATCCCCACGAATTATCTTAACGACTTAGCTTAACAAATTTTGGGCGCAAGACTTTTTTGGACCAAAACGTATCACGATTTACAATTATCTTACCAAATTGAAACCCAAATACCAAAATTGATTTATCCGTTTAAGAAGTGAATGAGGATTTTTAACTTTTTTTTTAAATCTTTACAGTAAAAGTGGTTAAAAGTGTTAAGATAATTGACGTCTGTTAACATAATTGGGTAAGGCATTTGGTAACATAATCAGAAATTGCAATTCGTTTCAATCCAAAAAGTGTTAAAACAACCCAACTTTGTTAATATAACTAGTGTAAAGATAACTGGTTAAGAAGTTCTTACCACAAAAAAAACTTTAAAATATAGTTTTTAATAAAATATGATGTTTTGCGGACAAAAATGTACGATTTTTGTCAGTTTTTTCGTATTGTTATTTAATTTATTTTAGTGAGAAACTTCGCTTAATAAATTCCGCATGAATTAACTTGAGATACAAATTCCGATTTAACTTTTTTAATGATTCAGAAATTGAATGAAACGTTATTTTTTGTCAGATGGGCGTACTGGCCGTGAATGTAATGTTGGCTGAGAAGACCCATTTCATGCTCAATTGAAATGCAAAGCACTTAGTTAAATAGAAATGAATAGTGAAACTTTCGAAATGGTGCCCTTCTATACAAATGATAATAATGAATAAGCCACACACGGGCACAAATTCTATTATACACTCTTAGGACGCATATCACGTTTGGCTTTCCATTTCCGTACTTACTTACAATGGGAAAATTACTTTAACCCCTGAACACAAAATACACCGGGCGCGCTCGTGTATCACTATTTTTCCCTCGGGCTCGAATGTGTACTTTTTTTCTTGAAAAAATTTTGGCATATCCGTTCTAATAGAAAATTGGGACCAAATTATGAAAAAAACGAGGCATTTATGTGGATTTTTCAGGCAATTACGAAAAAAACATTTGTCGTTTTTTTGGAAATCCAAAATTTAAATACAAGTGCCTTTATTACGTAAATATTTGGCAACATCACTTGGAACATAAAAATTCGTTAAAACATGGCTAGATTTCAAAAAGGACAGACTGTAGGAAAATTTCTAACTTATTTCGGAAATAGGACAAGTAACGGCTCAAAGAAAGAGCTCAAAACAAATAAAAATTAAGCATCGAACACAAATCAACCGGCCTCATTAAGAATGCAAAATCCAAAATATATGTTAATTCCACTTCAGGAAAATGAAAAAAAGTGGAAAATTTGACAATTTTCAACTAAAGATTACCAAAATAGGCTTAGATCTTTCATGTTTTAAATATTTATCAACTTGAGGGACTTTTTCATCTCCCCTTCGGTCTGCGCCAATTTAAATCAGACAGACGTTTTCGTAAACAAACACTTAACAAGAAAGAACAAAATGAACAAAATGCAACGAACAAACAAATGAAACGGACCCATTCATTTTTTATTTTGCTTTTCCGCTTTCGTCTTTGAAAAATATCATTCTGACGGGTTACGTGGATCAAATTCGTTTCGTAAGAATTGTAAAGCTCAAATTGTACCGTTGGTACAGTTGGTAAATTCGTGGATACTATTTGATTTGATATACACCCCTAAACTAGTTATGTTACCAAGGTGCGTTATTTTAACACTTTAGCAAGACAACAATTTCGGGAAAATCCAACAGTTTTGCGAGAATCCAACAGTTTCGCAAGAATGTCAACAATAATCTAAATAATGTATTAATTTTGCGAGAGCCTTTCGGCGAGAGAGTAACAATTCGCGAGAACCTCAAAATTTCGCGAGAGCATAACGTTTGCGAGAACCTTACTATTTCGCGAGAAGATAATTTTTGTAAAGGTAAATCCCTATATCCCTGTATATAGCTATTTTTTTCAAAAGATCAGCTTTTAATCAAAAATGACAAACAATTATTGTTGAACAGTTTTACTTCACCAAGAAGTTCAAAAAAGAGTTACATCTAAAATGTATACTTTTTATTTCTTATAATTGTTTTTTAATTATTAAAAAAAAACTATATAGATTTATATGAAAATAAGTCATACGAAGTTTATTGAACCACGTTTTCGTAGTTTAATATTTTAAACAGGCTTAAATAAAGAAAAAAACTACTTTTGAGGAAGATTTTAAGTATTTTATAATAGTAGATTTATTATGTAAAAGGGTATTTTATTATTTCTTTAGTAAGTTTTATGTAAAAATGTATCGATATTAGATTTTTTAAAATTCGGTTTTCAAAAATTAGATTTTCAAAACTTAGATTTTCAAAAATTAAAATTTTGTCGTATTTTCAATTAACACCTTACCTTTAAAACTTTTCCTGGTGATTTTACATATCCTCTAGGGTTATTTTTAATAACACTCCAAAAGAAGAAAATTTCACCAACAATAATGAAATTGAAATCCAAAATACATTTTGGTGAGACTAAGCCAATGTGCAATATTGCTATTTTGGCTTCCTGTGTTGGTTAGTTTTTTTTTAATTCGATAAAACCAGCTGTACGCCGAAAAAAGCAAGAAAAAAAAATGCACGACGTTTTAAGATTCTTGTTCTTCCGTTGGAAATTGTTGCACAGAACTAATTTGGCATGAACGGTTCATCTCGTGTGAAATAACCCAAGAAAAGGGATTTTGGTCGGAATTGATGAAAAAATTTGCATAGTTGATAATTGGATTTTGAGGTCATTTTTAGTATTGTATAATCAACAAACCAAATCTGTTTTTGGTAAAAATTTTATTGAAAAAAGGAAGCTGGTAAAGGGTTCACTTTTTGACATTTAATTTAAACAACGGATGCTGAATAAATGTCGGTCGCTTTTTGAAAATATAACCCGTTTAGCAAAAAAAATGTTATTTGGGAGGGGGTTATAAACCCTCATTTTATTCTATTGGCCCTTATTATCGGCCCATCCGGGCTTTACCATGTAATTTTTTAACATATACGATTATGAGTCATAATTGGATAGTTATGATTTATGGAATACACGGGGTTCGCAGTTAACCCTTCGGAATTTTTTTTAAGTGGACTGTTAACGGCGCACCCTATGTAGGTTTTATTCTCTGCATTTCATAAAATAGAAAACTATCTCGGGCCGTTTTTTGTAATGTATTTACAGTTATAAAAGCAGCTTTGCAGCGTATCGGATTTTTATTATTTTTCGTCAAAATCCGGTTCAATTCCGGGCTATTTTTAATTTTGCAAAATTCATTACTTGAATTGTGCATACCAAACTCTAACTGTAAACTTGTTTCATTTCCGTTTTTTCGATTTAATTAAGTAAATGTCGAATACAAATGGATAATAATAATTTAAGTCATAATAATTAGGGCGGATTCATTACATGTAAGTAGTATATGACTTGTTTCACGAATTTTACCGTTTCCTCAATTGACATACGCATATCTATTTATCGTTAGACTTTTTTTATTTCTCGAAATTGAACACATGTTTTGATAATCCGCCTTAACTCCAGATTTGTGACATTATTACCAAATAATTACTCTAAAATTTAAACTTTGAATTTTCCAAAACTTCAAATACTCTCAAACCAGTTATCTTTCCACCAGTAACCGTAATAAGCAGTTACAGACCCCAGCGCTGTAGGCGCGGCGGGTCTGTAACTAAATTACGAGCCACGCCTATTGGCTCATGATTTTTTATAGGCACCTCCTATTGGCTAGCGTCCTTTAGCCCCGCAAATGACTCACCGCGTGGTTTGTAATATTAGTTATCTTTACACTAGTTATCTTAACAAGAAAAGTTTAAAAAAATATTCTAACATTCAAAATTAATAGTTAGGTATTGAAAGACAGCGGTATCACATTTGATACCGTTGTACGCTCTAGGGTTAAGATTACTGGTTACGTGGTTATAAGGCCAACTAACAATTGAGCCAAAAGTACGAGATCACTTAATTCAAATAAATATTGTTCACGTGTTTATCCGTCTAGTTGTTGAAATGTGCCCTAATCCCTAATTAACAAAAACGCGTCAAATAAGTAGTTTCAAATACAATTTTAATCCGTCCGATTTGGTCTTATCTAATCACGTAGCGAAATCTGAATTCCGTTTTTTTCGCGATTTATCTCCAAAAGAGAAACACTTGTTGGTCAATATTAATTAGGGGTAAAAATTCTGATTTCATGCAAGTGCGTGATTATCATCTTGACCCAGTAATGCACTCGATCGTGACGATACACCCTAATTTAACGCGTCCTCATTTATTAAAAAAATGTGCCATTTTGATTTCAAGGATGGAAATCGCAATATTTGGAAAATATAAACCAAATATGTGTTCGAATCCGGGAAATTGATCAATTATTTATTGCAATTGGAACATCATCAAATTTGGAATTTTTCAGCTTACTTTTTTACGCGTATTACATTACGCGAAAAGTTGACGAACAACCGTTAACCCCTAGATATCATGCACCGCGTTTGGCCCAAAACCATGTCTTTATCCCCAATTATCACTGACACAGTGACCTTGGGCAAAAATGGGCAAAAATTTTAAAATTTATTTTTTAAAGCTGAACAAAACTGTACTAACAGTTTTTTTTCGAAAAATTGACCTGTCCAATTCTTATTTTTTCTTCTCTAACTGAAATAAGTAATGACTAAATAGGTTTTTAGTGTGGTGGTCACATTTTGGCTGAAAACTTAAATATAGACGAAACTATTGTCTTTTTTAACACAAATAAAACGTTTAATTTCAAAGTTATAACTCCAAGAGAAATGTTTTAATTGATATTATGGGGGTTAAAATTTTAAACAAATATATACATCAAATTTGGCATAAATGCTNATTGATCAATTATTTATTGCAATTGGAACATCATCAAATTTGGAATTTTTCAGCTTACTTTTTTACGCGTATTACATTACGCGAAAAGTTGACGAACAACCGTTAACCCCTAGATATCCTGCACCGCATTTGGCCCAAAACCATGTCTTTATCCCCAATTATCACGTGACACAGTGACCTTGGGCAAAAATGGGCAAAAATTTTAAAATTTATTTTTTAAAGCTGAACAAAACTGTACTAACAGTTTTTTTTCGAAAAATTGACCTGTCCAATTCTTATTTTTTCTTCTCTAACTGAAATAAGTAATGACTAAATAGGTTTTTAGTGTGGTGGTCACATTTTGGCTGGAAACTTAAATATAGACGAAACTATTGTCTTTTTTAACACAACTAAAACGTTTAATTTCAAATTTATAACTCCAAGAGAAATGTTTTAATTGATATTATGGGAGTTAAAATTTTAGGCAAATATATACATCAAATTTGGCATAAATGCTCTTGACATCGTGTTCTTATGACCATTTAGATGATATCTACTCAAATTAATTCGTAAAACATTCAAAACCCCGAAACAAATGAGCGTCGGTTAAATGAGTAAATACTTGGGTTTTAAACCATTGTTGGAAACAGCTTATTATCGGGGATGTTGACAAATTTACAAAATATACTTAAAACATAATTCACATTTAGAAAAAAAAATAGAATGAATAGAATATATTTTATATATCAAACAACTGTCCGATTAAAGCCCAATATAATGTATTTTCCAGGAAATAACCATTTATGATGGTTGGTATAAATTAACTACAGTCCTTAACCATATATCGGACGCTCATTTATCGGACGCTTTGTTGGCCAAAATGGGGTTATTCTAATAAAAAAGACCTCTTTTGTGAGGATGCTCATTTATCGGACGCGATTTTCGAGAACCGAAAACGTACTATAAATGGTTAAGGACTGTATATACATATTTTTATAAGAGCTACATCACCTACCTGTTTAAATTAACACCAAAATTAGCAAAAAAGTGTTACTTTAAACAGGTAGTGCGTGGGTTGAAAAATGTACTACTATTCAGAAAAAAACTGTTACGTTAATCAGCAAATAGTGTTATTTTAAGCAGCGCTACTTTAAGCAGCTGGTCGTGTATATAAATGTACTCACTAAAGAAGAGAATAAAATAAATAAAAATCTAGATTTTTTTTTCAAAAAGAACCCAAATATAAATAGATTTTCAATAAAGCAAGAAAATTTGACGAAAACGAAAAAAATGTCAACAACCTAAATTACAGAACTGTTAAAAAACTGACTAAATGGTGAAAAATAGTTTTTTTTAATTCTAAAATAATACAAGCAAAAAAGTATTTCGTTTTAGGATACATTTAAACTCCAAAATTGGGAATTAGCGTAAATAGAAACGACAAAATAATCGTTAAATAAAAACGTGGGCCAGAATTTCCGATTAAGGCCTTAGTATGTACAGGTTATTTGTTTTGTTAAACAAAGAAGGTGATTAATCAAGGTACCTAATCAGAAGGATGAAATAAAAAACCGCCGCGCTATTAGAGCCGCATTAACTAGCGCAAATTTTCTTTTTTTCGCCACTGTCCCGCCGCACACAAAAAGAACCAACAGACGAAAACTATTAACCCCCGCGGTGGCTTTTTTCTTCTTGTCCGAATTACCGGAAAATGGCGGCACAAAAAAGTGTCATCGATCAGTGTGTGTATATTGCAAGGTGACAGTTCTTAGAACTATACACAATTGTTTACATAAAAGACAAAAGACAAAGTGCCTTAATTTTTTGCCAATTTTCGGAAAATTTACTCCTAGGGGAGGAAACCTATGAACACATATTTCTGACAGTTCCGCTAACCTAGCCACCTTAGTTACTAAATAAAAATTCATTTGTTTACTAATTTTTGGTTACTTTTTCTGAATTGTTAATGAATTTTATTATCATACCAAAATGTGTATGAAAAATTCTAAAGTATCCTAATAATTTCTTCCAGGGTTAAACTGTGAAGACGAATCAGCTAGTTTGGCCGACGTTAAATATTTATTGGATAATTGTTTTCAATTTTTTTTTTTTTCAACTTTTCTCGACATTTTTCATATTTTTTATAAATAATAGTTTGGGAGTTTTGTTTATTACTAATAAATTATTAGTCTTCATAGTATTATATTAAGCTCAATATTAACAAATTTTATTATAATTATTTTTATTACATATATGCGTTGAGACTATTCATTAAAAACATATAAAATGTGCTATCATTCGGTTCTGCAGGAGTTAATATTGTAAAACACAGAATAATTTCCATAATCGGACAGTTCAGTACTTTTTTCCATATCATTGACCTAATTTACATGTTTTACATTAATTACTCTCACAAAACAATTAACCTTATTCAATATTAACCATTTTTTCTCAATGATGTCTTTTTTTCTGTCTGTGCTGAGAACACATAAATTTTAGGTCGATAGGTCCAAATATTGAGAACCCGAATATTTAATGAATGAGATTTTACCAAACTTTTTTTCCCGAAAATTGGATTAGCAAAGAAAAAAAATCATCAATGGTTCATTAGAAATAAATATTTTGTCAATTCAAAAACCTAGACCGGAATTGACCTTTCCGGATTACGGGAAATTAAATCGGTTTTTTACCTTTTTTGCTGTGATTTTTGTTCGTTTTGAAATTCTTATCTCCGATCGGATATTTAACCCATAAACGCATCAAAAATTCCATATTGTTTCTTTTAGAAGTTGATTATTTGCTTGTAGGCTTTCAATTTTTCTAGATTTAATTTATAATTAAGTTTCTTTGACCTTTTTTAATTATTAATTATTAATTAAGATAGTTGATATAATATCATTGTTTAAGTTTTGTTAACACTGTTAAGTTATGGTTTGTTAACAGTTTGTTAACAGTATTTTGAGGAACAAATCGGCCGTTATGGAATAAACGGCCGTTGTAATTACGTTATGTTAACAGTATAATAACAAGTAAATTTTAATTACGTTATGTTAACAGTGTTAAATTATTTTATGTTAACAGTGTTAAATTATGTTATGTTAACAGTGTTAAATTATGTTATGTTAACAGTGTTAAATTATGTTATGTTAACAGTGTTAAATTATGTTAAGTTAACAGTGTTAAATTATGTTAAGTTAACAGTGTTAAATTATGTTAAGTTAACAGTGTTAAATTATGTTTGAATGACAAAGTTTGCCATTATCAGAATAAATTTTGTGTTAACCTAATTGGTTAAAAAGCGTAAGATAAGTAATCACCAGATTTTTCAGTGGCCATTTTGGACTGTATTCCAAATTTGACGTGGTTTTAAATCAACTTTTTTAACCAAAATTTTGACAAAAATGACGCGCAATTTCATTAGAAACAAATTCAAAATAATTTTTATATCGAAAGACTCATTTGATTTTAGAACGTGATCCGGCTTTGGCCAAAAAACCACGGAAGAAAAAAAATCGAGAACATAAAACATGATTTCGTTAATTTGGTTGACATTATTACTTATAACAAATAAAATAAAATAAAGCGATTCGGGACCATAATTTTTCGTTTAAAAATTTTTACCAGCGGTTTTGTAGCGTGACGAATTATANTTAACCCATAAACGCATCAAAAACTACCCAAAAATTCCATATTGTTTCTCTTAGAAGTTGATTATTCGCTTGTAGGCTTTCAATTTTTCTAGATTTAATTTATGATTAAGTTTCTTCGACTTTTTTTAATTATTAATTATTAATTTTGATAGTTCATATAATATCATTGTCGAAGTTTTCTTAACAGTGTTAAGTTATGTTATGTTAACAGTATGGTAACAATTTAACTTAAATTACGTTATGTTAACAGTATGATAACAATTTAACTTAAATTACGTTATGTTAACAGTGTTAAATTATGTTATGTTAACAGTGTTAAATTATATTATGTTAACAGTGTTAAATTATGTTATGTTAACAGTGTTAAATTATGTTATGTTAACATTGTTAAATTATGTTTAAATGACAAAATTTGCCATTATCATAATAAGTTTTGTGCTAACTTAATTGGTTAATTAGCGTAAGATAAGTAATCACCAGATTTTTCAGTGGCCATTTTGGACTGTATTCCAAATTTGACGCTGTTTTAAATCCACTTTTTAAACCAAAGTTTTGTCAAAAATGACGCGCAATTTCATTAGGAACAAATTCAAAATAATTTTTATATCGAAAGACTCATTTGATTTTAGAACGTGATCCGGCTTTGGCCAAAAAACCACAGAAGAAAAAAAATCGAGAACATAAAACATGATTTCGTTAATTTGGTTGACATTATTACTTATAACAAATAAAATAAAATAAAGCAATTCGGGACCATAATTTTTCGTTTAAAAATTTTTACCAGCGGTTTTGTAGCGTGACGAATTATAACATAGGTCAGAACAAGTTTCATTAACGTTAAACGCGTCTAAAAATGTGCTCTTTTGCTTTTTTAGGTTGAGGCAAGATATGCTTTCCGATAAGCCTTTTTTCTTTAGATATCTCAAAAAGAATTACCGACGGTGACTCATCCGGGAAAATTTTAATTACAAGAAAAGTCGTGGAAACAATGATTTAGTGACTAAACTTTAGTCAATGACACAAAGGTATTAGTTAGTGAATCATGGTTCAAAATGTCGCCTTTTCCGGGTATGTATGGGGTTTTAACTCCTGAGAGACGGAAGTGGCCGTATGGAGTCACTGGGTTTGTATTATCATTTTTTACATGGAGGCTCCATGATGGAGCTGTACTTAATACGCTACCATACTAATTAGTTCTTATATTCACAAAAATGTTTACTTGACGGGTGAGTCAAAATCGATTTTACCTTACCCACCCAGATTTTCGAAAATAACAATGTTGATCAAAAAATACAAAAATATTACAATTCCGAAAAACTACCCTAACTATTTTTTCCTTTATATTGATATTTTTCCCCTTTTTTGGTTGCTGTGAGATGGACGGCCTCGATTATGACAGTACCAGATGTTTCCCGATATTTTTCTTTTGTTTCTTGGAGCGTGATCCCTTCAAAATATGCCATTTGGACTTGAACTCCATTAACTGCCGTATGACAGACCAGGATAAAAAACAAAACAAAAAATAAATTTAATCGACAAAGCCATACATTGAGTAGTCGGACCATGAGGTCAACGTCATTAAGTGACCCTTTTGAGCAATCACATTAGATTATACATTTTGGAAATTTTATGAATAGAATGGAAATCGTATGCCGTTAAAGTTGATAATTATTGTTTAACGTTAAAACTTTGAAAGGGTCAAATTTTTGGCTCCCAGGCTGTGTCTAATAATTCCGATAAATCACATTTTTGTGAAATTCGTAGACTTTGGATCTTAAGACAAGGCGTCAGCGAGCCAATAGTTTTGGCCCAAAACCTCTGCGATATACAAAAATCTGGCAAAACGGACGTGTGAATACAGTTGGTGTGGTAACGAAGTGACATTTTCGTTTACGATTTTTTTGTCAAAAACTGTCATTTCGTTCCAAACTGTCACTTCGTTCCGTCCCTTTGCCCATTTTTGCCCAATTTTTGACTAATTTTAGCCCAAAAACTCCGAAAAGTGTGACTTCGCTACGTGTCAACTCGTTATCAAACCAACTGTATTTGCACATGTTGCCTCATTTTTAGTGAAGATTTTTAACTAATCAGTATTTGGTCATGTACCGAAGAAAACAAAGAAGCCGGAGTTAATCTGGAGCAATAAAGAAAGATATGTCAAGTACAGCACATTTGTTTACATGATTATTAACTATTTTTATTAGGTACAATTTTATTTTTTTACCAGACGGTCTTGTTCAGGTCTAGCAAACACTTTACGTTTTCAATTTTTTTCTTCAAAAATAAGCCCTTTACTACAAATTGTAGTACACAGGGTGCGCAGTTATCTTGCGAACTTTNTTTTTTTAGGTTGAGGCAAGATATGCTTTCCGATAAGCCTTTTTTCTTTAGATATCTCAAAAGGAATTACCGACGGTGACTCATCCGGGAAAATTTTAATTACAAGAAAAGTCGTGGAAACAATGATTTAGTGACTAAATTTAATCAATGACACAAAGGTATTAGTTAGTGAATCATGGTTCAAAATGTCGCCTTTTCCGGCTATGTATGGGGTTTTAACTCCTGAGAGACGGAAGTGGCCGTATGGAGTCACTGGGTTTTTATTATCATTTTTTTGCATGGAGCTGTACCAAATACGCTACCATACTAATTAGTTCTTATATTCACAAAAATGTTAACTTGACGGGTGAGTCAAAATCGATTTTACCTTACCCATCCAGATTTTCGAAAATAACAATGTTGATCAAAAAATACCCTAACTATTTTTTTCCTTTATATTGATAGTTTTTCCCTTTTTTGGTTGCTGTGAGATGGACGGCCTCGATTATGACAGTACCAGATGTTTCCCGATATTTTTCTTTTGTCTCTTGGAGCGTGATCCCTTCAAAATATGCCATTTGGACTTGAACTCCATTAACTGCCGTATGACAGACCAGGGTAAAAAACAAAACAAAAAATAAATTTAATCGACAAAGCCATACATTGAGTAGTCGGACCATGAGGTCAATGTCACTAAGTGACCCTTTTGAGCAATCACATTAGATTATACATTGTACATTTTGGAAATTTTAGGAATAGAATGAAAATCGTATGCCGTTAAAGTTGATAATTATTGTATAACGTTCAAACTTTGAAAGGGTCAAATTTTTGGCTCCAAGGCTGTGTCTAATAATTCCGATAAATCACATTTGGATCTTAAAAGACAAGGTATACAGTTGGTGTGGTAACGAAGTGACATTTTCGTTAACGATTTTTTTTTGTCAAAAACTGTCATTTCGTTCCAAACTGTCACTTCGTTCCGTCCCTTTGCCCATTTTTGCCCAATTTTTAACTAATTTTAGCCCAAAAAACTCCGAAAAGTGTGACTTCGTTACGTGTCAACCCGTTATCAAACCAACTGTATTGGCACATGTTGCCTCATTTTTAGTGAACATTTTTAACTAATCAGTATTTGGTCATGTACCGAATCAAAAAATAAGCCGGAGTTAATCTGGAGCAATAAAGAAAGATATGTCAAGTACAGCACATTTGTTTACATGATTATTAACTATTTTTATTAGGTACAATTTTATTTTTTACCAGACGGTCTTGTTCAGGTCTAGCAAACACTTTACGTTTTCAAATTTTTTTTTTTTCAAAAATAAGCCCTTTACTACAATACACCTATTTTGATAATAAGAAGTGTGTTTAATACGCGCAAAGACTGTATATCGTGTTGGTTAAAAACTGGATTTTGTTTAAATATAATACAGTCTCCAATCCGAAAGATTGGACATATGTTTTGCTAGGGAACTCAAGAGTTAAAGGGAATCAGAGTTCAAGCAAAAACTGGCCCTCATTTGGCACTATAATCTCGGAGGAAAATGAAAAGAAAGAAAAGCGGTGGCTCTGTGTCTTGAGCTCACGCACGCGCGTCAATCAGCGGTAGCGGCGGCGGCCTCCTGATTTTGGACGCGGCGCGAGCGCCCCCTCGCATCGCGCGCTACCATTTTTTTTGTCTCTTTTCTGCTCTTTTCCCCTTCTTCATATAAAACAATCCATTCGCAGTTATATATTTATTTACACTTTCGTCATTATTGTCTAAAGAGAAATAATAAACCCAAAAAGAAAAAAAACATAAAAACGAAATTCACAGAAACAGAGAACCAAAACAAAAAGAAAAATATTCGTCCAAGAGAACAAGAACACACAGAATCCGACAAGCTTGGTAAGTTGACGGTTAAATTAATTATTAAATATAACGAAAGTATAGAAAAAATAGTATAAAAAAATAAAATCAAAAATAACAAAACAAAAAATCTTGAGAGACAGGGAGTTATGAGTCTAGATATTTCGAAAAGTTGTCTAACTCAGTTCTTACGGGTTAAATTTTGATTCTTGCATAACATGATTTTCAATCATACTCGCCAGTTTTTTTTTTTGAAACTTTTCGAAAAAAAGTATCGGCCACCCTTGTCTGAAGAATCTCGCCTTTCTTCGCAAATTGGTGTAAATGCTAATCGGGGCCATTTTTAAATATATAATATTCGATCGGGCTGTTTTTTTCTCTCAGTTTGGGTGTGCCCTTCTGCTAATTTTAATCGTGACAGACGTGACCGTTACTCAATGTGAAGATAAAGTAACCTTTTTAATAATTTAACGTTATCAGATGCAATTTATATGTCGATAAAGTAATCATACTTTTTTGCGTTCGTTTTTTTTTGCTCGATGGAGAAATGGGTAGCATGCCAAAATCTTATCTGCCAAAAAGATATTATAGTATAATTTCGTAAGGTTTGTTAATAATGAAAATAGCGTGATCTTTTTATGCTCAATTAGTCGTATACTCAGCAAAGACTTCGAGGAAGGCAAATATTTCGTAATTTACTAACATCTATATCTAAAAGACAAACTGTATTTTATACGGGCAGTTATTCTTATTTTTGCAGTTATTCTTTATATACAAATAAGTGAGTTTTTTTTAACTGCGCGCAATAAAGGCGCTTTGATAAACTACTCGTTTTAGGGGCGTTTTGAAAACCTACGCGTAATAAGGGCCCTTTGAAATCTCGTGCTGAATTAGGGCGTTTTACAAAATGTTCACAATAATGAAAATCTCGTAATTAATAAAAAAAGACAATTTTCCTGCAAAATAAAATGGTCTTGAACTTGGGCGGGCAAATACCATTTTTCGATATGAGAAATCTCAATATTAAAATAAACATAAACTTTACTAAAAACACGTATAAATTATTTTATAACGTGTTATCAAATGGATACGGTAAATTGTGAAATCCGTTTTAGAATTTGGATTTAGAACGTATCAATTGGTGTTATTACTCTAAATGACAGGTGATCATAATCCATTTATATCGGAAGTGGGAAATGTTGCCATAGTAAAAACGGGGATCTAAAAAACGGCCAAGTAATTACGACGATTTTTTCTTTCTAAATTACATGGGTTAAAATTTTCTCTAGATTTTTCAAGTTTAACTCCTTGGGCTTGATTGATGCCATTTTTGGGTTTTTATTAAATTAACTATATAACATAGTCTATGTTAATTACCAAATTTATACGAATAATCACTTCTGAATTATCATGCGAATGAGTCTTAACAATTTCGTTTTAACGCCTAGGGTGGAATTTCGTCATTTTTTTCTGCTTTGAATAAGTCATTTTTTTGTATTGTCTGATGTAAAGAAACGTTTTTGCAAACGGATTAAACTTGCTTGACTTAGCTTAACGTTTTTGACTTAGCTTAACGTTTTTTCTGAGATTCAGAAAAAATAATGTAACAAATTTGCGTACCTAATTACGTGCTTACACATAATATCTGACACATACGAAAATTAAAGTACAGTGCCGAGTGACCCCGATGTGATCTGGGCCTCATTTATAATCCGAGCAAGTTAAACATATTCTAAAAATCGTTTTTCAGATGATAACTCATAAATTATGAGTCACGTTTATTTGGGATTAGGTTAAAATTCTAAAAAAGTTAAAATCCCCGAATCTCATCGATGAGTCACTTTCGAGTCCAAATTGTGCCGGATTATGGTAAAAAATGCATTGTTTATTGTTTGGCTTGTCAATTCTGAGCGCGATTTCGCCCCTGAGAGTTAACCACTTTTTAGTTAACCACTATATATATTTTTGGGGAGGCAAAAAATATAGAAGGGATTTGAATCTGTCGCATATCAGTCAGTTTACTGTCCATTTGTCAGTCTTAACGCAATTGGCACGAGCTCAAAGCGTTCGCAGCGGCGCTTTTTTTCTTAAAACCTAAAAAGAACAATGAACAAAAAGTAGGCGGACACCCTTAGATCAAGAAAATTTTGATCCTATTCCGAATCCGGATTGGAATATAGATTTTTTGAGAGCGATATATGCTACTTTACAAGTGGCGGCGCCGAGTTAGAGCGATGAAAATCTGTTGACCCTTTTTCTGTTTAATTTAGCCAAATGGCTTTTTTTTTAATTCTCTAATTCTTATTGAGTTTTTTTTTGCGCTTTTTCGGTGCATTGAACATGCTTTCTTTGGCTTGAAAATGATACAGTGGGTGTAATTGGACAAAGTCATGGTTAATTTTCGCAGTTGTAATTGTTTGAACTTCAAAATTATTCGAAAGTTTGCCGAAAATTAACCAAAGTAATAGAAAATACACATCATTTGCCAAAATAACGGAGAAAAAAGACCCGAAATTATAGTTTTTAAGCATTAAACGCCAACTTTTTTTGTAAAAAGAAACAATATTATTCCCAAATGCAGTCAATGCGCTCTACGCGGCGTTCAAAGACGATTTTTGTAAAAAATATTTTTAAATCGGAAATCAAGCAAATCGCTGAGAATTAGACTTTTACAAATTCTCGCTTATAGTTAATGTAACTTTTTCCCCCTTTGATTTCGCATTTTCTTCGTTTGATGAAACATTAGTATAAATATTTACATGGAAACGTTTTTTCTCAGGGCATGATGCTTAGTGTGACCAAGTTCCGCAGAAAAGAAAGGACGCGTTTTTTATGACTCAAATTTAGCCTTGAAAATGCGAAAAACAAACTAAAATTTGACAGAAAAAATCGTATTTACCCAATTAGTATGTATGCATGATGAGAGATGCAATTTCCGCGAAAAATTGACACTTTAATCCGATCTGGAGTCACTTGAAAGACAAGAGCTGATTCAAATTCCGATTTTACAAAATGCATTTTTTAACAGATTAATATTTAACCAAAGTTTCAGAAAATTAAACAGTTTTTAATCCTTATGCGGACAATTCATAATTTTTATGTCACAAAATTCTTAAATGGAAGTAAACAGTATTTTGGCAACGCCTTGTTCGCGAAGCCGTGTCTAATAATTCCGTATGAAATTTTAAAGTAGTAGCTCGAAATTTCAGAATTCAAATCACTAATTAGAGTTAGGCACACAAATAAATGTGAAACACGTATACTTTTGAACTTATATTTTTGTTGCTTTATTTTCTCATTAAAAATTCTTTTTGGACTCATTCGGACAAAATCGACCTTGGTAATATGAATATTTGGCAGCGGCTGTATGTTATATATGTGTTTTGAATTGAGTGCAAAAAACTACTTTAAATTATTAGTCAATAACTGTCTGGGGCTTGAATTGCAAATTTTTTTTTTTTGCAAAGCCTAATGCACTAATCCTTCTCAAATTTATTCAAATTTTAGCATGTTTCAAAGTACGCTCAATTTGGCTTGTAAGAAAAAAAAACTGTTCATTACCAAATCGGATCACGCATTATCGGGCGGATTCATATTTGATATGCGAAATGCATTTAACCACAACCGAACCGCCGCAAATCGGTTATATAATTACTACGGAGAAATTTGTGGCGGTTCTTTGAAAATTAGGACACTCGATCACTAACTGGATCAAAAAAGGCCACATATTTCGCTGGATTACCTCTCTTGAGTTCGTTTTTTCTTTCTTTTTTTTCGAGTACTCAAGATGAAAATGGGCTCATAATGATCAACTCAAGTATTAATATTGACTTGTTAAGTGGACACACAGATTCCTTAGCAAAAATGTGAAAAAATATTCACCTCGAATAAATTTGAAACTTTGATGATGTTATAATTTAGTATATTTGGGTTTTAAATAACCCCAACAATTTTATTTTTTGACCATTTCCACGAAGTACCCCAACGCAAAAAAATAAAAAAATCCCTTAGATGTTTTTTTGTCTTATCATTACTACAAAATGATATTTAGGGGTTAAATTGACGAATATAAACTTGTTATTTGTTTTCTCAACTTAAAAAACGTCATGAGAAATTTGTTACCCCAAAAATGTTTATATATATTTTCGAACACGGTTTAATGTCGACATAATGAGTGTTGAAAAAAGCGAAAGTTTTTTTTTCGTTGTGGGAAAAATTCCTCCATTCTAGGCGACCGTAAATGATTGGTACCTTTGTTGTTTCTTTTCTAAATGGGCGAAAATGAATGCAATTTAACCTTTCAATTATCTGCAATTGTTTTGGTCAAGAATTAGAATTTGACCAAAAATTTCCGGATTATTTAATTCGGCGTTTGAGCTTGGCACCGAAAATTTTTGTGATTTTGCTTTTTCCGGTTCAACTGCCGTTTAAAGACTTAATTTCGCAATACTATTTTTGTTTTTGGCAGCAAAAATCAAAATATGTTTGAAATTAGGCGTTCGAAACTTTCAAATTGGGGAAATGCACGTCGGTACAAGTTAGACATTAATCAATTAATTTCTCATTTTTCCCCTGTTCTTGAATTTTTACGAATGTGGGTGACAGAAACTGAATCGTAATAATCGAAGAGTAAAAAACGTTCCTCTAAATGATTGATATTTCAAGTATAGAAAAACTATTTTAACAATTAATAGTTCTAAATGACGTTTCTAATTAAAAATTTCTAAATAATGTTGTAAAAAAGGCAGCGAAAAAAGATTAATCCATGACAATGTGGGTTGAGCAAAATTCTCTCACGATTTTTTTTTTAAACTGGAATGCGAGCTTTTGTTTTTCGTTTCATTTTGTATTAACTATGTTCACCAAAAATCTAACATTATTATTTAGAACATGTTGTTGGTTTCGGCCCTGTTGTCTGCGGCTCTGGTTCAATCGTGCCCCTTTCCGTGTCGGTGTTCGGCGCGCGGTCGCGTTTACTGCAATGACAAAAAGCTTGATTCGATCCCGTACGGGCTTCCGGTCGACACCAAAATCCTTTTTCTCCAAAATAATCAACTAATCAACTCGCCCGAGCTCACCGCGCGCCTCCAACAGCTACCCCAGCTCGAGCGACTCATGCTGTACAA